>OY776276.1:45717089-45738907 GCA_963675445.1 Linnaemya vulpina
CTTTTTAAAATTGGTCCATTCAGTGCACAGTTACGCTGTCTTTGGTCTAAAAACCACTTGTACAACTTTGACTCAAGATCAGCACATTCCGGTTTATGAAGAGTTTTCCTGTTAGATTTTTCATATGTGTTCGCAACAGCCTCCAAGATTTCGTTACGTTTTTTCTTTATCTTCGATATGGCTACTTTGGATACACCATAATTCAACACCAATCGCTTTCCGTGCATACCTTGATTAAGCATTTTTAAAATCTGCACTTTTTGCTGCAAATCCAACCTGATTTGTGATGATTTCTTCTGCTTTGGCATTTTTTAAATAAGCACTGCACAACTCACAAGCTAAACACTGACGACTAACAAGAACTTCAACAGCAATGTTGAAGATAGACATTTTTGGCAGCTCAAAATAAAAAGGAAGCTCGGGGAATACCATAATATATTAAACAAAAATAAAGATTTTTAATGTCCTTTTTTCTGAAATTGAAATGTCCTTTTAATTATTTTTGCAATCCCACTTCTGACAGCAATTGTTCGTTTTTAGACCTTTTCGTAAAAATGGTTTTTTACTTATCCGTCAAGGATTCGTTTAATTGCATCAAATTAAAGCACGTACAAATTAATTTTAGAAATATAATGCGGCAACACTTTATTTTTTACTTTATTAACACGAGTATTTGTACTACTAAACACTTAGCGATGTTAACATGTCTATATTTGAAATCACACTCTGACTCTCTGAGCTCTGGCAACGTCTTTATATAGCAAAGTGACGTCGTCTGGTAACTTCGCGAAGCTTCTGGGCATGGTTGTTGTTGGTTGTACTTTACTTAACATGTAGATATATATGTGTGTTTTGCTTATGGTAACTATGTGTGGTTGTATGTATGAGTGTTCTGTGTGTTGTGTAGTTTTGTTTCTTCTTCTGCTAGATGTATATAGCTGTGTATACTTGTGAACATGTTTAGCTTTATTAGCAGCGAATACTTGCGTACAAGATCATTAAGAATAACATCTCTTAGCATTTATGTTGCTAGGTTTTGCGTTGTTATTTACATTTATTATTGGCACAGCCTCGAATGATCTTGTATATTCCGGAATATTCCATTTCCGTTAATTTGAATATTATCTATATTGTGTTGACCAGGGTTGTAACATTTTGACAACTAAAGATTAATTGGCAGTGCTGCCAAGTACATATAACCACATTGTCGTTTTATTTGAATCTATTTCTAAGCTTTGTAACAATATATATATGTATATATAAATGTATATATACATATATATATATACATGTATATAAATATATACATGTATATATATATATATATATATATATATATTTATATATATATATATATATATATATATTATACATATATATATATATATATATATATATATAATATATATATATATATATATATATATATATATATATATAATATATATACATATATATATATATATATATATATATATATATATTATATATATATATATATATATATATATATATATATATATTATATATATATATATATATATATATATATATATGTATATATATTATATATATATGTATATATATATATATATATATATATATATATATATTATATATATATATATATATATATATATATACATATATATATATATTATATATATATATATATATATATATATATATATATTATATATATATATATATATATATATATATATATATTATATATATATATATATATATATATATATATTATATATATATATATTATATATATATATATATATATATATATATATATATATATTATATATATATATATATATATATATATATATATATATTATATATATATATTATATATATATATATATATATATATATATATATACATAAATAAGTCCGTATATGTACGTCGCCGAACTAATCATAAACGCGTCGTGCGATTTCAACCAAACTTATACACTACGTAGGCAGTGGCCCATACATGGTTTATATGAAGTTTAGTTAAAATCCTATAACGCATGTGTGTGCGCTGCGTATGTGAAGTGAGTGTGTTTTTGCCGCAGGCATATTTTGTACCGCATACAGCATTCATTAGTAGTGAATACATTTTGGTCGTTTGTGTATTGGAGAGCATTGCACGGTGTGATGCAAATAGCAATTTGTTATCATTTCTCTTTGGACGTCATTGGTGATTGATCTTATCATAATCGATTTTTGAAAATATTAATTTCTTCGCATTTTTGATGAGTATTTTGATAAAAATAAATTCATTTTCGTTCTAATCATCGTTTTAATTTGAATATTTTGTTAAAATATATTAAAAAAAACAATGATTAATGAGATAAAAATCGATTGTTTTGCTAAACAAGTGTTCTGATTGTTACAAGGGCATCATATGATTTTGTGGCATAAGCTCAAATTTGATATTTTTTGGAAAAAATTAAAAAATTGAGTGAATTTTTTTTGTTTAATGTCCGATCAGTGAGCTAAAAATTACTTGGATTTTTTGGCCAATTTTTAATTGAATTTTCTCACATTTTCAGCAGATTTTCGTGTCTTTTCGTCACTTTTTGGTGCTTTTCGAGTGCAGACGATCTCGAACGTTTCATTTAGGCTTCCGAACGGTAAGACAAAAATTATTTCGATTTTTTGGCCAATTTTTAATTGAATTTTGACACATTTTCAGCATATTTTTAACAATTTTCGTGTCTTTTCGTGACTTTTTGGTGCTTTTCGAGTCCAGAATTTGCTGGATTTCATCAATTTATTACTGAAGTTCTTTATTATCTTTAGTTTAGTTTCTTCTAAAAATGCCACGAAGAGCAAGAGCTGACATTGGACGTCGGTCGCGTAGAACGCAAAATAGATCAAACGAAAGGGAAAATCAATCCCAAGAACAGCGAGAACAAGAGATTGCAAATACAAGGGAACGTGTTGCAAGATCGCGTTCAGATCGTAGGCCGACAAGTATTAATCAAAATGTTCAAAGGCGTGCTTTAAATGGTGCTGGATTTAGATATAATCACGCAATTGATTACAGTTTGCATAAGATTGTGGTGATTGGTGGAATGAACAAAGTATGCCAACATTGTAATGCACTGAAATTTCATAATGAAACACCTGGAATGTGTTGTGCCAGTGGCAAAGTAAGATTACCCGAATTACAATACCCACCGGAACCATTGGCAACATTAATTTCAGGAACAACGCCGCAATCGAAACATTTTTTGGATAATATCCAAATGTATAATTCGTGCTTTAAAATGACTTCCTTTGGAGCGACGAATGTAATACGAAATAATTTCATGCCGACATTTAAGGTAATTTCGGGTCTGGGAATTTCGAATAAAGCATACAGCGACATTTCAGAACTTTTCACAACTTCTAATCAATCATATTTTGCCTCACAATTCCAGATACAAGGGCAAATTTATCATAGGATTGGTTCATTACTGCCATTTCCAGATGCAAACCACCAGTTCTTGCAAATCTACTTCCTTGGCAATAATGAAAATGAAGTAGATGCCCGTTGTTCAATATTCACAAGTGCCAGAAGAATAATAATACGTGAATTGCAAGCATTGTTTCATGAACATAATGATTTGATTAATACTTTTCGAACAGCACTTGATCACATGCCGTCTGATGATCATAAAATCGTGATTCGTGCTGATAGAAGACCAATCGGAGAACACAAACGAAGATTTAATGCACCTATAAATAATGAAGTTGCTGTGGTGATTGTCGGCGATGAGTTTCAATCACGTGACATTGTATTGCGTAGAAGAAATAATCAATTACAACGTGTTTGTGAAACACATCGCTCTTATGATGCCCTACAGTACCCAATTTTGTTTTGTCGGGGTGAAGATGGATACTCTATTAATTTAAAAATGGTAGATTCCGCAAACCCACGTGAGTGTTTGTTGTGTTTAATATACTCTTCCAATTTTGTTTAACAAGAATTAGTATGAAATGATTTAAATTTCCATTTGTTTTTTTTTCTCTTCAGAACGTGAAGTCAATAAAAATGCCAGCGCTATGAACTATTATGCACATAGAATTATGATACGACAAAATCAGGAAAATCATATTTTGAAATGTCGGAGACTCTTTTATCAATATGTCGTAGACATGTATGCAAAGATAGAAACAGAGCGTTTGAACTTTATTCGATTCAATCAACGGAAGTTGCGATCAGAAGACTATATACATCTCCGCGATGCAATCAATAATGATGGAAATGTTGACAATGTTAGACAAGTTGTTATTTTACCAGCAAGTTACACAGGCAGTCCAAGGCACATGCATGAATATGCACAAGATGTCATTTGCTATGTTCGTTTGTATGGTCGACCAGATTTGTTTATGACATTTACATGTAATCCACAATGGGACGAAATCAAGCAATATTTATATGAAGGCCAATCTTCTACAGACCGTCACGACATAACTGCACGAGTATTTAGAGAGAAGCTGAAGTCATTGATGGATTTTATTGTTAAACATCAAGTTTTCGGCGAAGTTCGATGTTGGATGTATTCGGTGGAATGGCAAAAGAGAGGATTACCACATGCCCATATTTTGGCATGGTTAGTCAACAAAATAACAAGCGATCAAATAGATGACATCATCTCAGCAGAAATTCCTGATCAGGAAATCGATCCAGGTTTATTTTATGTTGTTACAAAAAGTATGATTCATGGACCATGTGGTGTTCTAAATATTAATTCGCCATGTATGAAAGATGGAAAATGCACGAAGCGGTTCCCAGAGATTTGATTTCCGAGACAATTAATGGAAATGATGGTTACCCATTGTATCGCCGACGCTCAACAGATAATAATGGCAAATCAATCAATCTACGAGTCAATAATCAAGATATTACAGTTGATAATACGTGTTGTCCCCTATTCGCCAATACTATCAAAAGCATTCAAAGCTCATATCAATGTAGAATATTGCAATTCTGTTAAATCGATTAAATATATCTGCAAGTATGTAAATAAAGGCAGCGACATGGCTGTGTTTGGTGTTGCAGAGAACCGATATGATGAAATAACACAATATCAAATGGGAAGGTATATCAGTAGCAATGAGGCAGTTTGGAGAATATTATCGTTCCCAATTCATGATCGAAATCCGGCAGTTATTCATTTGTCAGTACATTTGGAAAACGGACGTGTATATTTCACAGTTGATACTGCACAGCAAATTGCAGAGCGACCACCATCAACTACATTATTATCGTTTTTCAAATTGTGTCAAAATGATCAATTTGCTAAAACATTGCTTTATTCACAAGTACCAACATATTACACTTGGAATGCATCTGGAAAGAAATGGAACAGACGTAAGCAAGGAAGACCAGTTCAAGGTTATGCTGGCATTTTTGAAAGTGATGCCGTTGGACGTCTCTACACAGTGCATCCCAGTCATGCTGAATGTTTTTATTTGCGTCTATTATTGATTCATGTTCGTGGGCCTACATCTTTTTTGAGTTTGAAAAGAGTTAACGGCCTACAGTGTCACACTTTTCGTCAAGCATGTCAGGAATTGCATTTACTGGAAGATGATAATCACTGGGGTGCGACACTTAGGGATGCATCAGCAACAGGTTCTTCTCATCAAATACGAACATTATTTGCTATTATTATTGCAACATGTTTTCCATCTGATCCATTGCAATTATGGGAAAATGTTAAGGATTTTATGACCGAAGACATTTTGCATCGAATGCGCCGAGTTGCAGGAAATAACGATTTAATGATTACACTTGAAATGTTTAATGAGGCATTGATTATTATTGAAGATATTTGTTTGGTAATTGCAAATAAAGCATTGACACAATTGGGTTTGCCAGCTCCAAATCGACCAATGCATGATGCATTCAATCAAGAAATAAATCGTGAAAAACAATATGATTTGAATGAGTTGACCACATTTATAAACTTGAATTTGCATAAATTGAATCCAGAACAGAGACACGCATATGATACCATAATGGAATCAGTACGAAACGAAACTGGAGGAATGTTTTTTTTTTAGATGCTCCAGGAGGAACTGGCAAAACATTTCTGATTTCCTTGCTATTAGCGACTATAAGATCACAGAGTAATATAGCATTGGCACTTGCATCGTCTGGAATAGCAGCGACGTTATTAGATGGTGGTCGGACAGCCCATTCTGCACTTAAATTACCACCGAATATGAATGTAAATGAAAATTCCACCTGTAATGTTTCCAAAAATTCGGGAATGGGCAGTCTTGCAACAATGCAAATTAATAGTGTGGGATGAATGTACAATGGCCCATAAGAAATCAGTGCAAGCGTTAGGCAGGACATTGCAAGACTTGCGTAGTAATGATCAACAGATATTTGGTGGCTGGTGATTTTCGTCAGACATTGCCTGTGATTCCCCGTTCAACACCAGCAGATGAATTAAAAGCATGTTTAAAGTCATCTTATTTATGGAGACATTACAAATACTCAATTTGACTACAAATGTGCGAGTACAAATTCAAAACGATCCATCGGCTGACACATTTTCAAGGCAACTGTTGGCAATAGGCAATGGTCAACTTGCTGTTGATCGTGAAACTGGCTTAATCACTTTACCAGATAACTTTTGTAATATTGCACCGACAAAAGAAGAATTGGTGTCAAGTGTTTTTCCAAATATTGCAGAAAATTATCGCAATCATAATTGGTTAGCTGAAAGAGCTATACTGGCCGCTAAAAATAAAGACGTTGGTCAAATGAATGCAGACATTTTAACCCATGTTCCTGGCGAGGTTGTAACATATCAATCAGTTGACACCGTTACGAATCAAGACGACGCTGTTAATTATCCGACAGAATTTTTGAATTCATTGGATTTACCCGGATTTCCACCTCATCGTTTACAATTGAAAGTGGGTGCTCCCATTATTATGCTTCGAAATATAAATCAACCACGATTATGCAATGGGACAAGATTAGCGGTTAAAAAGGTCATGAACAATTTGATCGAAGCAACAATTTTAAAGGTGAAGATGTATTGATTCCACGAATTCCAATGATTCCATCAGATTTACCTTTTGAATTCAAAAGACTACAATTTCCAATACGTCTTGCATTTGCTAATACAATAAATAAAACGCAAGGGCAATCGTTGGAATTGTGTGGAATTGATTTAGAATATCCTTGCTTTTCACACGGCCAGTTATATGTTTCGTGCTCACGTGTTGGCAAGCCTTCACTTCTCTTTATCTACACAATAACTCATGGCAAAACCAAAAATGTTGTCTACGAAAGAGCTCTAAGATTGTAAGAAACTAGAATTAAAAGTTGAATAATAGGGAACAAAACCAACTTTATTAAAAACAAGTGTGTTTCTTTTCTTATTTTGTTTTTCCGTGCGAAGCAGGCAACGGGCCCCCTAGTATATATATATAAATATATATATATATATATATATATATATATATATATATAAATATGTATATATTGTTACATTTTTAGACCTTTTCGTAAAAACGTTTTTATTACTTATCCTTCAAGGATTCGTTTTATTGCATCAAATTAAAACACGGACAAATTAATTTTAGAAATATAATGCGGCAACACTTTATTTATCAACTTATTTACACGAGTATTTGTTCTACTCAACACTTAGCGATGTTAACACGTCCATATTTGAAATCACTCTGACTCTCGCTGAGCTCTGGCAGCGCCTTTATAAAGCAAAAATGACGTCGTCTGGTAACCTCGCGAAAGTTCTGGGCATGGTGGTTGTATTTTACTTGACATGTGTGTGTTTGTATACATGACAATGCTGACTTGTTTGGTTTGCTTATGGTAACTATGTGTGGTTGAATGTATGAGTGTTCTATGTGTTTTGCCTATGGTAACTATGAGTGGTTGTATGGATGAGTGTGTGGTTTTGTTTCTTCTACGTGTATATGGCTGTGTGTACTTGCATACAAGATCATTAAGAATAACATCTCTTAGCATTTATGTTGCTAGGTTTGTTGTTGTTGTGGTTTGCTCTTATTGGCACAGCCTTGAATGATCTTGTATATTCTAGAGTATTCCATTTCCGTTAATTTAAATATTATCTATATAGTGTTGACCAGGGTTGTAATATTTTGACAACTATAGATTAATTGGCAGTGCTGCCAAGTACATATAGCCACATTGTTGTTTTATTTAAATCTATTTCTAATCTTTGTAACAATATGTCTATATATATATATATATATATATATATATATATACATATATACATATATATATATATATATATATATATATATATATATATATACATATATATATATATATATATATATATATATATATACATATATATATATATATATATATATATATATATATATATATATATACAGTAGAATCTTAAAAAAGTTAACCAAAATGTTCCAAGGGGTATTAACTTTTCTGGACTTTAAAATTTTTTAAGCGCGTTTTTTTAGTCGAAACAAGGAATAAATAAAGTATGCAATAACTTTTAAAAGTCATACACAACTTTTTTTAGATACAAAATGTTATTTTTTTTTTATTATTTATTATTAGAAGGTTTAAATAGTTTTCATTATTACAAATAAGAAACTTAGGTTTAATGTGTACTGGGTATTAAATTTCACAGTCGTACTCAGCGCAAAAAATATTAATTTATAGTCGTTTAAAGAAGCAGTCAAGGCTTGTTTCTTTTCTCTTATATAATAACTCTTCATCATTTTCGTATGCATATTGACTAGGTCTGCCATTTGATTTTCATCCTTGTTGCTTTCAAACCATTTTATAACGTTATTGGTGCTTTCAACTGCTTTCGAGAAACTTACTTTAGATCGTTGAACATCTTCTTCGATAATTGACACGTCGTTTTCATTATCGGTAACTTCGGAATCATCGTTATTTTCTGAAATTTCGTCATTGTTCCAATTTATGATTTCATTAATGCCGATGTCAACATTATCCCCAACCTTTGATATCAACAATTGAACTTCGCGAAGTGTATCGTTGTATGGACTATTTGATAGAATCATTTCAGAGAGGGGAATTTCGTCTTCGCTCTCATACTGATCGTCATCCACACTAATTTTAGTATCAAAACAGCATCGCGGATTGTATGTGCCTTCAAAATATTTTCCACCGGAACGGTTTCTTGCGCGACAATGTTGCACAACAATTTAGATCGATATCCTAACTTGACCAGATTTTGATCCATGGGTTGCAAGACCGCAGTTATGTTAGGTGGTAAAAGCATTGCTGCAATTTGTCCATCATCAGATTGTAACATATCAATTGGCTTATGGGCAGTACGGTTATCAATCAGCAACAATGCCTTTGGTGGTAAATTATTAACAGCCAAAAATTTCCGAACCTGTAAAATTGTTCCTGCATAAACCTAAACACGTTAATGTAAATTTTAAAAATTAAGTTCACCTGCTTTATAAAAGAATGATGAAACCAGTTGAAAAATAACTCCGAGGTCATCCACGACTTCTTCGAATTTGGGTACTCCAATGGGTTTTCAAATCCCTTAAAACAACGAGTATTTGCAGATTTACCAATTACCAACGGTTTCAATTTGTGCGAACCATCTGCGTTCGCACACAACAAAAGAGTTATTCTTTCCTTTGCAATTTTTCGGCCCGGTGCTGTCTTTTCGCTTGCAGCCACAAATGTTTTATCAGGCAAAAAACGATAAAAAAAAGTCCAGTTTCATCTGCGTTGTAAAGTTGTGAATCGGATAACTTCATTTCATTGATTTTTGCTCTTAAATTATGAATAAAAGGTGTAACACCTGAGGTTTCACTTGAAAGGATTTCGCCACAAATTTTAAGATTGCGAATACCGTACCTCCTTTTAAAATTTGCTAGCAACCCATCACTGGCATAAAATGTTTTTCCAGGTGGGTGCATTTTTGCGAATTCGTACTTGGCCCTGCTTTTTAAAATTGGTCCATTCAGTGCACAGTTACGCTGTGTTTGGTCTAAAAACCACTTGTACAACTTTGACTCAAGATCAGCATATTCCGGTTTATGAAGAGTTTTCCTGTTAGATTTTTCATATGTGTTCGCAACAGCCTCCAAGATTTCGTTGCGTTTTTTCTTTATCTTCGATATGGCTACTTTGGATACACCATAATTCAACGCCAATCGCTTTCCGTGCATACCTTGATCAAACATTTTTAAAATCTGCACTTTTTGCTGCAAATCCAACCTGTTTTGTGATGATTTCTTCCGCTTTGGCATTTTTTAAATAAGCACTGCACAACTCACAAGCTAAACACTGGCGACTAACAAAAACTTCAACAGCAATGTCGAAGATAGACAACATTTTTGGCAGCTCAAAATAAAAAGGAAGTTCGGGGAATACCATAATATATTAAACAAAAATAAAGATTTAGCACTGCCACTGAGAAGATTTTAAGTGACGAAGCTGCCACTATTATCACTGAAACAGCCGTTGTTTTAAAAAAAGTGTACACGCTCTAAAAAGTTAACCGAAAAGTTAACTTTTTAAAGCTGCACGTTGATAATGAAAAACTGTTAACTTATCCGCGTGTTT
Organism: Linnaemya vulpina; assembly: GCA_963675445.1. Lineage (NCBI taxonomy): Eukaryota > Metazoa > Arthropoda > Insecta > Diptera > Tachinidae > Linnaemya > Linnaemya vulpina. Next base: position 45,727,681 of record OY776276.1, read on the forward strand.
AACCTTTACGCGAGTAAACTTTTGTAAGATTCTACTGTATATACATATATATATATATATATATATATATATATATATATATATGTAAACCAATTTGAATATATCATACGCTCACAGTGCAGTAGTTTTGCAGGATATTATAAGCAACTCATTGACAGAGTATAAAAGCTAGAACACGAAATCACAGGGCTAAAGCGTCAAGTGTTGGAGGCCTATTTGGCTATAAATGCAATGAAAAAATTTTTACTGCCGGCCAAATAAAAAAAATAAATATGCAAGTGTTTGTACAAAATAAAACTATTTATGTTGTCAACACTCTAAATAAATTGTTTTTATATTAAAACAATTATTGGTTGTTGTTCTTTATTTCTCTTACACCTACAATTTGAGTCGGCAAAAAACAAAGCAGTTGTAGAATAAAACACAAGAAAATAAAAAAGGAAAAGTGATCAGTGAATTCTTGCTTTAAAGCTTCTTACTTAGTAAAGTGGAAGTTTGAAACAAATTTCTTTAGTTATTCTAAGAAATGTTGGGTAAAGGTTCCCTGATGATCTGCATTAGCCCTAGTGAAATGCGCATAGGAACTAACTGAAACCCCTCAATTAATCACTTTGAATTTTATAATAAGATTTTGGGAAAAAAACTAGCACATAAATAAAATTAAATAAAGAATTTTTATTTTATATTAATATTTATATAGGCTAATTGTTCTAACTTAGTTAAAATCTCAGAAAGACATGATGATAAATATTCTTAGGCCCAAAGAAAAGTCAACATCAGTTTTTATTCAACTTACACAGCAGAGCAGAACAGCTGTTTTCGAAAGTCGCAACACTTTCATCATCAGTGCACATGTGTATTGCGTTTGTCACCACTTTTTAGGTGGCTTAGTTGAATGTGATAACAGTTCCTATTTACACAAATTTTATTATGAAAAACAATCCGAGAACTGTATCAACCTGATGTTAACACGTTTTTGTTTTAATACCCGTGTTACCGTTTGATTTTCTTCTTTTTTTTATTTTCTACGTTTTTTAATTGATGTCGGTATCACTTAGTGAAAACATGGGCCCTGTAATTAGTGGTAATTCTTATCTCAAGACGGTATTTGGAAATTACAGTAATAATGTAAAAATTGGTCAATTAAACTGTCGTAGTGTTAGACCCTCGTCGAAGTCTGTTAAATTGGATGAGCTCTATGCTATTTTAAGGGATGGTACATTCGATTTGTTTGCAGTATCTGAGACCTGGCTTGACAGTGCTGTCACTGAACGTTCTATTAGTTGTCCTGGATATGCTTTTTGAGTGACAGGCCTTCGAGGGGTGGTGGAGTTGGTATATTTATTTCGAAGAGGTTAAAATTTAAGTCTCTTCTTAGGGTCTATGTTGCTGGATAATGTGAATCTATATCAGGGATGCCCAGCTCATAAAAAAAAATCTTTTGGAGAGAACTCGCACATATTCTTATGCTCTTTCATTTAGGCGTTGACAAGTGTACATGTTTAGCGAATGCTTTGTTGCTTTTTTTCAGGTTCACACACAAAAAATGTTGTGCGGCCATTAAATGAAATGTTAACGCTCTTTCATTTAGACCTCAATGAACAAGCGATGAATGCGCAAGCGTAGCGGCTGTTTTTATTTTTTATTATTATATGATTAGAATCGTTTATATAAGATTCACAATTGCCATCTTTTATTTTTCGAGAAAATTTTTTGATTTTTTATAATGAATTATACTAATAAGTTGTTTCGTTTTTGTTAAACAAAGTTTATGCGCAATATAACATAAATATCAAATTAACATCTTTTATTTTTATAGAGTTTATATATAATTGAGTATTTTGATTTAAAATTTAAAAAATTAAGTTTAATTATTTTATTTAAAAATATGTACATACATACATATATTAATATGTTTGCTTCTTAATATCAAAAAAATTTTTCTCTTTTTCAATCTCTTACTAACATTATAATTTGGCTGTAAATAAATACATTCTCTCAATTTGTTATTTTTCTCTGGCTCACTAAAACACAAGAAAAAATTTTTTGAGCATCACTGATCTATATTTATTAAGCTTCATCTTGGCTATATCGAACTCTTATTTAGAGTAGTGTACCTATCTTACGGAAATGTATTTGTGTTTGAGGACCGTCATCGTAATATTTTATCCCGATTCTTAAATACTATTGTTGTGGGTGACTTCAATTGTAATTTGTTGACTCCTTCTAGGTCAAAAAGCATGAGATCCTTATGTCTAAGTCTAAAGTTATCAATTCTACATAACTGTAGACCTACACATTACGATGTCGGTAATGACTCTACATCCTTAATTGACTACATTCTTGTGAGTGATATCTCTGCGAGTAGTTTTTCGGGTCAGCTTCAATGCCCATCGATATCGGACCATGCACTAATTTATGCTCTCTTTGAATGCTAGCTTTGAATGCTGACCAAATGCAGGAATTTATTGAATATCGTGGCAATGACAACATTGACTGGGATGGAATTTTTCTGCAACGTTCTAGCTTTGATGATAGTCTTATCTTTAATTCGCCTGATACTAACGAGATATGCTCTGGTTTTCAATCTCTTCTTGCTAGTCTATTTTCTTACATTCCTGGTGTTAGGAAAAGGATAGGCTTAAATAATAATAGGGACGCTTCATTTTCGAGATCATTACGAGACTTGGCTTATTCGGCCTTTTTATCAGATCGTTCGGTAGAAAAATGGAGGCTCTACTGCAAGTTGAGAAACAGTGCGAAGAGGGTGATGATAAGGGAGAGGAGGAAACACTTTTTAAGAAAATATTGTGGTATGGATACTGCTGGCTTATGGAGGGTATTACAAAACTCAGGGTGCACTGATGATGGTAATGATGTGATGTGGGACGGCGATATTAATTCCTTAAATAAATTCTTTGTAGGTGATCCTAATACTGATGGCCATGACAGTGTTGATTTTGATTCATTTATAAATTCCCCTAACTCTTTTTCTTTTCGCTGTGTTGATGTGATTGAAGTAGATGAAGGTCTGGGTAAGGTTAAGTCTGGAGCTATTGGCATTGATAATTTTTCGATTAAACTGCTCGTGTTGTTCCCATACCTAAAGCTAGGGTGGTAAATGATGGTGATGATTTTAGGCCAATTTCAATTCTACCTGCAATCTCTAAAATCAGTGAATACCTTATTAATGAACAACTCCTCCATTCGGTGGGGAGAACCATCTATTAGTCACAATATGCTTTTCGGCGAGGACATAGTACTACATCCTTGCTACTTAGTCTCACTGATTCAATTAGAGACAACCTTAACATGGGGAGACTCTGTGCTCTTATATCACTTGACTTATCAATGACTTTTATATTTGTCATACGACCATGATCAATAAACTTAGAGACCAATTTAAATTTTCAAGTTCGGCTTGTTGACTAGTTTTTTCTTATCTAACGGGTAGGTCACAGTTTGTGGACTTTAAGGAAAAAAGCTCTAATGTATTACCCCTTCATGCGGGTGTCCCTCAGGGGTCTGTCCTTGGTCCCCTGCTGTTTATTTTATATATAAATGACCTATACTTTCAAACTAATTCCGATTCATGTGAAACATTCTTGTTTGCTGATGACGTTTTTCTTTTATTCAATGGTAACCGTGTTGCTTGTGAAAGTTTCCAGCAAAATGTGAATGATTGCCTGTTTCGCGTATTGCGGTGGACTTGTGATAGCTCTCTTAAAATAAACCCAATGAAAACGAATGGAATTATGTTTGGCGGTGTTGATAACTTGGCTCTAAATTTCAGGTTCTTCCTTAACAATACTGTAATTGAACTTGTTTTTCGCCATAAGTGTTTGGGTGTGGTTGTTGATAGTGATCGTTCTTTTCAAAACATATTCACCTTCTATCTGGTAGAGTATGGGGTACACTACGTAGGATCTACTCCACCAACATGCATTTACCTACCAAAATGAAGGTAAGCACATGCTCTTCTTATGCCGCAAGTTTTGTATTGCCTTGAAGTAATATCAGCCTCCTCTGTTGAGTTACTTAGTAAATTGCGACGCATTGTTGATACGATTATGCGATTTGTATATAATATAAGACTATTCGATCATATAACAGCCTATGTTCACAGCTTCTTGGGTTGTTCGTTTAGCAATTTTGCTAAATATCGATGCCTCGTCTTATTTCATAGGGTGATGAAAAGTGGTTTTCCAACCCCATTATATAATAGATTTACTTTTTTGAGGTCTTCTAGAAATTCCCAAATCTTTATCCCGAGGATTTTTAGAGTATCCTTTGCGAGGTCATACCTAGTAAGAATCGCCCGTTGCTGGAATCGTTTGCCATATGAACTCCGTGTTTTTCCCATTCTAATAATGTTTTTAGGCTTAAACTATTGGAATATTCCTCAAATTTGTCTGACTGATCTTTGATGTATAGGTAGTTCTAGGCGAATATTATTAGTACTAATATTATTGAAGCCAATATCCGTCTGTTTCCTTCTTCCTCATTAAACCTTTATGGTCATAAAACTTACCTGATAAACCCTATATATGTTCTGCTAATTTGTAAATCCACACTTTGGTCTAAGATACTACTGATATGGACCATGTTTACCTTTTTAAGTTTTTCTCTATTGTATTCTTATAATTGATCGAGGCTGTGGGGCCAAACCAGACCAAACCAAATAACTATGCTCTGTAAGTGATCTCAGGATTTTTGTTACTATGTAATACTTTATATATATGGCTTTGTAGGCTTTGTATTGCATTAATGAATAAATAAATAAATATATATATATATATATATATATATATATATATATATATTGTTGGCTCTACAGGGGCCTGGATTCTGCAGTTTGTGAGAAATCTCCACATAAAAACGAAATTATCATTATGATAATTATTGGTGTAGGGCAATCCATAGAACAATATGTTGGTTATTATCCAAATATAACAATAGTGTTTAAAATGATGTTATATATTTTGACTTATTCTGCGTTCCAACAAACGTATTGTTGGTGCGATGAGATTTCACATTAGAATAGAGGCACTGCGATTTGACAGAAAACCATAGTGAAATCAAAAACAAGATAAGATACACGGCAAAGATTTAAATATATTCTTATATAAATATTTCTTTCATTGAAAACTTCAAAATTCCAGAAAATACACTTGTGCCTGGTCTTTATATATGTTTTTATAATAAAAATTATACGTTTTGATAGTGAAAGTAAGTTTGTGTAGATAAATTTTTATTATTTACTGTGTTCTTGTACGACTGCAACATGTAAAAAGCAATTATTTATTAATTTCATTGGAAAGAAGCAAATATATAGTTAAAATCACATTATTGTCTACTAATACATATATACAATTTCCCAAATATTAGAGTAAATACTGAATTCTTTCGTATACCTACATAAAACATCACTATTTTAAGTTGATAATTTTGGATGGGAAAATGTTTATTTACTTTTTGTTATTACTGAAAGAAATTTCACAAAATTCTTTTCTTACTATCTAGTTGGTGGAAAGTGATAGAAAAGTAAATGAGCAGAGCTATACAATTACAAGAGGAGGAAAACGAAAATAAAATTTTATTTATTGTACCCAATAATTTTTAATTGCTTAAAATGATATAAATCTGATTTTATTTGCCACGATTGCGGCAGGCTTTTATATAATTCAATAAATTTTTCCCAAAAACTAACGTTATTGAAAGAAATTTTTTTCAAACTTTCCGATCAACGCACAGTAACGGCAACAAGTGAACTGAATTTTTACATGAAGTACGGCAGACATGTTAATAGACAAGTATGTTAGTACGCCACAGACATCAGAAAATCAAAAATTGTTTAAAAACGGATGACATGTCGCACGTATTCGACAAACATGCTATTAGACAGGGAGATTTGGTACGCCAACGTACATGTCTGCCGATATGTATGCCTGTGCAATATAACTACTTCAGAAAGCAGCACCCTTATAATATATATGTATTCATAAGATTATAATTCAGCTATACATATAGTGAACATAATACATTAACCACAACTTTAAAATAATATATTGTGCTATTTATAAAATTTCGTACGTTTTTAGTTTTTTGTTTTTAAATGATAAACACCACAAGCTAAACAGTATTCTATGACCAAGATCTGTGACATATTGCACAAACTTAAGAAGTTTAAACAAATAAACATATCTTTCATGTTTATTATACAATATATTTTCTTTTTGAATATTACCACTAGATATAACTTGAAACACTATAATTTGTTGTATGTACATATATGTAGATGTATACAAAATTTTTTTCTGTAAAAACATATGGTGCGTTTTTAAGCATTCTATAAGCGGAGCTGCGTTAGCATTCGCGCTGCGTAAGCTTTAGCAGTGGCTACTGTTATTTTTTCTCCTTTGAGTTTAATCTGCATAAGATTTACATCAGCATGGATGAAGGAGCCTGACTTTTTTGCTTCTGATTAGCTATATGCTGGACGTTCTGTTGAGAACGTCGCAGACTTGAACATATCTTGGGTAGCCCCTCTGTTCAATTGGTTTTTTATTTTGTGGCTGCTGTTGTGGTGGCTCCCCTATTACCATACCAGCACAACCATGTCTTCAGTATCTCCGTCACAATCCCATTTTCTGTGTTGTATTTTTTGCACGTTTGTAAAATGAGTTCACTAAGTAGTGAATTCGCCTTGCCATATCGAAAGCAACTTATGTCAACCAAGTTACGCTGCCTTAGGTTTAGAAAAAAACCAGAATTGAAACAATTTATGTACACTGCAAATATATTTACCCATTGGAAACACATTTAATATATATTTTTTACAAATATATATATATATATATATATATATATATATACACATATACATATATATATATATATATATATATATATATATATATAAATATATATATATAAATATATATATATATATATATATATATATATATATATATATATATATATATACACATATATATACTCAATATATTAAGCTGCAACGTACATTTTTCCCTAATTACAAGTTTCAGACTCAGGTTTACTTATATTACATATGCTTTCACAATAAACGAAGTATACTAAAGCGTCTGCTATGCATATTATGAAGATCTTAGTATATATATCAAATAACCATGTATTTGAACTTTTTATTATAAGTAATATCTCATTTTATTCATTTCACATCTGCATATTAAAAATTTTTTATATATGTATATTTATTTATTTATATATTTTTTTGATATACCGATATAAGACGATGTGACGACTTTCCATCTTTGGGGGGTATCACCTAAACTTTTAAATAGGATTTAATGACAACCGGCCAGTCTTTTTATGGGCACACCCTTCTAACAAACCCAATTTTCATATGCTTGGCAGTTTTATATTTGACGATTAAATTCATCAACAAACATTGTGTGCATTCTGTTGATTTTTCATCTTTGGGGTGTATACCCCCTAAGCCTTTAAATAGGTTTTAATGACAACCAGCCAGTCGTTTTAAGGGCACCTTCCTCTACCAAGCCCAATTCTGAGATTCTTGGCACTTTTATATATGACGATTTTATTCATCAAATCATATTGGGTGCATTCTGATAACTTTCAATTTTTGGATGTCTTTTGGCCAGTCTTTTTAAGGACACCTCCCTCTATCAAATGCAATTTTAAGATCCTTGGCGTTTTTATATTTGACGATTTTATTCATCAAACAATATGAAGTACAACAGAAGACTAGCACTTTGTACTCTGTAACATACTACAACACATTAACTCTATTGATTTGTGGTAACCTTTTTCTATGAACGAAATGGAAAGGAAATAACATACTTTTATAATCAAAACAAAAATGCCGGCAGAATTGCAAAATATGGTATTTTGGTACTTTTTCTCATATATTAGTACTTTTTCGTGTTACTACTGTTTTTTCAACTGTCCAAAGAAGTATGTTACCAACTGTATATTTGGGGTATGTTAAGTTCAGAGGATACCCAGTGGACGATTCGCTTTGACTATGCCTGTATAAGTGTACATCTTGTGTAAATGCTTTTGCAAACAAAACGCATCTATACACGAGCATATTTTTTAGTCCGCACATTTTTTGTTCTCTTCAAAATACACGGGATGAATTCATCTGGCATAAAATTGTATACGTATACACACCTTTGAGTGTGTTAGTATTTCTTTGTTCATTTGGTGTTATTTTTCGTTCGCTGTACACATACGTTTTGAAACAAAACTAGCGGCCAAGTGATGAGATGAGTTTCATTATAAATATACAATTTTCATGTATATTTATAGAGCCTAAATCAAATGTTGTAGAAATCAACTAGGATCATATTAAAAATGCATATGTTACATATGTAAAAAATTATTTATATTGTTAACTAATGTTTGTATAGTTAATATATAATTGTTTTTTTAAGACAAACAAGCAAACAAAAAAAGTATGTATGTAGTGCAATTTGCAGAAACATGAAAAGTGAATTTTTAAGGGTACATTCATATAAGATTATTTTCTCATACATAATTAAAAAGACTATTCAAAAAACAAATAGAAGTTTTTGCTTATTCATGCGACCATTAAATTTTATTTAAGTAGTTTCAGTAAAATTTTCTGTAACCAAAAATTTTTTCTTTTACTAGTTACTAAAAATTACTGCAAAAACATTTGAGTTTCTTTTATTAGATCTTCTGTTTGTTGCCGCGATCAACCCCTTTTGTTTTCATATTCATGTTGACGCACCGAACGACAACTGAAGAAAACGGTCTGTAAAATAGAAAACACAGAACCTGTGTTTTGTTTGTTTTCATAAGTGCGTATGTATTAGTTTTGTTCTGCTAGTGCGGGATTGAAGCCGGGTGAAAAATTATGCCAGAAAATAGCAACTCCCCTCACCGAAAATGCCATCAAACTCCCAAATTGTGCTCGTGTATAGATGCGTAAACACATGAATGGTGGACGGTTCCCAGTTGAGCAGGTCGGGCACGCGTCGTGCAAGATGGCTGCACGACTTGTCTTATTTACTCGACGACAAAATGAAGACAGTCCTGAACAAATACTGACGACTTTTTCGAACAAAGGGCACTTGATTCGTGCAAGACAATAAGAGTAAATTGTTATGCAAATTGTCGTAGACGACAGTGTTATCGGGATTGACGTCAAAGACGAGTTCAAGAACGATGTCGTTGATGACAGTTCCAGCGACAACGTTATCGAAATTGACGTCGACGATGGATCCGGAGACAATATTTCTAGTTGTCTTTAACGTTAGTTACAGCGACAACGTTAAGGCCCAATTAGCGAGACGCTGAAATCGCAAACGATGCGCAAACGCGTCAGCTGATCCTATCTGTTACATGGAAAATTGCGAAAATGCTTAATTGAAAACTGAAAAATGCAACGCAGCGCAGCCAACCTACAGAAAATAGAATTTTACGCAGAAATACGCAAGAGTGATGGCATGTATGTATGTTGAATGAGACTGCGGCATAGAAGCTTTTTTTTGTACTTCTTGTTTGGTTTGATATTTGAACATATAGTTGATACATTTGTAGATATACATAGCATATTCAATATATTAATTTGCTATATAACTTTTTTACTTTATAAAATCACAAAAGACTGTAAATATTTTTTGTACAATAGTAGGTTAATGTTATATATACGTATGTATATGCAGATATATGAACGCATGGGCATAAATTCATTTGGCACAAATATTACTACACATATAATTTATGTATGTACATGCAGGCAAATGTGTGGATAATAAACAATAAACACAATCTTACAAAAATGTATGTCAGAAAAATTGGAAACCATATTCATGACTGAGGGCGAAGTCTATCTCGGGATCTAAGGCATCGTAGTCTTGTGTTAACTACTTCAGCCAGCAGCACCCTTATAAAATATATGTATTAGTAAAATTATAATTTAGCTATACATATAATGAAGATGCTACATCGATCACAAGTTTAAAATAAACTATTGTACTATTTATACAATTTAGTGCGTTTTCTGTACAAGCGCAAAAAGAAAAGTGACATTACTGTTTCAAGCAGATGTTTTGATTTTTTGTTTTTAAATGATAAACACCACAAGCTAAACAGTATTCTGTGACATTTTGCACAAACGTAAAAAGTCTAAACAAATAAACATATATTTTCCATATCCATTTTACAATATACATATCTTCTTTTTTAATATTACCACTCAAATAACTTTAAACACTACAATTTGTTGTATGTACATATACATATACAATTTTTTTCTGTAAAAACATATGGGGCGTTTTTAAGCATTCTATAAGCGGAGTTGCGTTAGCACTTGCGCTGCGCTTGAGTTCGCGCTTGCGATTTCAGCGTCTGGCTAATGGAGCCTTTATTGAAATTGACGTGGACGATGGATTCGAAGACAACATTTTTAAACTTGGCGTAGACGACAATGAAAACGGCAATGTTACCAATTTTGCTTTTCTTATATTTATTCGAAAGAAAATTTATTTTCAAAATAATGGAATTGGACATTAACGTTTCTACAATTCATTTTATTGTTTAGGTATGAACGCTGTTTTTCAGAATTTTATAAGATTAAAAATAAAGAACTTGTTAATAAAAATTTAAATTCACTCCATATTTTTACTTGTATTATATTTATTTATATGTTTTTACTTATTGAATAATCTTTCACATGTGTATATAGTATTATGTTTTTTAGGCTTTCATAAAATATTTAAAAATATAAAAATTATGGATAGTATTGTTTATTCTTAATAAATAAACTATTTTACATACTGTAATTGTACTATTATAATATGAAATTTATTTGTTGGTTGGTTAAGCAATGTCTATATGCATTTCATTGGCGCTTTTTACCAAATCGTCAGTAGACTTCAACCACAGTTTTGAAAAGTTTCAAACTTCTCAACTTATTGAAAGACTTTTATAAGCAATCTGAGAATTATGTTAATAAATTAACTATAAAAATTCAAAAATGATTTCAAAAAATCACATTATAATAAGTGTAGTAGGCTATGAAACTTATACAAACCAAATCCCAACAAACAACTTTTATTCGATATGCATATAGATATTGCTTAACCACCCAACAAATAAATTTCATGTTGTTTATTTTTATAAAAATAAAAATTCATTTGATTCTTTTTTTCTTATTGTGTTTACATTTATCTATGTAAGAACATACATTTGA
>OY776276.1:45744107-45869107 GCA_963675445.1 Linnaemya vulpina
TTCTTAGAAATCAAGGAGAATTGCTTATTTTATGGAGATCGTTTAGTTATACCCACAATTTTAAGAGATACATTTCTATCGTTGCTACATGATACTCATATTGGGATCGTGAGTATGAAGTTGTTAGCTCGTGCTTCGGTTTGGTGGCCTTCCATTGATAAAAGTATTGAGGCTTATGTTTCAAATTGTCCGTCGTGTCAAAAAACTCAAAACAACACAAAAGCTTGTCCAAATTTCACATGGCCTCCAACTTCTTTTCCATTTGAACGCATTCACGGATTTATTCACGGATTTATTTCAGTTCCAAAATAATGATTTTTTTAATAGTTGTTGATGATTTTTCTAAATGGATTGATACATAAATTTTACATAAAACATCAGCAATGGTTGTTGTTGAAAAAATAACATTTTTATTTGCAAATTTTGGATTTGGTTCCACGCCAGTAAGCGATATCACGAATGCGCATGCAACAGTACAGGTTCGAACCAAGCCAGCACCGTCAACTAATAAGAATGTAAACAGTACGAAAAATATTAAAATTACAGCTCCAGTTGATAAGGTTAAATGCTACAACCGTTATGAATTTGGACACTTTTTCGTAAATTGTCCTGAGCCGACATGAAAACCGTGGTGTGGACATTGTAAACGTACCACACATTCTACTGAAAAGTGCCCGCAAAAGTCGACACCAAAAGCAGCCATCAACCAAATAGATTGTGGCTTAACACCGCTGGCAAAGTGTGATATAGTGAAGTGCATGTCAATGGTCACAAAACTAATTCATTTGTTAACCCTGGAAGTAACAGGTCTCTAATTCGTAAATCGTATGCCACTACCGTGGGTATCGTTGATGAATCTAGTGTTTCTTTAAACGGTTTTGCTGGTGGCCGAAACGAATGTACAGGTAGAATACATGCAGTGCTAGTAATTGACAGCAGTTCTTTTAAAGTATATTTACTTGTGGTCGAGAATGAATTTATATAGAAATGTGCTATTGGGTGGAGATATTTTATGTGGAAAGGGTAAACGGTTGTTTATCGAAGATAATGACTACCCACTCGAGAAGATTAATAAAATTCAAGCGACAGATGAGTTACTGCCACCCCAGAATCAAATATTAAAGAAAGTTATTTTAAAAAAATCGTAATTGTTTTGCCGGAAATACATCCGATCTTGGTAAGTGTAATATGGCGAAAATGGTAATTAAACTTACATCCGATAAGCCTGTTCAGGCGAAACCGTACCGTGTTCCATTCGCTCAATTTTAAGTAATATTACTAATGATTTACTTGCACATGAAAATATTCGTTCATTTGATTCAACATACGCATCGCCCGTCGTCTTAGTTAACAAAAGTGAATTTGAACATCGCATGTGTGTTGATTACCGTCAACTAAATTCGATTACGTCAAAAACACCATATCCAATGCCGATAATGGATGAACAATTTGCACAACTTGCTGACAGCAAATATTATACAACTTTAGATCTACCAAATAGAAGTCGACGAAGATTCAGAAGTATACAGCCTTTATCACTCATGCAGGACATTTTGAGTATAACCGTATGCCGTTCGGGCTCGTAAATGCCCTTGCCGATTTTCAATCAGTTATGGAAAAATTAATAACGAAAATGGGTCCTGGTGAAATTTTGTCTTATTTAGACGATATCGTTATTCCAAGTAAAACGATCGAACAAGGTCTCGTACGCTTAGAGAAATTTTTAAGATTTTAGCCGAAAGTGGTCTTCCACTACGTTTTGACTAGTGTGTTTTTCTCGCATCAAAGATTTCCCATCTGGGACATATAGTTGATGAAAATGGTATACGATCAGGCGACGAGAAGATAAATGCTATTAGGAATTTTAGCCCACCGACCAACATTACCGAGGCGAGAAGATTCCCACGGTTGACTGAATTCTTCACAAAGTTTGTTCAAGATTACTCACTGATAACAAAACCGACAACAACATTGTTACGAAAGAATAATACTGTTTTCGTGTGGGGACCAGACCAACAAAGATCTTTCGAGAAACTTATCGAAGTTTTGACACAGCAGCCAGTTCTAGCTCTCTATGATAGTAGCGCACAACACGAAGTCTACACAGATACGTCCAGCTTGGGACTTGCCGGTATTTTACTACAGTCGGTTGATAGTAAAAATTGGAAACCTGTATTCTACTACAGTCGTCACTGTACCGACGGAGAAGGCCGATACCACAGCTATGAGATTGAAGCCCTTGCCATAGTGGAAGTGCTTGAACGCTTTAAAATTTACCTTTATGGTAAATCTTTCCGTTTGGTAACGGATTGCTCAGGTGTTGCCAAAGTAAAAGCGAACAAGGAGTTAAAAGCGAAGATCGCCAGATGGTGAATGTGACTTCAAGAGTTTGATTTCGATCTTACACATGGTGAAGGGAGTCGTATGGAACACGTTGATGCTCTGAGCCGTGCTCCAGACCAACCGTCAATTGAAATAGAACCTGTTGGATTTATTATGAAAGTCACCGCTGAATTATTATGAAATCACCGACTTTAACACAAGGATGAAGATGGTCCGAAGTCAGTCATACCAAAAGACATCCGATGGAGAATCGTAATATATTCTCATGATGATATGGGTCATTTTGGGTTGGACAAAACCATCCAACCAATTCGAGACATTTTGGTTCGCATAAATTAGAAAGTATACCATAGATTACATTGCCAGCTGTATCACATATTGCTACAACAAAAATCGTAGCGGTAAATCCTAAGCTCGTTTACATTATGGAGAAGTACAACCGATACCTTTTTAGACCTTACACATCAATCATTTACGTCCTTTTACGAATAGCAAAAGAGGACAATCTTACGTTCTTGCCATATCTGACTCGTTTAGAAAATATTTAATCGTGAAAGCAGTACGCAATACAAAAACAGTTCGTGGTACCGCTTTTACGTCTAAAGCATTTGAAGATTTCTGTAATCATAACTCAATTAAACACGTGAAACCCGTAAAGTGTAGTGGAAAAAATTAAAAAAAATTTCGAATTTATCAATAAAATACATATTAATGAAAGCTGACACCCCCACGATTCCGGAGGTGGTTTGGTTTTTCATGTGCGTTACACATATAAAAAGTTACACTGCCTTGAAGTCGAATTATTTTCATAATTTCTTCCTAACTTTTAAGTAACAAAAAATGGGGTTGGAAAAATGAATATAAAAAATTCACTTTTCAATGAAAATGCTTGCAATTATATTTGTTTTATTCAGAAATGTAGCAATAACAATGAAAGAATCCTAATATTAAAATATTTATAGCAACACTGTAAGAAAAATTGTGAAGAAATTAGCCAAAATATGTACTTAAAAGAATAGTCAGCTTCGTTGAACCCGAAAAACTAGGCACATCACAAATCTACTTTTATGCATCAATAATCTTATTTTCTGTAATATATACTAAAATATGTGTAAAAAGGTTGAGGTGTTTTCTATGCCAACTTTTGAAATATAATGAGTTTCAAAATGACTCACTTGGCAAGTTAGGAATGATAAGAAAGTACTGTACAATAAAAGAAAAAACAACAAATTCAAGATAAATTTCGATCTGAGATGGGATTAACAGTTGATAAAGTCTAATTTTGGAAATACAGTTCCAAATTTTTTAACGAATTCAAAATATCGTCCGAAATCAAAGGAGTTAATGAATAATTGCTATATAATTTGAGTTAAATTTTAAAAACAGTACACTCTGGGAAATCTATAAATATATTTAACTTCAAATAGCTAAAGGAGGAAATTAGTAATTACATAATAGTAGATGAATCTTTTATTTCTTAACACTGATTCATATTCAAACCCTTATTTTAGTGAAATTGTTTGCAATTGTCATGTTATTTGCGTTTGTTTCTTACTTTATTATTAATCTTTATATAAATGTGTTTTTTTTATCTTTAATAATAATGTAATTTTAAAATATTTAGTGTTGTCAATTTGGTAACCCTATTCATATAATGTTATTTGAATACCAATGGTTATTTTTAATACTGTAAAGAATAAAAATACTAAAAAGTTTAAATAATGTTATATTCAAGAAAGGTATACGGCAACCCTAAATAATTAGAGATTGGTAATATTTTATAAAAAAAACTATCACGCTTTATAATTTTGTATGTGAAATGATAGATTAAAATTCAAACAAATAATAATTACTGAAATGGGAGAATTTTTGGTATTTAATTGTCCCCGCACCGGAAAAATAACAGGATTTCTAAGAATGAAAATAGTAGCCCAAGTGAGATATGTGCAAAAAATTGTATTACGCTACCATAACTCCTTAGATTTTTTTCCACTTTTACTATGGGGACCGTTCACTGTGGGACAGGTCGAACGAGCAAACTAAACTATACTCTCCTATATCCGAACAACCGTTGATAGTCCGAGGGACTGGGATCTAACATTACGTGAGCTCCAATGAGCCGTAAATTCTCAAATCAACGCAATATCTGATTTTACCCCCAACGAACTTGTGTTTGATTTTAAACTCCTTGATATTACTAATAACCACTTGGTAGCCGCCGTCTCATGGATGACATTATTGAAAACAGCATTCCAATAGCCAACAAACGAAATGCTGCCGCCGAAAATATTGAGGAAGAACTCGAAGCATAAAACACCTACACAATATACCGAAGATGATCTGGTGGTGATTGAAACGAAGCGCCTGCCACAACTGACTCAAGAAAACTTGAACCCAAATTCCGAGGCCCATATAAAATTGTGAAAGTGTTGGATAACGACCGTTACATGATTGAAGATGTTCCCGGAATTCAATTGACCAATCGCAAGTTTTCTTCTGTTTACTCAACCAATAAGATTAGGCCGTGGA
The DNA here is from genome assembly GCA_963675445.1 of Linnaemya vulpina. NCBI lineage: Eukaryota > Metazoa > Arthropoda > Insecta > Diptera > Tachinidae > Linnaemya > Linnaemya vulpina. Next base: position 45,748,980 of record OY776276.1, read on the forward strand.
GCAGGAGTTGTTCAACTTTAGATGAGTCAACCGACGAAATCGAGGAAGATTTAGGGTCAAAATAGGCCGAGCTGTCACCCTGTCTATTAAAACACAACCATGATTATTCTGACATTTCTTTTTATTTCAATATTCTTTTTATTTTAACGTTTTATATTGAGAAATTGAATAAAATAAACATTATCGTCATTTCATGTTTCCCGGACTTTTGTCTACACACACATATTTGTGAAAATATCTAGTTCAATTCATATCTAACCAATAGAAAACAAATCACCAAAATAAACGTTAATTCCAATACAAATAATTATCATTTCAGAGTTTCAGTAAGATGAATTCTATGAGTATTATTATATATTTTGTACATAAATCATATGCCAAACGAATTAGTCCTATATTCTAATGACATCTTATTTTTAACGAAGGGGAATATAACGAAGAATTCTATCACAACCTCTCCATCAAAGAAAATAAAACAAAAATTAAAACATATGAGAGATGCTTAGCTGTTCTACAAAGGATTTGAAAATATTTTTAACTTGTTTAAAAAATAGATTGTTAAAAATTTTAAACTTCAATGATTCAAAAAGAGAAAATGTCAACAAAACGTAAATTTAAGATTTTTGTAAGAAGTATTTACAATACGAATACGAGCTCTAACCACTATTAATTCGTACACCAGTTATTTTATCGCTCTTTAGCACTAAACGCCAGAATAAAGATTTAATTATGTTAATTACACCAAAAAGTGTATACTTTTCTGAAAGGTCGTTTCAGTTCCTCTTACCTGCTTTAGAAATATTCTTAATTTTTGTATCAAAATGTTAAAAATATTAAGTAAACTAAAAGGTCTTTATTATTTATTAAAAATTAGTTGACTACTATTAATTCATTCTGTGTATAAATTGCGCTCAAGCTAAATTAAAAATCAAAATGTAAACAAGAATTTTAAATGTAATGTTACAATAAGAGAATAGGTACAGTGACTCACAGCTTATTTGATGCAGGTAATATTTTTTTAGAAAAACGAAAATTAGTCGATGTTTATTAAATTTACTAAAAAAAATGTATACGAGCTGTAATGCGATATGTATGTACTATTTACCGCGCAAAAAAAAACAATAACAAAAATAAAGCTTGGTGAAAAACTATAGAAACAAATAATTTTGTCATCAAAATATTCTCACAGCTTAAACGATGCAGTGTATTTTATATCTTCTCTGAGAATGAAATAACGGTGCGATGTATTTTTTTCTGTATAGCTTAGCGTCTTAAGTCATTCCCAAGAAATTTTTGTGAAGAAAAGTTGAAAAATATAAATTTTTTGAAAATGGGAAAACGAACCTCATTTGAAAAAAGGGAAGACGTTATTCGTCATTATAAAGAGGGCAAAAGCCAACGAAAAATTGCAGAAATTGTTGCTATTAGTTCAACTGTACAACACATTATAGAGAGGTTTCGCCATGAAAATAGGATAGAAGATAAGGGCAGATCTGCCTCAAATAAAATATTTAATGATGCAGATAAGAGGTGGATTGTTCGCAAAGTTAAAGAAAACCCCATTTAAGCGCTCCAAAATTAACGAACGAAGTCGAAAAATACTTAGGCAAGGTCTGTAACCCTGAAATAAGCCCGAAATAAGCCGTTGATTAATGCTCGTAACAGAAATCGAAGAATAGAGTTTTGCAGACAGCATATGAACAAAGACATTTCGTTCTGGAAGTCCGTTGTTTTTGCGGATGAGAGCAAATTTAACCCTTTTAGGTCTGATGGGAAGTCCTGCGTTTGGAGAAAACCAAACACCGCGCTTCAACCATGTAATTTGCAGTTAACACGGTGGAGGCAGTGTGATGCTATGGGGCTGCATGTCTTATTCAGGCGTCGGAAATTTAACATTTATTGAAGGCAACATGGATAAAAAGATGTACCTGGATCTGCTAAAAGATAATTTAGTACAAAGTGCGGATAAAATGGGCATTAGGGATTCGTTTAGGTTCTACCAAGACAACGATCCCAAGCATACGTCTGGTATTGTAAAAAATTGGCTTATCTGGAACTGACCACATGTAGTACAGACACCTGCACAGAGTCCAGATCTCAACGTCATTGAGAATTTGTGGTGTGCTGGAAAATAATATAAGAAACCACAATATTTCTAATACTTCTGATATGAAACGGGCACTACAGGAGGAATGGTATAAAATTAGTCCCCACTATACAGCAAAACTGGTAGAATCTATGATTTCCCGATTAAAAGCAGTTCTGAACCAAAAGGGATACCCCACTAAGTATTAGCCGTAATCATGAAATCTAAATATTAACGTGCTTATGTTTTTTTGAATACTTTTAATTTAGTGCATCATTTAAGCTGTCACCTCAAATCTGTAACTGAATTATTTAATTTGCTATATATTTCTTATGAAGAAAAATTTTTTTTAATTTTTGTTATTAAATAAAACATGCAATTTAACAATATAAAAAATATAAGATTTTCCTCTGTAGAGTAAATACCATAAAATATATTTGATATTTTAATAATTTTTTTTTGGCTGCATCAAATAAGCTGTGAGTCACTGTATATATAAAGTAGTGTTTGTACGGCTACCAAAAAAGTAGCCGTAGCGACGAAAAAAGTCTACTTTTTAAGATACTAATTTGTTAAAAAATAGTAGCCAATATCCATCTATTTTTAATTCTACATTCACATTTAAACAGCAAACCATTGCATACGGCTACAACTTCAACTTTTTAAAAAAGCAATAGCGGTAGAAATTGTATTATTCCGAATCATTGCATTTCTAAACCTACTATCAGCTACTTTTCAAAAACATAATGTATTATTAAAGTTTTAGTAGAGGTAGAAACACCAAAAATATTCTACTTAATTTTTTCCTTCAATTAGAAAAGTAGCCAAAAACGAAATCATTATTTCTGGCTACTTTGTGTTGAGAATAGACATACTTTTTAGCTACTTTATATGAATAATTTATGTTTGGGGCCACGCAATACAAGTATTTACTTCTGGCTACTTAAATAAGAAGAACGAAGAAACAAAAAATTAAGTATAATATTTTTGCTGTTTCTACCCATACCAATACTTTAATTGAAGTATCAAAGAGGCTACTTGTACTTGCCGCTTTATTTGCTTGAAAAGTAGCTGTAGCTAAAAAATATAAATGCTTCGGAATAATTTAAAAAAGATAGGTAAAGCGGGAATTCAAACACTGATATAAAAGAGTCAAAAAAGAAAACTTTTCCACATTGTTCTATTTTAATTTTCATCATTTATAAAAAATGGCACGTGGTAAACCTGTTTGTGAGGAAATTTGAATTTTAGGCGTCGATAAATTCAAATCGAGAATGAGATATGGGCTGACTTCCAAAACGTTCGTATACAAAGTTTGTATACAGTATTGCTACTGTATTTAAACCCCATACACATGCAAAGTTCCGCAGCAATGCATCAACTATAAAACCGATGACTTGCTTGCTTTCTTACTGCATAAAAAATGCTTGGTGGCGGCGTTTTGAAATGGTATACATTGTATAATTATTGTACTGCGGCGTTATGAAATATGATGCTTTGTTCAAACACAAAGCAATTGACGTTTTGGAAGTCAGCCATGGGCAGATATTGACCGATCTTAAAATTCCAAGCTCTACAATACAAAGCATTGTTACAAAATATAAAAAAAGTGGAAATTTCAGCAATGATGTTTCAAACAGAGGCCGGACTTCCAGAATAAGTCGTCGCGATAAAAGAGCTTTGGCATATATCATTGAACTAAATCGTCGAAACACTTAAAGTGGTTTCAAGCAATTTGAAAGCCCGTAAAACGTTAGTGGATCCGACTGCAAACGAAAAGCATAGGTTATAATTTTTGTAAAGTAAGTTAAATATTAACCTGGTATTTCGAAATGAACTTGGTAGTTTATATAATTTTTTAGGCCAAGGAAAAGCCATTGCTTACCGCGCTTCAAATGAAAAACGCCTTGGGTAAATCGGCAATGGGACAGCATTATCTTTACCGACGAATCCAAGTTTGTTATATGTATGTGTTAGTGATGCAAGAAGAAGGGTAATACGTAAAAGCACCGAGGCATAAAACAAAGACTGCTTAAAGTGTACAGTAAAGTTTCCAGCTAGCGTTATGGTGTGGGGAAGTATGTCCTTAAAAGGTGTCGGTCAGCTCCATTTTATAGATGGAATCGTAAATGCAGACAAATATATACAAATCCTGGAGGAAAAGCTGTTACCATCAGTATCGAAATTAGCAGACTGCGGGGATTACATATTCCAACAGGATGGTGCTTCTTCCCATACTACTAAAAAACGTGGCTTGAAGAAAATGGAATACAGGTCGTGGATTGGCCATATTCTAGGCCAGACCTGAATTCGATAGAAAATTTGTGGGGTATTATGAAAAGAAAACTTCGAAATGAACCCCAATGGACTGTTGACGGGTTAAAGTTCAAATTCACGAAATTTGGGACTCGATAAGCCCAGAAATCTGTCAAAAACTAGACAATACTATGCCAAAGCGGATCGAAACCGTACTAAAAAACAAAGGTGGCGTTACACAATTCTAAATATGAAAGTTGGTCACTCTACGTATTAATGCTGGTCACAATATTTTTTTTTTAAATAATGAATTTTCGTTTTTGCATGTTTTTTAAAAAAGTCCTTTTTTAATATGCAACTTTTTTAATTTATGTCTACAGAGAATGAAATTATCTTTAAGAAAAGTATAAAATTGTTTGTGTAGTCATTGCAGTTCCGAAATATACATACATATTAATAGCACATTGATGGAAAATGCTGTGTACGAATTAATAGTGGTTAGAATTCGTAGATGTATAGCACTCCTTCTGTACCGTATTGCTAGGCCGTTTAATTAATATCTTTAAATTTGTATCACAGTTCGTCTATTCTTGAGAACTACATCTTTAATTTAATCGGACTTTCCGGTTAGGCTCCACAAGGGTTTGAGTGGGACCATACACCGAAAAGCACAAAAGTACCGTTATCTAAAAAACGGTACTTAAGAAAAAAAAATTGCAGCGTTTTTCGTGTTCAGGAGGTCCCAATCTGCCGAAATCGCATTATTGTTATACCTTTTCGATTATGTTGCGCTTCATATTATGCGATAATTTATTATTTGTTAGCGTCCACTTATATTTCATGTTAGTTAGGTTTTGTATTTTCTGTTACTCTAGTACATTCATTAACTTTTGCTTTGATCCATTATAATAAAAAATCCTAGTATATCAAAAATGAAGCATTTAATGCCAAATGTAATATATATACATACACTTACTCAATAAAGTTTGCGTTCACAATACAAACATTTGTTAATAATATAAAAAAAGTAGAATAAATATAAGATTAAAATAAATATTTTTAAGGTACTTTTTGTCAACATCCTGAGGTAAAAAATAGGAATAATTCCCTTCTTGTTTTTTTAAATAGCGAGGTATTAATCAGGTAACACTTAAATATAGCAACGAAAAAGTCTGCGTTCACTTGTTTTGTTGTAACAGTACTGTTACTTTTCTAATATTTTTTTTTTGTTTTTCCTCGTTTTCTTTTATTTTGTGCTGCAATTGATCTTTGAAGAAGCTTATTTGCATATTGTTATTTAAAAGTTATAGCAATTTTGAGACACCGAAAACAAAGTTAAGAAATTAGTGAATCAGAGAGAAAAATCATTATCAAATTGTGGAAGAAAGGGAAAAGCTTCCGAAAAATTTAACAAACTATTGAGAGAACATATTCGTCTGTGCAACGCGTAATAAACAACTTTAAGGAAACAGGAGTTTTAACGTCAAAGCCTCGGTCTAGTCGCCCAAAAATTTTATCAAGAGAAGAGCGCAAAACAATGAATATGGTGAAAGCCAATCCCAGAGTTACATCTTCGAAAAAGAGTATTTGCGCCGAAAATGCTATAAATATTCTACGAAAAGCTGGATACTATAGTAGATGAAAGCCATACATACTGTTGCTAACAAACGTAAGCGCATTGAAATTGCCAACAATTACATAAATAAGCCACCAGCATTTTGGAGACAAGTTTTATTTTCCGACGAAAATAAGTTCTGCATCTTTTGTATAAAAAGGTCGTCAGTTTGTGTGGCGAAAGCCAGGAACCGCGTTCGATAAGTAAAATCTTTGTTGGTACAGTAAAAAACGGTGGTAGTGGAATTATTGTAAGGGGATGCATGGCAGCTTCTGATGTGGGTCAGCTTGAATTTATTGAGTCAACAACGTATAAATATGGAGATTTGAACATTTCAAGAAATAATTTTAAGCAAAGTGCTGCAAAACTCAACCTCTCAAATACGTTTTAGTTTCAACAAGATAACAACCCAAAACACTCCGCGAAGGTCATTAGGCCTTGGCTCTTGTATAATGCTCCTAAACAGCTTAAGACACCCCCGAATCTCTAGATTACAATCCTATTGAGCACCTTAGGAATTAATTAGCGAACAGAATTCGACAGTACGAGTAAAGGGACCTTGCGAAGTATTATACGGGTAGAATGGGTGAAACAGAAAAGTTAGTAAATTCAATGAAAAATCGGTTGAGTGAAGTCCTGAAACAACGTGGCTATCCAAAATGATATTATTAATTTTAACTTTTAACTATACATATCAAACGTATCTTTATTTGTTTTGACACTGAACGCAGACTTTTTGGTTCTTATTTAGCTCTGTTCATTTACTTTTCAGTCACTTTCCATCAAATAGGTCTCAATAATAACAAAAAGTAAATGAACACTTTCCCATCCAAAACTATCAACTTAAAATAGTGATGTGTTATGTAGGTATACTCAATTACTTAGTATTTACTCCAATATTTGGGAAAATTTTATATATTAGTATGAACATAATGTGATTTTAAGTATATAGCACAGGCACAAGTATATTTTCTGGAATTTTGAACTATTTCAATGAAAGAAATATTCATATAAGAATATTTCTCGATCTTAGCCGATTATCTTATCTTGTTACTGATTTCACTATGTGAAATATATTGTGCCAAATCGCAGTGCCTGTATTATAATGTGAGATCTCATCGCACTAAGAAAACTTTTGTTATTCTCTGAAACGCAGAATAAGTCAAAATATATAACATAATTTTATACATTTTTGTTAGATTTGGATAATAACCAACATATTCCTCTATGAATCGCACTACACCAATAATTATCATAATGATAATTTCGTCTTTATGTGGAGACTTCTCACAAACTGCAGAATCCACGCCCTCTGTAAAGCCAAAAATTTATTTTGACTAAACTTACATAATATAAAATATTTGGTTTTTTAAAATCATTTATTTCATATGCAAATGTATGCATATAAATTCTACTATCTACTGCTATTGTGTGATGTGTCGAGTATCTAGGTACTTATAGTTTTAACATCACCTCCAATCGCTTCGGCATCCTGTGTCACTGATGTACTAGGTAATTCATTTCCTTAATACGTGATATTTGATTACTGCTGATCCTAAGCTTAACAAATATAATCATAAACATATTTAATAGCTTTAAATACTTGAAAATACTTAACATTTCTCAAATTTTCCAAAATATTTTAATTTTTAGCTTCTTTTAGCAAACTTGATTTCTAAATGTAAACACAAAACAGCTGATTGGATAATTATTGAAAGTAAAAATTTTACTATCAAGAATTTTTAACAATTTTGCAGTCTCTGAATCTTTTGGTTTCTTTTGTGGCTGTCTCGTTGAAAGTTTTTCGATTTAATGAACACTTTTCTATCAATAATTGTTAACAATTTTCAGTAAATGAACAGAGCTATTTTCATAGTGCAACTTTTATGACCCTTTAGTTTGAAAATTAATTATCTTTTTGCTTTAATTTTTTTTAGTTATTTTTAGAAAATAATATAAATAAAAATTTTAAAAAAGTTAACTTGTATTTCAATATATAATGTGTTTTCTTAATATATGTATTCTAAAAATGCAACACGTCAACGCAGACTTTATTGGCTAAGTTTATATTACGTTTTATCACGTCGTGCTACTTTTAAAATTTAAAGGTAACACGACGTATTTTTCAATGGGAAACGGACATGTTAGATATAAATAATATGTCGTGTATGGTAAGTTTAACATGTGTTTGGGCTTTGTGTATAAAATTAAAACGGTAAGACGTTTGACTGAAATAATCCAGAGAACTAGGGTATGATAAAAACCAAGCACAAGTTTTTAACATTAGTATGATATTTAGAAAATATTTCGTGTTATACTCCCGCATAAAAAAATATAAGTAAAACTTTCATCACATCCCACTAATATGACAAATGGTAATGATATAGCACTATATTGATACGCTTTCTAAATTATAAATTATGTAAGTGATTGTTGCCTGAAAATTTGGCAGAACAAATTTAATTTACTATTTGAAAAATGTTATAGAAAAATTAATTCTAAGAAAATGTTAAATACAAATTGGTAAATCATATAAAAGTTGATTTATTCTGGCAGCCTTTTACCGCTTCGCTATTGCTGACTGCTTACAACTCCTAAAGTGCCCAAGAGACGTGCACAATACACCATCAAGCGATAATAATGTGTTAGTGTGGTTTAATTGCTGATTTTTCGGAGATGAACAAAAAACTCGTCAATCAGCATTTGTGTTTTGGCTTCGTAGCGTTCGTATGCAAGCATGTCGTAATCGGATGATGATTTGTTGTTATTGACTGCCTGTGCAGTTCATTTAAATATATTTTAAATATATTGTTTCTGACGGATATTATTCTTTCAATACACTTAATTACATCTCATATTGTTTATTTCTTCTTCTCTATTGCTATATGCTTTTAATTTTACATTTCATACATTTATTTACTTTATATATGTATTTATTTACTTTATTTATTTGTTTTTATGTCCCACACTAAAGACATTGTAGTCTTATATTGCAGTACAGGACTGAAACAATATATACATATGTGTATAAAAAAAATAAAATTAAAGTTATATAAAATTTAAATTTAGTTACAAAATTTATAAAAAGAAATGACGTTAATAATGTATAGGGTTATCCATTTCACGGTTTCAAAAGTATAGGACTGGAATTCGACATCTGTCAAACTAAGTTGTTAAACCAATTTTTTTCTTTTCAGTTGAAAGTCTGGCATTGGCGAAAATGGATCGCTTAACTATCACACAACGCATAAAAATTATCAAAACATACTACAAAAATGGTGATTCTGCGACGGCCACATATCGTGCTTTTTCGAACAAAATTTTCTTCAGCGATGAAGCACATTTCTCACTCGGTGGGTATGTTAATAAACAAAAATGTATTTGGGGTTCTGAGAATCCTCAAGTAATTGTAGAGAGGCCATTACATCCAGAAAAAGTCACTGTTTGGTGCGCTCTTTGGTCCGAAGGTGTGATTGGATCTCACTTCTTCGAAAACCACGATGGAACGACTATCACGGTCAATTCGGAGCGTTATGGTCATATGATAACCGACTTTTTTTTGCCTGCTATTGAAGAATACGACTTGGAGAATATGTGGTTTCAACAAGACGGTGACACATGCCACACAAGTCTAGCGAATATGGCTTTATTTCAAGAGACATTTCCTGGCCGCGTAATTTCTCGTCGTGACGATATCAACCGGCCACCAAGATCATGCTATTTGACACCATTATACTTTTTTTGTGGGGCTACGCGAAAGACCGTTTTTATGCAGATAAACCTTTAACTCTTGAGCACTTAAAAACCAATATTCGTCAAGTTATGGCTGAGATACCGCCCAATATGTGTCAAAAAGTGGTCGAAAATTACCTTAAGACTCAATGCTTGCAACACTTCGCGTGGTGGTCATTTAAATTATGTAGTGTTCACACATAATGTCAACGTTCAAACTTTATAATAAAAAAGAAATCATCATGAAAAAAATACTTTATATATGTGTTTTATTTACGTTTACTTTTGAAACCGCAAAATGGATAACCCTATACATATATGAATAAGTTTGTGTAATAAGAAACCATATTAATGAAAAATGTATCAACAACAGTATAGGTATGTAGTATATAGCTGGATTCACCCATGGTTTCAGAACGAATTTCACGTTCGGAAACATGTTTTTTATATGTAGTTTGAGAGTGTGAGAGAGAGAGAGAGGGAAAGAGAGTAACGTGTTTCGGAACCTGAATTGGTTTAATTTTAATTCACGTTCCCAAACATTGCAACTGCGCTGCCAGAAAGTTTAATTTCTTAAGTGAAGTAGAACTGAGATGCCACAGCATATTATATGTACATATGTATAGTAAAATACAGAACTTGTTTTATACTTTTGTATATATAACAACACACTTGTTTCGTATTGTTTGGTAAATAATAAAATACGGAGCATTTGTTTTGTATTAAAAAATATATAACTGGTGAATATTGTTATAAATAAAATTAAATAACTAGTGATATTGCCCAATTGTAAAACTCACACACAAATTAAATTATGTGAATAATTTACAAAATTATTTTACATGGTAGCCTTGATGTTGCAGAACAAATGCGCGAAGTGGGTGAATCGCTTCAGAACAAATAAATGTATCAAAATGTTTTGATTTTCACAATCAGAGCCGACATGTATGTACCATACTGTTGCAACGAATGGCAGTAGACTTCAAATGGTTTGATGTTTCATGAAACTTGTCGAATAATTCAAAACAAAAATTTAAAACAAACGAAATAGAATGAATAGAATCAAACAGGTTTGATGTAACGAGACCATTCGAAAACAAATAGATAAAATAGAAACGAAACAATGTTTGATTCCTTTTTTTCGAATGTTTTTTACATTTGAATGTTTTAATAAGAAAACACAAATGACAATTGTCATTCGTTCTTTAGTTGGAAAGAAATATATAAGTAAGAATAACTATTGTTTATAATAAAAATTATTTTTTAGTGGAAAATATATTAAAATTATAATGTATGTATGTATGTATATAAACATAAATATATGTATATAAATATATGTATGAGATATTTTTTTTTCTTTTTTTAATTTTTAGTGTTGATTCACAAAACATTTCGTTTTGTGAAACACAACCAGTTATGAATAGAATAGCCTATTGACGGGTTGTTTTTTAACTCTAATTTTTTTTTACTCTTTTTTTGTGTTTGATTTGTTTGGTGTCTATTTTGTTTCGAAACATATTTTCATATGCCTAAAAAAAACAAATTATGATTTGATTTAAAAAACAAATGAATGATTTGAAAGTCCATTCGAGCTATTTGAAGCTACACTATGGTATGTACGTGTAGCCGAAAAAAACAAGATTGCTATGTGATTGTTGGTTTATTTTGTACGTCTCCTTGGCCCATAAGGGGTTTCTCCTATATGTATTTCTAAGAATGACTTCGCAGGAATTTTTCTATACTGCCGGCCTGAGGCAGAATATTATCTTCGCTGAGGCGCAGTTCTTAAAACGAGAATTTGACTCTGATTGAGTTCATTTCAATTTTTGTTTGAAATCTATATTAGCAGATGAAGTCAAATAATAAAAATTTTTCAATAATCTTTCATAAGGCTGAAGACAAAAACCATCAAGAAACACTTTAGAGTCCATTACTCCGAGAATATATATTGCCGTTAAGTTCTTATTCATCATTTTTTAGAATTAATTTTTTGTAATATATTATAATTTTCAATGAGAGGATTATCCCGAAAGTAGATTTATGCCTGTCTTTTGCAATTCAACATTTACGTCTATCCGCCTATATATCTAAAACGTTGCAATAAATTAGCATAAAAACCTTTCGTTCAAATTAGTATAACTTCATGCTCCAGGACCTTTTCAAAGTTTTCATACACTTTACACACATAAAAATTGCTCTCCATTAGAATAGCCAATATTTGTATTTTTCCAAGATTTAAATCCGTTTTCTGCAGAAGCATAGTTTTATTAAATACATATGTATTTATGTACATACTTAGCTTCCTTCGCTTAACTGACATACGCTTATATCCAGATATATGAATATCCATATGTATTCTTTTGATGAACAATTTTAGGTAACAATTTCAAAGGATAAAGTTCCCATTATGTATAATTGTTTGTAGTTATTCCATTTCGTGTAGCTCCACATAAACTTACTTTTTTATATCTCTATATTTTATGGAGAGCGACAGTCATATTATAGTAGAACTTATATATCACTCAACATTCCAATATAGATGTTAATATTTTTACCAAACTTTCAAAACATTTTTTGCCACACTTAAATTAAAGATTTGTTTGTACTGAATAGAAATCTAAATACATTTGCCTGGGTTTACAACAAAATCAATATTGCAAAAATAGTTGCCATAGTGTTCATGATAATCATACGCATTTACGAGGGATGAACTTAAGTTCCGTATACAAACTTCACACTAATACATTTAAATCTCGATTATTCAAATTGTATTGAAATAGGCTAACCCCAAGTTTAAGGCCCGAATAATAGAATTAGAGCTGTAAGGCTCCTGAATGAATTAATTCAATTGAATCATTTAGTCAATAAAGCGAGGTGAATCTTTCATTCATTTGAGCGTTTTTAGATGAGTTGTTTCAGTTAGTTCATTGGAGCTGTCTCTTTCAGTAGCTCTTTTCAGTGTTGTATCAGTTTGTATGTCAAAGTCCATACGAAAAATTGTTTTAATTCTCACACATGTGCGTATGCATACAGGGATGTAGTGCTGTTTATATATGGAGTTGCCACTTAAGACATTGGAAACATCATCGATGTTAGAGATAATTCTTCATGAGGGATGCTTTGGAGAGAAAACTTATGTCTTATAGCCCTATTACACTGACGTACATGTAGGCCGACATTCTTGACGGCGAAGTTTACGTTTTGCTATTACGAACGCTGATGGCGTACTTCATTATACAAAAATGTTTGAAGCGAAAGCATGGCAATGAAGTGGAAAGTTGTAGCAGCTATCGTTATCAATTATATACCATTACAAGAGGACGAAAACGAAGATAAAATTTAATTTATTGTACCCAATAATATATAATTGCATATTGTGATATCTATCTGATGTTTTTTTTACACAATTGCGGCAGGTTTTTATATAATTCAATTAATTCTTCCCAAAAACTAACGTTACTAAGAGACATGTTTTTTTGCAACTTTCCGATAAACGCACAGCAACGGCAACGGCAAAAAGTGAACTGAATTTTTACATAAAGTAAAACCGACGCGTTATTACACCAGAATGTTGGTACGCCACGAACACCAGAAAATCAAAAACTTTTGAAAACCGACCAACATGTCTCACCACATGCTATTACACCAGGAGATTTGGTACGTTGTCGAGCATGTTGGCCAACATGTACGTCAGTGTTATAGCCCTATTAGGGGCGCCTAGTTTCAGTAATCGCGAATATTAAAATCACATCGTTTGTAAGACAAACAGAAATATAATAAGTGAATTTAATATATGATATGTTGTCACAAATTAGTTAAAATATTGAATATGCTTGAAATTTGTTAAAACTACTGATGATATCGTAAAGCACCGATGAGATGAACATATACAATACCTTGAATTGTGTATATTGCAACAATTCAGATATTATTTCTATTTCACACCTACAAAATGATAGAGATGAAAGTTTTCATATTGAGTAGGATAGAAAGTTTCTCATTATATAATATATGCAAATAAAGTATTTCATTTATTATATAATGGATAATTTAACATTAAGAAAGGTAGAAATATATACTATATATGTACATATATAACATGTAAGGAAACGTTATTTTAATTTTAAAGTTGAATTATTCTTATTTTTATTTCCAACACCTTTATTGAAAAGAGAAAAAGTTAAAATTAAAAACATATAATAGTATACTATATATATATATATATATATATATATATATATATATATATATATAATATATATATATATATATATATATATATATATATATATATATATAGATATAGCAGGACTTATGTAAACAAAAAACGTGAAGTAAGTTCGTGTGACAAATTTTTTTGACAGAATATATAAAAACATAGGAAAATAATATATAGATTTTCAGCTCCTAATTGGTGACATTCAATAAAGATATTTCCTTGAACATTACATCAAATTTTAAAGTATATTTGCAGCCACATTCAATCTTTAAAAAGATAAAAGACAAATAGAAAAGTTGTATTAGTAAAATTGGAAAAAATATAAAAAAATATAAAAAAATATATATGTATATATATATATATATATATATATATATATGTATATATATATATATATATATATATATATATATATATATAGAAATATATATATATATATATATATATATATATATAGAATAGAAAAGTTGTATTAGTAAAATTGGAAAAAAATATAAAAAAATATATATGTATATATATATATATATATATATATATATATATATGTATATATATATATATATATATATATATATATATATATGTATATATATATATGTATATATATATATATATATATATATATATATAATATATTTATATATATATATATATATATATATATACATATATATTTATATTATTATACATAATAATATTATATTATTATACATATATATTTATATATATTTCAACCACAGTTTTACATCTTGATGCGTATTATGAAAATGGTCTAACATCCATTCAGCATGTTTTCCATGGCTTGTATTATAACCAAAAATTGATTTTCATAATGTTAGTTTCCAATTTTCTTTTTTGCCACTGAAATTGACAAAGGCGCTCATGGTGGAAAAACACAATTTCATAAACGATAAAAGAAAACAGTTCTTATTTGTTTTAAATTAATAAATATGTTTTTGTTAAAAAGAAAATTATACGTACCGCCTTCTGCTAAGTCTGTGGAATTTCCAATTTTGTTGCAGCAATTCAATTTAAGTTGTACCTCTAAATCGAAATTGGGTTTTTTGAATCGATCTTCTGAGACTTGAATGCAACTCTCATTCTCGGCTCAATTTATAGTTTAAGGTTCTCATTCCACCCGTGAGCATGTCCTCTTATCGCATTAGCCATTTATTAGAATGCACTAAGCACTTGTTTTGCCTCCCATAGTCCCATTTAAAATATTTATCGAGTTTGATTACGTCATGATCAATACGTCGATTTATATTTTCTAAACATTTAACCATTTCTAAACCATTAACAATTACTTTTTTGACTATTAAAATTAATAAAAATTAAAAACAAAATGAATTTGATAGAATTTCTTTGGGAATCTTGGCTCATTTTTATGTTGATTTCTTTACGGTATATTCTTGAATATTGTCTCAAAATCACTTAAAACTTATTTGAGGTGTTTGTATAGTTGACCTGTTTTTAATGTGGTGAAAAACTTTAGTTCGGCTTAAGGTCCGTTCACAAATAAAAACAATTCAATTTGTTTAAAACGTTGTTTTTATTATTCGTCTCTTCCAATATTTCGGTTAACTTCGTTAACCATTATCAAGGAATCTAACAAAATACAAATATAATAGAACATATACCATAAAATTTTTATATATATATATATATATCAGACACTAATATCTGTATGTAACTTATTTTAATTAAATCTATATAAAAATATAAACAATGTCCTACCTCTATGTTATTTACTTATCGACTAATTATTGTTACTCTTATTTATGTTTATTAATTATGTGTCGATATAGCTGAGCGCACTTGTCTGTATCTGGCTTGTAATTTAGACGTTTGTTTGTTGGTACATTGATAATGTGTATCATTTCCAATATAAATCTTTTTTTGTAATTTTTCTCCTCCTGTAATATTCTCACATTGTCAAAGTCCGGTTTATGACCACTTACTGCACAGTGGGCAGCGAGTGCAGTGTTTTGCTCAATAGGTTTATTGTTGTGTTTTATATTAGATTTGTGTGATGATATTCTAGTTTTTAGTTTTGTCTTTGTCGTACCGATGTACGTTTTGTTGCATGTACTCTGATCATTGCCACTACAATTGATCTGATAAATTAGGTTCGATTTGTCTTCTTTTGGTAAAGTGTCTTTCGTTTTACTAAAAATTTTCTTTAAGGACTTATTTGTTTTCATAGCTAGTTTATATTTATTATTGTCATATATGTCAGTGTTTTTAATTCTCTCTGATAGACCCGGTATGTAAGTAACTTGTTTGTATATTTTCCCATTGCTTTCATTGTGTAATATTTTTCCCCGTTTTGATGTAACGTATCTTATGAGTTCCTTTATCGTCTTATATGGATAGTCATTCTTTTGTAGAATCTTTACGATTTTTCGTTTATTTTCTTCATGAAATATGTTGTCGCTGATATCAAGGACCCTTTTTATAAAGTTGGTAGCTGTATTAATTATAATGCGCTTAGGATGCTTGGAATGAAAATTTATTAATCTATTTGATGACGTGGGCTTTTGGTACCAATTTACCTTCAGTAAATTGTTGTCTCTCTTAATTGTACAGTCTAGGTATGGTATCTGATTGTCCTTTTCCAGGTCTATTGTAAATTTTATTTGGTTATTATATTCATTTAATTTACCCAATGTGTCCTCTACCCTATCTTTTTCACTATGGCGAATATATCATCAACGTACTTGGTCAATAATCTAGGTCTAATATCCATTTTGTCCAATGTTTCTTCCAAAAGTTCCTCCATTATTATGTCTGCTACGACAGGTGAGATTGGGGATCCCATGGGCATCCCTTTTCGTTGTTCATATGTTTTTCCATCAAATTTAAAATATCTCGTTTCTTTCATACAAAAATTTAAAATTCCTTTGAACAGTTCCTGTGGTATATTCGTATATCTCTGTAAAATATTCCATTTCTTCTTTATTGTTGCAAGCGCTAAGTTGACTGGGATGCTTGGAAATAGTGACACTACATCAAAGGATACGAGTACTTCATCGTCATCAATTTTGGTATTGCTTATTTTGGACTTAAACTGGATGGCATCCTTCACGTTATATTTAGAGTCTGTTATCAAATTTTTCAAAATGTTGGCTATAAATCTACATAGATTATGTGCTGGTGAGCTCATGGATGAGCAAATCGGTCTGAGTGGTGTTCCTGGTTTATGTATCTTCGGTAAACCATAAATTCTGGGAGCTGTTGAAGTATGCGTGATTAAGTTTGTCTTAGATTTCATGTCAATTATATTTAGATTATATAATTTGGTTACCAACATATTGTTCTTATTTTCTAGCGTCGATGTAGGATCTTGTTTTAAGCGTCTATATGTACATATATCGCCGATAATTGAAATCATCTTCCGCTTGTAATCTTCGTTGTACATGGCTACTGTTTTGTTACCTTTGTCAGAATTTAATATTAATAAGTCTTTGTTTTTGTTAAGAAAATGTTTCGTCTGTTCCACTGTCAAGTATTATTCTGTCTCTTTGGTTTAAGTGCAATTTGTTTACATGATTATCAATAAGGGATGTTAATTTACTTCTCGCAATCTCTTGTCGTTCTCTGTTTTCTAGCGTTTGAATTATGTCTTCACTATCCGAAATGCACTTAAATAATGGAAAATTTCTCTTTGTGTTCGGTAATGCGTACTTTGGTCCTAAAGATAATAACCATTTTATGTTGGTTGGTATGATTTTGTCTGTTGTGTTCACGAACCAATCGTCATTGTATTTAAAATTTAACTTTTTAATCATCTCTCCTTTTAATTTTTCGAGTTTGTTGATGTGTCTATTTTTGTTGTCATGTTTCACTGCCTTAGTTATAATACTCTCACTGGTTAATAATGTTGAAAAGTCTCTATCATCTAATAAATATCCCATAATTTCTATAGTTCTATTTAGTAGTTTGGTGTTCTCAGCAATTTGTTTATGTTTAGATTGTATGAGTAAATTTAATATTAAGCTATGAAATTTATAAATATGTTTTATCAACATTTTTTCAATGTTTACATCTATCTCATCATTAAATTTAAACATATTATACACATTTTTAGTCGAGTTATATATAAAATTTGGTATTATACCCGATTGCTTACACTTCATCAAAAAGGTTGTGGAAGACTTTAGTCTAACTAGTGTCTTGTTATATTTTGAATAATTACCAATGATCTTTATGGTATGGTGAAAAACTTTAGTTCGGCTTAAGGTCCGTTCACAAATAAAAACAATTCAATTTGTTTAAAACGTTGTTTTTATTATTCGTCTCTTCCAATATTTCGGCTAACTTCGTTAACCATTATCAAGGAATCTAACAAAATACAAATATAATAGAACATATACCATAAAATTTTTATATATATCAGACACTAATATCTGTATGTAACTTATTTTAATTAAATCTATATAAAAATATAAACAATGTCCTACCTCTATGTTATTTACCTATCGACTAATTATTGTTACTCTTATTTATGTTTATTAATTATGTGTCGATATAGCTGAGCGCACTTGTCTGTATCTGTCTTGTAATTTAGGCGTTTGTTTGTTGGTATATTGATAATGTGTATCATTTCCAATATAAATCCTTTTTTGTAATTTTTCTCCTCTTGTAATATTCTCACATTGTCAAAGTTCGGTTTATGACCACTTACTGCACAGTGGGCAGCGAGTGCAGTTTTTTGCTCAATAGGTTTATTGTTGTGTTTTATATCAGATTTGTGTGATGATATTCTAGTTTTTAGTTTTGTCTTTGTCGTACCGATGTACGTTTTGTTGCATGTACTCTGATCATTGCCACTACAATTGATCTGATAAATTAGGTTCGATTTGTCTTCTTTTGGTAAAGTGTCTTTCGTTTTACTAAAAATTTTCTTTAAGGAGTTATTTGTTTTCATAGCTAGTTGATATTTATTATTGTCATATATGTCAGTGTTTTTAATTCTCTCTGATAGACCCGGTATGTAAGTAACTTGTTTGTATATTTTCCCATTGCTTTCATTGTGTAATATTTTTCCCCGTTTTGATGTAACGTATCTTATGAGTTCCTTTATCGTCTTATATGGATAGTCATTCTTTTGTAGAATCTTTACGATTTTTCGTTTATTTTCTTCATGAAATATGTTGTCGCTGATATCAAGGACCCTTTTTATAAAGTTGGTAGCTGTATTAATTATAATGCGCTTAGGATGCTTGGAATGAAAATTTATTAATCTATTTGATGACGTGGGCTTTTGGTACCAATTTACCTTCAGTAAATTGTTGTCTCTCTTAATTGTACAGTCTAGGTATGGTATCTGATTGTCCTTTTCCAGTTCTATTGTAAATTTTATTTGGTTATTATATTCATTTAATTTACCCAATGTGTCCTCTACCCTATCTTTTTCACTATGGCGAATATATCATCAACGTACTTGGTCAATAATCTAGGTCTAATATCCATTTTGTCCAATGTTTCTTCCAAAAGTTCCTCCATTATTATGTCTGCTACGACAGGTGAGATTGCGGATCCCATGGGCATCCCTTTTCGTTGTTCATATGTTTTTCCATCAAATTTAAAATATCTCGTTTCTTTCATACAAAAATTTAAAATTCCTTGGAATAGTTCCTGTGGTATATTCGTATATCTCTGTAAAATATTCCATTTTTTCTTTATTGTTGCAAGCGCTAAGTTGACTGCGATGCTTGGAAATAGTGACACTACATCAAAGGATACGAGTACTTCATCGTCATCAATTTTGGTATTGCTTATTTTGGACTTAAACTGGATGGCATCCTTCACGTTATATTTAGAGTCTGTTATCAAATTTTTCAAAATGTTGGCTATAAATCTACATAGATTATGTGCTGGTGAGCTCATGGATGAGCAAATCGGTCTGAGTGGTGTTCCTGGTTTATGTATCTTCGGTAAACCATAAATTCTGGGAGCTGTTGAAGTATGCGTGATTAAGTTTGTCTTAAATTTCATGTCAATTATATTTAGATTATATAATTTGGTTACCAACATATTGTTCTTATTTTGTAGCGTCGATGTAGGATCTTGTTTTAAGCGTCTATATGTACATATATCGCCGATAATTGAAATCATCTTCCGCTTGTAATCTTCGTTGTACATGGCTACTGTTTTGTTACCTTTGTCAGAATTTAATATTAATAAGTCTTTGTTTTTGTTAAGAAAATGTTTCGTCTGTTCCATTGTGTCAAGTATTATTCTGTCTCTTTGGTTTAAGTGCAATTTGTTTACATGATTATCAATAAGGGATATTAATTTACTTCTCGAAATCTCTTGTCGTTCTCTGTTTTCTAGCGTTTGAATTATGTCTTCACTATCCGAAATGCACTTAAATAATGGAAAATTTCTCTTTGTGTTCGGTAATGCGTACTTTGGTCCTAAAGATAATAACCATTTTATGTTGGTTGGTATGATTTTGTCTGTTGTGTTCACGAACCAATCGTCATTGTATTTAAAATTTAACTTTTTAATCATCTCTCCTTTTAATTTTGCGAGTTTGTTGATGTGTCTATATTTGTTGTCATGTTTCACTGCCTTAGTTATAATACTCTCACTGGTTAATAATGTTGAAAAGTCTCTATCATCTAATAAATATCCCATAATTTCTATAGTTCTATTTAGTAGTTTGGTGTTCTCAGCAATTTGTTTATGTTTAGATTGTATGAGTAAATTTAATATTAAGCTATGAAATTTATAAATATGTTTTATCAACATTTTTTCAATGTTTACATCTATCTCATCATTAAATTTAAACATATACACATTTTTAGTCGAGTTATATATAAAATTTGGTATTATACCCGATTGCTTACACTTCATCAAAAAGGTTGTGGAAGACTTTAGTCTAACTAGTGTCTTGTTATATTTTGAATAATTACCAATGATCTTTATGGTACTCTTGTTGTATTTTGTTTTTAGATTTTTGTATAGCTGCATGATGTTTATTTGTTGCGGTATGCCTCCCGTGTTGTATGTGAGGTGTTTGTATAGTTGACCTGTTTTTAATGTGGTGAAAAACTTTAGTTCGGCTTAAGGTCCGTTCACAAATAAAAACAATTCAATTTGTTTAAAACGTTGTTTTTATTATTCGTCTCTTCCAATATTTCGGTTAACTTCGTTAACCATTATCAAGGAATCCAACAAAATACAAATATAATAGAACATATATCATAAAATTTTTATATATATCAGACACTAATATCTGTATGTAACTTATTTTAATTAAATCTATATAAAAATATAAACAATGTCCTACCTCTATGTTATTTACTTATCGACTAATTATTGTTACTCTTATTTATGTTTATTAATTATGTGTCGATATAGCTGAGCGCACTTGTCTGTATCTGTCTTGTAATTTAGGCGTTTGTTTGTTGGTACATTGATAATGTGTATCATTTCCAATATAAATCTTTTTTTGTAATTTTTCTCCTCTTGTAATATTCTCACATTGTCAAAGTCCGGCTTATGACCACTTACTGCACAGTGGGCAGCGAGGGCAGTTTTTTGCTCAATAGGTTTATTGTTGTGTTTTATATCAGATTTGTGTGATGATATTCTAGTTTTTAGTTTTTTCTTTGTCGTACCGATGTACGTTTTGTTGCATGTACTCTGATCATTGCCACTACAATTGATCTGATAAATTAGGTTCGATTTGTCTTCTTTTGGTAAAGTGTCTTTCGTTTTACTAAAAATTTTCTTTAAGGAGTTATTTGTTTTCATAGCTAGTTGATATTTATTATTGTCATATATGTCAGTGTTTTTAATTCTCTCTGATAGACCCGGTATGTAAGTAACTTGTTTGTATATTTTCCCATTGTTTTCATTGTTTAATATTTTTCCCCGTTTTGATGTAACGTATCTTATGAGTTCCTTTTTCGTCTTATATGGATAGTCATTCTTTTGTAGAATCTTTACGATTTTTCGTTTATTTTCTTCATGAAATATGTTGTCGCTGATATCAAGAACCCTTTTTATAAAGTTGGTAGCTGTATTAATTATAATGCGCTTAGGATGCTTGGAATGAAAATTTATTAATCTATTTGATGACGTGAGCTTTTGGTACCAATTTACCTTCAGTAAATTGTTGTCTCTCTTAATTGTACAGTATAGGTATGGTATCTGATTGTCCTTTTCCAGTTCTATTGTAAATTTTATTTGGTTATTATATTCATTTAATTTACCCAATGTGTCCTCTACCCTATCTTTTTTCACTATGGCGAATATATCATCAACGTACTTGGTCAATAATATAGGTCTAATATCCATTTTGTCCAATGTTTCTTCCAAAAGTTCCTCCATTATTATGTCTGCTACGACAGGTGAGATTGGGGATCCCATGGGCATCCCTTTTCGTTGTTCATATGTTTTTCCATCAAATTTAAAATATCTCGTTTCTTTCATACAAAAATTTAAAATTCCTTTGAACAGTTCCTGTGGTATATTCGTATATCTCTGTAAAATATTCCATTTCTTCTTTATTGTTGCAAGCGCTAAGTTGACTGGGATGCTTGGAAATAGTGACACTACATCAAAGGATACGAGTACTTCATCGTCATCAATTTTGGTATTGCTTATTTTGGACTTAAACTGGATGGCATCCTTCACGTTATATTTAGAGTCTGTTATCAAATTTTTCAAAATGTTGGCTATAAATCTACATAGATTATGTGCTGGTGAGCTCATGGATGAGCAAATCGGTCTGAGTGGTGTTCCTGGTTTATGTATCTTCGGTAAACCATAAATTCTGGGAGCTGTTGAAGTATGCGTGATTAAGTTTGTCTTAGATTTCATGTCAATTATATTTAGATTATATAATTTGGTTACCAACATATTGTTCTTATTTTCTAGCGTCGATGTAGGATCTTGTTTTAAGCGTCTATATGTACATATATCGCCGATAATTGAAATCATCTTCCGCTTGTAATCTTCGTTGTACATGGCTACTGTTTTGTTACCTTTGTCAGAATTTAATATTAATAAGTCTTTGTTTTTGTTAAGAAAATGTTTCGTCTGTTCCACTGTCAAGTATTATTCTGTCTCTTTGGTTTAAGTGCAATTTGTTTACATGATTATCAATAAGGGATGTTAATTTACTTCTCGCAATCTCTTGTCGTTCTCTGTTTTCTAGCGTTTGAATTATGTCTTCACTATCCGAAATGCACTTAAATAATGGAAAATTTCTCTTTGTGTTCGGTAATGCGTACTTTGGTCCTAAAGATAATAACCATTTTATGTTGGTTGGTATGATTTTGTCTGTTGTGTTCACGAACCAATCGTCATTGTATTTAAAATTTAACTTTTTAATCATCTCTCCTTTTAATTTTTCGAGTTTGTTGATGTGTCTATTTTTGTTGTCATGTTTCACTGCCTTAGTTATAATACTCTCACTGGTTAATAATGTTGAAAAGTCTCTATCATCTAATAAATATCCCATAATTTCTATAGTTCTATTTAGTAGTTTGGTGTTCTCAGCAATTTGTTTATGTTTAGATTGTATGAGTAAATTTAATATTAAGCTATGAAATTTATAAATATGTTTTATCAACATTTTTTCAATGTTTACATCTATCTCATCATTAAATTTAAACATATTATACACATTTTTAGTCGAGTTATATATAAAATTTGGTATTATACCCGATTGCTTACACTTCATCAAAAAGGTTGTGGAAGACTTTAGTCTAACTAGTGTCTTGTTATATTTTGAATAATTACCAATGATCTTTATGGTATGGTGAAAAACTTTAGTTCGGCTTAAGGTCCGTTCACAAATAAAAACAATTCAATTTGTTTAAAACGTTGTTTTTATTATTCGTCTCTTCCAATATTTCGGCTAACTTCGTTAACCATTATCAAGGAATCTAACAAAATACAAATATAATAGAACATATACCATAAAATTTTTATATATATCAGACACTAATATCTGTATTTAACTTATTTTAATTAAATCTATATAAAAATATAAACAATGTCCTACCTCTATGTTATTTACCTATCGACTAATTATTGTTACTCTTATTTATGTTTATTAATTATGTGTCGATATAGCTGAGCGCACTTGTCTGTATCTGTCTTGTAATTTAGGCGTTTGTTTGTTGGTATATTGATAATGTGTATCATTTCCAATATAAATCCTTTTTTGTAATTTTTCTCCTCTTGTAATATTCTCACATTGTCAAAGTTCGGTTTATGACCACTTACTGCACAGTGGGCAGCGAGTGCAGTTTTTTGCTCAATAGGTTTATTGTTGTGTTTTATATCAGATTTGTGTGATGATATTCTGGTTTTTAGTTTTGTCTTTGTCGTACCGATGTACGTTTTGTTGCATGTACTCTGATCATTGCCACTACAATTGATCTGATAAATTAGGTTCGATTTGTCTTCTTTTGGTAAAGTGTCTTTCGTTTTACTAAAAATTTTCTTTAAGGAGTTATTTGTTTTCATAGCTAGTTGATATTTATTATTGTCATATATGTCAGTGTTTTTAATTCTCTCTGATAGACCCGGTATGTAAGTAACTTGTTTGTATATTTTCCCATTGCTTTCATTGTGTAATATTTTTCCCCGTTTTGATGTAACGTATCTTATGAGTTCCTTTATCGTCTTATATGGATAGTCATTCTTTTGTAGAATCTTTACGATTTTTCGTTTATTTTCTTCATGAAATATGTTGTCGCTGATATCAAGGACCCTTTTTATAAAGTTGGTAGCTGTATTAATTATAATGCGCTTAGGATGCTTGGAATGAAAATTTATTAATCTATTTGATGACGTGGGCTTTTGGTACCAATTTACCTTCAGTAAATTGTTGTCTCTCTTAATTGTACAGTCTAGGTATGGTATCTGATTGTCCTTTTCCAGTTCTATTGTAAATTTTATTTGGTTATTATATTCATTTAATTTACCCAATGTGTCCTCTACCCTATCTTTTTCACTATGGCGAATATATCATCAACGTACTTGGTCAATAATCTAGGTCTAATATCCATTTTGTCCAATGTTTCTTCCAAAAGTTCCTCCATTATTATGTCTGCTACGACAGGTGAGATTGCGGATCCCATGGGCATCCCTTTTCGTTGTTCATATGTTTTTCCATCAAATTTAAAATATCTCGTTTCTTTCATACAAAAATTTAAAATTCCTTGGAATAGTTCCTGTGGTATATTCGTATATCTCTGTAAAATATTCCATTTTTTCTTTATTGTTGCAAGCGCTAAGTTGACTGCGATGCTTGGAAATAGTGACACTACATCAAAGGATACGAGTACTTCATCGTCATCAATTTTGGTATTGCTTATTTTGGACTTAAACTGGATGGCATCCTTCACGTTATATTTAGAGTCTGTTATCAAATTTTTCAAAATGTTGGCTATAAATCTACATAGATTATGTGCTGGTGAGCTCATGGATGAGCAAATCGGTCTGAGTGGTGTTCCTGGTTTATGTATCTTCGGTAAACCATAAATTCTGGGAGCTGTTGAAGTATGCGTGATTAAGTTTGTCTTAAATTTCATGTCAATTATATTTAGATTATATAATTTGGTTACCAACATATTGTTCTTATTTTGTAGCGTCGATGTAGGATCTTGTTTTAAGCGTCTATATGTACATATATCGCCGATAATTGAAATCATCTTCCGCTTGTAATCTTCGTTGTACATGGCTACTGTTTTGTTACCTTTGTCAGAATTTAATATTAATAAGTCTTTGTTTTT
The DNA here is from genome assembly GCA_963675445.1 of Linnaemya vulpina. Taxonomy (NCBI): domain Eukaryota; kingdom Metazoa; phylum Arthropoda; class Insecta; order Diptera; family Tachinidae; genus Linnaemya; species Linnaemya vulpina. The sequence goes on from OY776276.1 coordinate 45,774,653, forward strand.
GTTAAGAAAATGTTTCGTCTGTTCCATTGTGTCAAGTATTATTCTGTCTCTTTGGTTTAAGTGCAATTTGTTTACATGATTATCAATAAGGGATATTAATTTACTTCTCGAAATCTCTTGTCGTTCTCTGTTTTCTAGCGTTTGAATTATGTCTTCACTATCCGAAATGCACTTAAATAATGGAAAATTTCTCTTTGTGTTCGGTAATGCGTACTTTGGTCCTAAAGATAATAACCATTTTATGTTGGTTGGTATGATTTTGTCTGTTGTGTTCACGAACCAATCGTCATTGTATTTAAAATTTAACTTTTTAATCATCTCTCCTTTTAATTTTGCGAGTTTGTTGATGTGTCTATTTTTGTTGTCATGTTTCACTGCCTTAGTTATAATACTCTCACTGGTTAATAATGTTGAAAAGTCTCTATCATCTAATAAATATCCCATAATTTCTATAGTTCTATTTAGTAGTTTGGTGTTCTCAGCAATTTGTTTATGTTTAGATTGTATGAGTAAATTTAATATTAAGCTATGAAATTTATAAATATGTTTTATCAACATTTTTTCAATGTTTACATCTATCTCATCATTAAATTTAAACATATACACATTTTTAGTCGAGTTATATATAAAATTTGGTATTATACCCGATTGCTTACACTTCATCAAAAAGGTTGTGGAAGACTTTAGTCTAACTAGTGTCTTGTTATATTTTGAATAATTACCAATGATCTTTATGGTACTCTTGTTGTATTTTGTTTTTAGATTTTTGTATAGCTGCATGATGTTTATTTGTTGCGGTATGCCTCCCGTGTTGTATGTGAGGTGTTTGTATAGTTGACCTGTTTTTAATGTGGTGAAAAACTTTAGTTCGGCTTAAGGTCCGTTCACAAATAAAAACAATTCAATTTGTTTAAAACGTTGTTTTTATTATTCGTCTCTTCCAATATTTCGGTTAACTTCGTTAACCATTATCAAGGAATCTAACAAAATACAAATATAATAGAACATATACCATAAAATTTTTATATATATCAGACACTAATATCTGTATGTAACTTATTTTAATTAAATCTATATAAAAATATAAACAATGTCCTACCTCTATGTTATTTACTTATCGACTAATTATTGTTACTCTTTTTTATGTTTATTAATTATGTGTCGATATAGCTGAGCGCACTTGTCTGTATCTGTCTTGTAATTTAGGCGTTTGTTTGTTGGTACATTGATAATGTGTATCATTTCCAATATAAATCTTTTTTTGTAATTTTTCTCCTCTTGTAATATTCTCACATTGTCAAAGTCCGGCTTATGACCACTTACTGCACAGTGGGCAGCGAGGGCAGTTTTTTGCTCAATAGGTTTATTGTTGTGTTTTATATCAGATTTGTGTGATGATATTCTAGTTTTTAGTTTTTTCTTTGTCGTACCGATGTACGTTTTGTTGCATGTACTCTGATCATTGCCACTACAATTGATCTGATAAATTAGGTTCGATTTGTCTTCTTTTGGTAAAGTGTCTTTCGTTTTACTAAAAATTTTCTTTAAGGAGTTATTTGTTTTCATAGCTAGTTGATATTTATTATTGTCATATATGTCAGTGTTTTTAATTCTCTCTGATAGACCCGGTATGTAAGTAACTTGTTTGTATATTTTCCCATTGTTTTCATTGTTTAATATTTTTCCCCGTTTTGATGTAACGTATCTTATGAGTTCCTTTATCGTCTTATATGGATAGTCATTCTTTTGTAGAATCTTTACGATTTTTCGTTTATTTTCTTCATGAAATATGTTGTCGCTGATATCAAGAACCCTTTTTATAAAGTTGGTAGCTGTATTAATTATAATGCGCTTAGGATGCTTGGAATGAAAATTTATTAATCTATTTGATGACGTGAGCTTTTGGTACCAATTTACCTTCAGTAAATTGTTGTCTCTCTTAATTGTACAGTATAGGTATGGTATCTGATTGTCCTTTTCCAGTTCTATTGTAAATTTTATTTGGTTATTATATTCATTTAATTTACCCAATGTGTCCTCTACCCTATCTTTTTTCACTATGGCGAATATATCATCAACGTACTTGGTCAATAATATAGGTCTAATATCCATTTTGTCCAATGTTTCTTCCAAAAGTTCCTCCATTATTATGTCTGCTACAACAGGTGAGATTGGGGATCCCATGGGCATCCCTTTTCGTTGTTCATATGTTTTTCCATCAAATTTAAAATATCTCGTTTCTTTCATACAAAAATTTAAAATTCCTTTGAACAGTTCCTGTGGTATATTCGTATATCTCTGTAAAATATTCCATTTCTTCTTTATTGTTGCAAGCGCTAAGTTGACTGGGATGCTTGGAAATAGTGACACTACATCAAAGGATACGAGTACTTCATCGTCATCAATTTTGGTATTGCTTATTTTGGACTTAAACTGGATGGCATCCTTCACGTTATATTTAGAGTCTGTCATCAAATTTTTCAAAATGTTGGCTATAAATCTACATAGATTATGTGCTGGTGAGCTCATGGATGAGCAAATCGGTCTGAGTGGTGTTCCTGGTTTATGTATCTTCGGTAAACCATAAATTCTGGGAGCTGTTGAAGTATGCGTGATTAAGTTTGTCTTAGATTTCATGTCAATTATATTTAGATTATATAATTTGGTTACCAACATATTGTTCTTATTTTCTAGCGTCGATGTAGGATCTTGTTTTAAGCGTCTATATGTACATATATCGCCGATAATTGAAATCATCTTCCGCTTGTAATCTTCGTTGTACATGGCTACTGTTTTGTTACCTTTGTCAGAATTTAATATTAATAAGTCTTTGTTTTTGTTAAGAAAATGTTTCGTCTGTTCCACTGTCAAGTATTATTCTGTCTCTTTGGTTTAAGTGCAATTTGTTTACATGATTATCAATAAGGGATGTTAATTTACTTCTCGCAATCTCTTGTCGTTCTCTGTTTTCTAGCGTTTGAATTATGTCTTCACTATCCGAAATGCACTTAAATAATGGAAAATTTCTCTTTGTGTTCGGTAATGCGTACTTTGGTCCTAAAGATAATAACCATTTTATGTTGGTTGGACTGCACAGTGGGCAGCGAGTGCAGTTTTTTGCTCAATAGGTTTATTGTTGTGTTTTATATCAGTGTTATATCTCACAAATCTGATATAAAACACAACAATAAACCTATTGAGCAAAAAACTGCACTCACTGCCCACTGTGCAGTAAGTGGTCATAAACCGGACTTTGACAATGTGAGAATATTACAAGAGGAGAAAAATTACAAAAAAAGATTTATATTGGAAATGATACACATTATCAATGTACCAACAAACAAACGCCTAAATTACAAGACAGATACAGACAAGTGCGCTCAGCTATATCGACACATAATTAATAAACATAAATAAGAGTAACAATAATTAGTCGATAAGTAAATAACATAGAGGTAGGACATTGTTTATATATTTATTTATATACATAAATAAGAGTAACAATAATTAGTCGATAAGTAAATAACATAGAGGTAGGACATTGTTTATATTTTTGTATAGATTTAATTAAAATAAGTTACATACAGATATTATTGTCTGATATATATAAAAATTTTATGGTATATGTTCTATTATATTTGTATTTTGTTAGATTCCTTGATAATGGTTAACGAAGTTAACCGAAATATTGGAGGAGACGAATAATAAAAACAACGTTTTAAACAAATTGAATTGTTGTTTTTTGTGAACGGACCTTAAGCCGAACTAAAGTTTTTCACCACATTAAAAACAGGTCAACTATACAAACACCTCACATACAACACGGGAGGCATACCGCAACAAATAAACATCATGCAGCTATACAAAAATCTAAAAACAAAATACAACAAGAGTACCATAAAGATCATTGGTAATTACTCAAAATATAACAAGACACTAGTTAGACTAAAGTCTTCCACAACCTTTTTGATGAAGTGTAAGCAATCGGGTATAATACCAAATTTTATATATAACTCGACTAAAAATGTGTATAATATGTTTAAATTTAATGATGAGATAGATGTAAACATTGAAAAAATGTTGATAAAACATATTTATAAATTTCATAGCTTAATATTAAATTTACTCATACAATCTAAACATAAACAAATTGCTGAGAACAACAAACTACTAAATAGAACTAAAGAAATTATGGGATATTTATTAGATGATAGAGACTTTTCAACATTATTAACCAGTAAGAGTATTATAACTAAGGCAGTGAAACATGACAACATAAATAGACACATCAACAAACTCGCAAAATTAAAAGGAGAGATGATTAAAAAGTTAAATTTTAAATACAATGACGATTGGATCGGGAACACAACAGACAAAATCATACCAACCAACATAAAATGGTTATTATCTTTAGGACCAAAGTACGCATTACCGAACACAAAGAGACATTTTCCATTATTTAAGTGCATTTCGGATAGTGAAGACATAATTCAAACGCTAGAAAACAGAGAACGACAAGAGATTGCGAGAAGTAAACTAACATCCCTTATCGATAATCATGTAAACAAATTGCACTTAAACCAAAGAGACAGAATAATACTTGACACAGTGGAACAGACGAAACATTTTCTTAACAAAAACAAAGACTTATTAATATTAAATTCTTACAAAGGTAACAAAACAGTAGCCATGTACAACGAAGATTACAAGCGGAAGATGATTTCAATTATCGGCGATATATGTACATATAGACGCTTAAAACAAGATCCTACATCGACGCTACAAAATAAGAACAATATGTTGGTAACCAAATTATATAATCTAAATATAATTGACATGAAATCTAAGACAAACTTAATCACGCATACTTCAACAGCTCCCAGAATTTATGGTTTACCGAAGATACATAAACCAGGAACACCACTCAGACCGATTTGCTCATCCATGAGCTCACCAGCACATAATCTATGTAGATTTATAGCCAACATTTTGAAAAATTTGATGACAGACTCTAAATATAACGTGAAGGATGCCATCCAGTTTAAGTCCAAAATAAGCAATACCAAAATTGATGACGATGAAGTACTCGTATCCTTTGATGTAGTGTCACTCTTTCCAAGCATCCCAGTCAACTTAGCGCTTGCAACAATAAAGAAGAAATGGAATATTTTACAGAGATATACGAATATACCACAGGAACTGTTCCAAGGAATTTTAAATTTTTGTATGAAAGAAACGAGATATTTTAAATTTGATGGAAAAACATATGAACAACGAAAAGGGATGCCCATGGGATACCCAATCTCACCTGTCGTAGCAGACATAATAATGGAGGAACTTTTGGAAGAAACATTGGACAAAATGGACATTAGACCTAGATTATTGACCAAGTACGTTGATGATATATTCGCCATAGTGAAAAAAGTAAGGGTAGAGGACACATTGGGTAAATTAAATGAATATAATAACCAAATAAAATTTACAATAGAACTGGAAAAGGACAATCAGATACCATACCTAGACTGTACAATTAAGAGAGACAACAATTTACTGAAGGTAAATTGGTACCAAAAGCCCACGTCATCAAATAGATTAATAAATTTTCATTCCAAGCATCCTAAGCGCATTATAATTAATACAGCTACCAATTTTATAAAAAGGGTCCTTGATATCAGCGACAACATATTTCATGAAGAAAATAAACGAAAAATCGTAAATATTCTACAAAAGAATGACTATCCATATAAGACGATAAAGGAACTCATAAGATACGTTACATCAAAACGGGAAAAAATATTACACAATGACAACAATGGGAAAATATACAAACAAGTTACTTACATACCGGGTCTATCAGAGAGAATTAAAAACACTGACATATATGACAATAATAAATATCAACTAGCTATGAAAACAAATAACTCCTTAAAGAAAATTTTTAGTAAAACGAAAGACACTTTACCAAAAGAAGACAAATCGAACCTAATTTATCAGATCAATTGTAGTGGCAATGATCAGAGTACATGCAACAAAACGTACATCGGTACGACAAAGACAAAACTAGAAATTAGAATATCATCACACAAATCTGATATAAAACACAACAATAAACCTATTGAGCAAAAAACTGCACTCGCTGCCCACTGTGCAGTAAGTGGTCATAAACCGGACTTTGACAATGTGAGAATATTACAAGAGGGGAAAAATTACAAAAAAAGATTTATATTGGAAATGATACACATTATCAATGTACCAACAAACAAACGCCTAAATTACAAGACAGATACAGACAAGTGCGCTCAGCTATATCGACACATAATTAATAAACATAAATAAGAGTAACAATAATTAGTCGATAAGTAAATAACATAGAGGTAGGACATTGTTTATATTTTTGTATAGATTTAATTAAAATAAGTTACATACAGATATTATTGTCTGATATATATAAAAATTTTATGGTATATGTTCTATTATATTTGTATTTTGTTAGATTCCTTGATAATGGTTAACGAAGTTAACCGAAATATTGGAAGAGACGAATAATAAAAACAACGTTTTACACAAATTGAATTGTTTTTATTTGTGAACGGACCTTAAGCCGAACTAAAGTTTTTCACCACATTAAAAACAGGTCAACTATACAAGCACCTCACATACAACACGGGAGGCATACCGCAACAAATAAACATCATGCAGCTATACAAAAATCTAAAAACAAAATACAACAAGAGTACCATAAAGATCATTGGTAATTATTCAAAATATAACAAGACACTAGTTAGACTAAAGTCTTCCACAACCTTTTTGATGAAGTGTAAGCAATCGGGTATAATACCAAATTTTATATATAACTCGACTAAAAATGTGTATAATATGTTTAAATTTAATGATGAGATAGATGTAAACATTGAAAAAATGTTGATAAAACATATTTATAAATTTCATAGCTTAATATTAAATTTACTCATACAATCTAAACATAAACAAATTGCCGAGAACACCAAACTACCAAATAGAACTATAGAAATTATGGGATATTTATTAGATGATAGAGACTTTTCAACATTATTAACCAGTGAGAGTATTATAACTAAGGCAGTGAAACATGACAACAAAAATAGACACACCAACAAACTCGCAAAATTAAACGGAGAGATGATTAAAAAGTTAAATTTTAAATGCAATGACGATTGGTTCGTGAACACAACAGACAAAATCATACCAACCAACATAAAATGGTTATTATCTTTAGGACCAAAGTACGCATTACCGAACACAAAACAAGATCCTACATCGACGCTACAAAATAAGAACAATATGTTGGTAACCAAATTATATAATCTAAATATAATTGACATGAAATATAAGACAAACTTAATCACGCATACTTCAACAGCTCCCAGAATTTATGGTTTACCGAAGATACATAAACCAGGAACACCACTCAGATCGATTTGCTCATCCATGAGCTCACCAGCACATAATCTATGTAGATTTATAGCCAACATTTTGAAAAATTTGATGACAGACTCTAAATATAACGTGAAGGATGCCATCCAGCTTAAGTCCAAAATAAGCAATACCAAAATTGATGACGATGAAGTACTCGTATCCTTTGATGTAGTGTCACTATTTCCAAGCATCCCAGTCAACTTAGCGCTTGCAACAATAAAGAAGAAATGGAATATTTTACAGAGATATACGAATATACCACAGGAACTGTTCCAAGGAATTTTAAATTTTTGTATGAAAGAAACGAGATATTTTAAATTTGATGGAAAAACATATGAACAACGAAAAGGGATGCCCATGGGATACCCAATCTCACCTGTCGTAGCAGACATAATAATGGAGGAACTTTTGGAAGAAACATTGGACAAAATGGACATTAGACCTAGATTATTGACCAAGTACGTTGATGATATATTCGCCATAGTGAAAAAAGATAGGGTAGAGGACACATTGGGTAAATTAAATGAATATAATAACCAAATAAAATTTACAATAGAACTGGAAAAGGACAATCAGATACCATACCTAGACTGTACAATTAAGAGAGACAACAATTTACTGAAGGTAAATTGGTACCAAAAGCCCACGTCATCAAATAGATTAATAAATTTTCATTCCAAGCATCCTAAGCGCATTATAATTAATACAGCTACCAACTTTATAAAAAGGGTCCTTGATATCAGCGACAACATATTTCATGAAGAAAATAAACGAAAAATCGTAAATATTCTACAAAAGAATGACTATCCATATAAGACGATAAAGGAACTCATAAGATACGTTACATCAAAACGGGGAAAAATATTACACAATGACAACAATGGGAAAATATACAAACAAGTTACTTACATACCGGGTCTATCAGAGAGAATTAAAAACACTGACATATATGACAATAATAAATATCAACTAGCTATGAAAACAAATAACTCCTTAAAGAAAATTTTTAGTAAAACGAAAGACACTTTACCAAAAGAAGACAAATCGAACCTAATTTATCAGATCAATTGTAGTGGCAATGATCAGAGTACATGCAACAAAACGTACATCGGTACGACAAAGACAAAACTAAAAACTAGAATATCATCACACAAATCTGATATAAAACACAACAATAAACCTATTGAGCAAAAAACTGCACTCGCTGCCCACTGTGCAGTAAGTGGTCATAAACCGGACTTTGACAATGTGAGAATATTACAAGAGGAGAAAAATTACAAAAAAAGATTTATATTGGAAATGATACACATTATCAATGTACCAACAAACAAACGCCTAAATTACAAGACAGATACAGACAAGTGCGCTCAGCTATATCGACACATAATTAATAAACATAAATAAGAGTAACAATAATTAGTCGATAAGTAAATAACATAGAGGTAGGACATTGTTTATATTTTTATATAGATTTAATTAAAATAAGTTACATACAGATATTAGTGTCTGATATATATAAAAATTTTATGGTATATGTTCTATTATATTTGTATTTTGTTAGATTCCTTGATAATGGTTAACGAAGTTAACCGAAATATTGGAAGAGACGAATAATAAAAACAACGTTTTAAACAAATTGAATTGTTTTTATTTGTGAACGGACCTTAAGCCGAACTAAAGTTTTTCACCACATTAAAAACAGGTCAACTATACAAACACCTCACATACAACACGGGAGGCATACCGCAACAAATAAACATCATGCAGCTATACAAAAATCTAAAAACAAAATACAACAAGAGTACCATAAAGATCATTGGTAATTATTCAAAATATAACAAGACACTAGTTAGACTAAAGTCTTCCACAACCTTTTTGATGAAGTGTAAGCAATCGGGTATAATACCAAATTTTATATATAACTCGACTAAAAATGTGTATATGTTTAAATTTAATGATGAGATAGATGTAAACATTGAAAAAATTTTGATAAAACATATTTATAAATTTCATAGCTTAATATTAAATTTACTCATACAATCTAAACATAAACAAATTGCTGAGAACACCAAACTACTAAATAGAACTATAGAAATTATGGGATATTTATTAGATGATAGAGACTTTTCAACATTATTAACCAGTGAGAGTATTATAACTAAGGCAGTGAAACATGACAACAAAAATAGACACATCAACAAACTCGCAAAATTAAAAGGAGAGATGATTAAAAAGTTAAATTTTAAATACAATGACGATTGGTTCGTGAACACAACAGACAAAATCATACCAACCAACATAAAATGGTTATTATCTTTAGGACCAAAGTACGCATTACCGAACACAAAGAGAAATTTTCCATTATTTAAGTGCATTTCGGATAGTGAAGACATAATTCAAACGCTAGAAAACAGAGAACGACAAAAGATTGCGAGAAGTAAATTAACATCCCTTATTGATAATCATGTAAACAAATTGCACTTAAACCAAAGAGACAGAATAAAACTTGACACAGTGGAACAGACGAAACATTTTCTTAACAAAAACAAAGACTTATTAATATTAAATTCTGACAAAGGTAACAAAACAGTAGCCATGTACAACGAAGATTACAAGCGGAAGATGATTTCAATTATCGGCGATATATGTACATATAGACGCTTAAAACAAGATCCTACATCGACGCTACAAAATAAGAACAATATGTTGGTAACCAAATTATATAATCTAAATATAATTGACATGCAATCTAAGACAAACTTAATCACGCATACTTCAACAGCTCCCAGAATTTATGGTTTACCGAAGATACATAAACCAGGAACACCACTCAGACCGATTTGCTCATCCATGAGCTCACCAGCACATAATCTATGTAGATTTATAGCCAACATTTTGAAAAATTTGATGACAGACTCTAAATATAACGTGAAGGATGCCATCCAGTTTAAGTCCAAAATAAGCAATACCAAAATTGATGACGATGAAGTACTCGTATCCTTTGATGTAGTGTCACTATTTCCAAGCATCCCAGTCAACTTAGCGCTTGCAACAATAAAGAAGAAATGGAATATTTTACAGAGATATACGAATATACCACAGGAACTGTTCCAAGGAATTTTAAATTTTTGTATGAAAGAAACGAGATATTTTAAATTTGATGGAAAAACATATGAACAACGAAAAGGGATGCCCATGGGATACCCAATCTCACCTGTCGTAGCAGACATAATAATGGAGGAACTTTTAAAAGAAACATTGGACAAAATGGATATTAGACCTAGATTATTGACCAAGTACGTTCATGATATATTCGCCATAGTGAAAAAAGATAGGGTAGAGGACAAATTGGGTAAATTAAATGAATATAATAACCAAATAAAATTTACAATAGAACTGGAAAAGGACAATCAGATACCACACCTAGACTGTACAATAAAGAGAGACAATAATTTACTGAAGGTAAATTGGTACCAAAAGCCCACGTCATCAAATAGATTAATAAATTTTCATTCCAAGCATCCTAAGCGCATTATAATTAATACAGCTACCAACTTTATAAAAAGGGTCCTTGATATCAGCGACAACATATTTCATGAAGAAAATGAACGAAAAATCGTAAATATTCTACAAAAGAATGACTATCCATATAAGATGATAAAGGAACTCATAAGATACGTTACATCAAAACGGGGAAAAATATTACACAGTGACAACAATGGGAAAATATACAAACAAGTTACTTACATACCGGGTCTATCAGAGAGAATTAAAAACACTGACATATATGACAATAATAAATATCAACTAGCTATGAAAACAAATAACTCCTTAAAGAAAATTTTTAGTAAAACGAAAGACACTTTACCAAAAGAAGACAAATCGAACCTAATTTATCAGATCAATTGTAGTGGCAATGATCAGAGTACATGCAACAAAACGTACATCGGTACGACAAAGACAAAACTAAAAACTAGAATATCATCACACAAATCTGATATAAAACACAACAATAAACCTATTGAGCAAAAAACTGCACTCGCTGCCCACTGTGCAGTAAGTGGTCATAAACCGGACTTTGACAATGTGAGAATATTACAAGAGGAGAAAAATTACAAAAAAAGATTTATATTGGAAATGATACACATTATCAATGTACCAACAAACAAACGCCTAAATTACAAGACAGATACAGACAAGTGCGCTCAGCTATATCGACACATAATTAATAAACATAAATAAGAGTAACAAAAATTAGTCGATAAGTAAATAACATAGAGGTAGGACATTGTTTATATTTTTATATAGATTTAATTAAAATAAGTTACATACAGATATTAGTGTCTGATATATATAAAAATTTTATGGTATATGTTCTATTATATTTGTATTTTGTTAGATTCCTTGATAATGGTTAACGAAGTTAACCGCAATATTGGAAGAGACGAATAATAAAAACAACGTTTTAAGCAAATTGAATTGTTTTTATTTGTGAACGGACCTTAAGCCGAACTAAAGTTTTTCACCACATTAAAAACAGGTCAACTATACAAACACCTCACATACAACACGGGAGGCATACCGCAACAAATAAACATCATGCAGCTATACAAAAATCTAAAAACAAAATACAACAAGAGTACCATAAAGATCATTGGTAATTATTCAAAATATAACAAGACACTAGTTAGACTAAAGTCTTCCACAACCTTTTTGATGAAGTGTAAGCAATCGGGTATAATACCAAATTTTATATATAACTCGACTAAAAATGTGTATAATATGTTTAAATTTAATGATGAGATAGATGTAAACATTGAAAAAATTTTGATAAAACATATTTATAAATTTCATAGCTTAATATTAAATTTACTCATACAATCTAAACATAAACAAATTGCTGAGAACACCAAACTACTAAATAGAACTATAGAAATTATGGGATATTTATTAGATGATAGAGACTTTTCAACATTATTAACCAGTGAGAGTATTATAACTAAGGCAGTGAAACATGACAACAAAAATAGACACATCAACAAACTCGCAAAATTAAAAGGAGAGATGATTAAAAAGTTAAATTTTAAATACAATGACGATTGGTTCGTGAACACAACAGACAAAATCATACCAACCAACATAAAATGGTTATTATCTTTAGGACCAAAGTACGCATTACCGAACACAAAACAAGATCCTACATCGACGCTACAAAATAAGAACAATATGTTGGTAACCAAATTATATAATCTAAATATAATTGACATGAAATCTAAGACAAACTTAATCACGCATACTTCAACAGCTCCCAGAATTTATGGTTTACCGAAGATACATAAACCAGGAACACCACTCAGACCGATTTGCTCATCCATAAGCTCACCAGCACATAATCTATGTAGATTTATAGCCAACATTTTGAAAAATTTGATGACAGACTCTAAATATAACGTGAAGGATGCCATCCAGTTTAAGTCCAAAATAAGCAATACCAAAATTGATGACGATGAAGTACTCGTATCCTTTGATGTAGTGTCACTATTTCCAAGCATCCCAGTCAACTTAGCGCTTGCAACAATAAAGAAGAAATGGAATATTTTACAGAGATATACGAATATACCACAGGAACTGTTCCAAGGAATTTTAAATTTTTGTATGAAAGAAACGAGATATTTTAAATTTGATGGAAAAACATATGAACAACGAAAAGGGATGCCCATGGGATACCCAATCTCACCTGTCGTAGCAGACATAATAATGGAGGAACTTTTGGAAGAAACATTGGACAAAATGGATATTAGACCTAGATTATTGACCAAGTACGTTGATGATATATTCGCCATAGTGAAAAAAGATAGGGTAGAGGACAAATTGGGTAAATTAAATGAATATAATAACCAAATAAAATTTACAATAGAACTGGAAAAGGACAATCAGATACCATACCTAGACTGTACAATTAAGAGAGACAATAATTTACTGAAGGTAAATTGGTACCAAAAGCCCACGTCATCAAATAGATTAATAAATTTTCATTTCAAGCATCCTAAGCGCATTATAATTAATATAGCTACCAACTTTATAAAAAGGGTCCTTGATATCAGCGACAACATATTTCATGAAGAAAATAAACGAAAAATCGTAAATATTCTACAAAAGAATGACTATCCATATAAGACGATAAAGGAACTCATAAGATACGTTACATCAAAACGGGGAAAAATATTACACAATGACAACAATGGGAAAATATACAAACAAGTTACTTACATACCGGGTCTATCAGAGAGAATTAAAAACACTGACATATATGACAATAATAAATATCAACTAGCTATGAAAACAAATAACTCCTTAAAGAAAATTTTTAGTAAAACGAAAGACACTTTACCAAAAGAAGACAAATCGAACCTAATTTATCAGATCAATTGTAGTGGCAATGATCAGAGTACATGCAACAAAACGTACATCGGTACGACAAAGACAAAACTAAAAACTAGAATATCATCACACAAATCTGATATAAAACACAACAATAAACCTATTGAGCAAAAAACTGCACTCGCTGCCCACTGTGCAGTAAGTGGTCATAAACCGGACTTTGACAATGTGAGAATATTACAAGAGGAGAAAAATTACAAAAAAAGATTTATATTGGAAATGATACACATTATCAATGTACCAACAAACAAACGCCTAAATTACAAGACAGATACAGACAAGTGCGCTCAGCTATATCGACACATAATTAATAAACATAAATAAGAGTAACAAAAATTAGTCGATAAGTAAATAACATAGAGGTAGGACATTGTTTATATTTTTATATAGATTTAATTAAAATAAGTTACATACAGATATTAGTGTCTGATATATATAAAAATTTTATGGTATATGTTCTATTATATTTGTATTTTGTTAGATTCCTTGATAATGGTTAACGAAGTTAACCGAAATATTGGAAGAGACGAATAATAAAAACAACGTTTTAAGCAAATTGAATTGTTTTTATTTGTGAACGGACCTTAAGCCGAACTAAAGTTTTTCACCACATTAAAAACAGGTCAACTATACAAACACCTCACATACAACACGGGAGGCATACCGCAACAAATAAACATCATGCAGCTATACAAAAATCTAAAAACAAAATACAACAAGAGTACCATAAAGATCATTGGTAATTATTCAAAATATAACAAGACACTAGTTAGACTAAAGTCTTCCACAACCTTTTTGATGAAGTGTAAGCAATCGGGTATAATACCAAATTTTATATATAACTCGACTAAAAATGTGTATAATATGTTTAAATTTAATGATGAGATAGATGTAAGCATTGAAAAAATGTTGATAAAACATATTTATAAATTTCATAGCTTAATATTAAATTTACTCATACAATCTAAACATAAACAAATTGCTGAGAACACCAAACTACTAAATAGAACTATAGAAATTATGGGATATTTATTAGATGATAGAGACTTTTCAACATTATTAACCAGTGAGAGTATTATAACTAAGGCAGTGAAACATGACAACAAAAATAGACACATCAACAAACTCGCGAAATTAAAAGGAGAGATGATTAAAAAGTTAAATTTTAAATACAATGACGATTGGTTCGTGAACACAACAGACAAAATCATACCAACCAACATAAAATGGTTATTATCTTTAGGACCAAAGTACGCATTACCGAACACAAAACAAGATCCTACATCGACGCTACAAAATAAGAACAATATGTTGGTAACCAAATTATATAATCTAAATATAATTTACATGAAATCTAAGACAAACTTAATCACGCATACTTCAACAGCTCCCAGAATTTATGGTTTACCGAAGATATATAAACCAGGAACACCACTCAGACCGATTTGCTCATCCATAAGCTCACCAGCACATAATCTATGTAGATTTATAGCCAACATTTTGAAAAATTTGATGACAGACTCTAAATATAACGTGAAGGATGTCATCCAGTTTAAGTCCAAAATAAGCAATACCAAAATTGATGACGATGAAGTACTCGTATCCTTTGATGTAGTGTCACTATTTCCAAGCATCCCAGTCAACTTAGCGCTTGCAACAATAAAGAAGAAATGGAATATTTTACAGAGATATACGAATATACCACAGGAACTGTTCCAAGGAATTTTAAATTTTTGTATGAAAGAAACGAGATATTTTAAATTTGATGGAAAAACATATGAACAACGAAAAGGGATGCCCATGGGATACCCAATCTCACCTGTCGTAGCAGACATAATAATGGAGGAATTTTTGGAAGAAACATTGGACAAAATGGATATTAGACCTAGATTATTGACCAAGTACGTTGATGATATATTCGCCATAGTGAAAAAAGATAGGGTAGAGGACACATTGGGTAAATTAAATGAATATAATAACCAAATAAAATTTATAATAGAACTGGAAAAGGACAATCAGATACCATACCTAGACTGTACAATTAAGAGAGACAACAATTTACTGAAGGTAAATTGGTACCAAAAGCCCACGTCATCAAATAGATTAATAAATTTTCATTCCAAGCATCCTAAGCGCATTATAATTAATACAGCTACCAACTTTATAAAAAGGGTCCTTGATATCAGCGACAACATATTTCATGAAGAAAATAAACGAAAAATCGTAAAGATTCTACAAAAGACTGACTATCCATATAAGACGATAAAGGAACTCATAAGATACGTTACATCAAAACGGGGAAAAATATTACACAATGAAAGCAATGGGAAAATATACAAACAAGTTACTTACATACCGGGTCTATCAGAGAGAATTAAAAACACTGACATATATGACAATAATAAATATCAACCAGCTATGAAAACAAATAACTCCTTAAAGAAAATTTTTAGTAAAACGAAAGACACTTTACCAAAAGAAGACAAATCGAACCTAATTTATCAGATCAATTGTAGTGGCAATGATCAGAGTACATGCAACAAAACGTACATCGGTACGACAAAGACAAAACTAAAAACTAGAATATCATCACACAAATCTGATATAAAACACAACAATAAACCTATTGAGCAAAAAACTGCACTCGCTGCCCACTGTGCAGTAAGTGGTCATAAACCGGACTTTGACAATGTGAGAATATTACAAGAGGAGAAAAATTACAAAAAAAGATTTATATTGGAAATTATACACATTATCAATGTACCAACAAACAAACGCCTAAATTACAAGACAGATACAGACAAGTGCGCTCAGCTATATCGACACATAATTAATAAACATATATAAGAGTAACAATAATTAGTCGATAAGTAAATAACATAGAGGTAGGACATTGTTTATATTTTTATATAGATTTAATTAAAATAAGTTACATACAGATATTAGTGTCTGATATATATAAAAATTTTATGGTATATGTTCTATTATATTTGTATTTTGTTAGATTCCTTGATAATGGTTAACGAAGTTAACCGAAATATTGGAAGAGACGAATAATAAAAACAACGTTTTAAGCAAATTGAATTGTTTTTATTTGTGAACGGACCTTAAGCCGAAGTAAAGTTTTTCACCACATTAAAAACAGGTCAACTATACAAACACCTCACATACAACACGGGAGGCATACCGCAACAAATAAACATCATGCAGCTATACAAAAATCTAAAAACAAAATACAACAAGAGTACCATAAAGATCATTGGTAATTATTCAAAATATAACAAGACACTAGTTAGACTAAAGTCTTCCACAACCTTTTTGATGAAGTGTAAGCAATCGGGTATAATACCAAATTTTATATATAACTCGACTAAAAATGTGTATAATATGTTTAAATTTAATGATGAGATAGATGTAAACATTGAAAAAATGTTGATAAAACATATTTATAAATTTCATAGCTTAATATTAAATTTACTCATACAATCTAAACATAAACAAATTGCTGAGAACACCAAACTACTAAATAGAACTATAGAAATTATGGGATATTTATTAGATGATAGAGACTTTTCAACATTATTAACCAGTGAGAGTATTATAACTAAGGCAGTGAAACATGACAACAAAAATAGACACATCAACAAACTCGCAAAATTAAAAGGAGAGATGATTAAAAAGTTAAATTTTAAATACAATGACGATTGGTTCGTGAACACAACAGACAAAATCATACCAACCAACATAAAATGGTTATTATCTTTAGGACCAAAGTACGCATTACCGAACAAAAAGAGAAATTTTCCATTATTTAAGTGCATTTCGGATAGTGAAGACATAATTCAAACGCTAGAAAACAGAGAACGACAAGAGATTGCGAGAAGTAAATTAACATCCCTTATTGATAATCATGTAAACAAATTGCACTTAAACCAAAGAGACAGAATAATACTTGACACAGTGGAACAGACGAAACATTTTCTTAACAAAAACAAAGACTTATTAATATTAAATTCTGACAAAGGTAACAAAACAGTAGCCATGTACAACGAAGATTACAAGCGGAAGATGATTTCAATTATCGGCGATATATGTACATATAGACGCTTAAAACAAGATCCTACATCGACGCTACAAAATAAAAACAATATGTTGGTAACCAAATTATATAATCTAAATATAATTGACATGAAATCTAAGACAAACTTAATCACGCATACTTCAACAGCTCCCAGAATTTATGGTTTACCGAAGATACATAAACCAGGAACACCACTCAGACCGATTTGCTCATCCATGAGCTCACCAGCACATAATCTATGTAGGTTTAAAGCCAACATTTTGAAAAATTTGATAACAGACTCTAAATATAACGTGAAGGATGCCATCCAGTTTAAGTCCAAAATAAGCAATACCAAAATTGTAGTGTCACTATTTCCAAGCATCCCAGTCAACTTAGCGCTTGCAACAATAAAGAAGAAATGGAATATATTACAGAGATATACGAATATACCACAGGAACTGTTCCAAGGAATTTTAAATTTTTGTATGAAAGAAACGAGATATTTTAAATTTGATGGAAAAACATATGAACAACGAAAAGGGATGCCCATGGGATCCCCAATCTCACCTTTTGTAGCAGACATAATAATTGAGGAACTTTTGGAAGAAACATTGGACAAAATGGATATTAGACCTAGATTATTGACCAAGTACGTTGATGATATATTCGCCATAGTGAAAAAAGATAGGGTAGAGAACACATTGGGTAAATTAAATGAATATAATAACCAAATAAAATTTACAATAGAACTAGAAAAGGACAATCAGATACCATACCTAGACTGCACAATTAAGAGAGACAACAATTTACTGAAGGTAAATTGGTACCAAAAGCCCACGTCATCATAGATTAATAAATTTTCATTCCAAGCATCCTAAGCGCATTATAATTAATACAGCTACCAACTTTATAAAAAGGGTCCCTGATATCAGCGACAACATATTTCATGAAGAAAATAAACGAAAAATCGTAAATATTCTACAAAAGAATGACTATCCATATAAGACGATAAAGGAACTCATAAGATACGTTACATCAAAACGGGGAAAAATATTACACAATGAAAACAATGGGAAAATATACAAACAAGTTACTTACATACCGGGTCTATCAGAGAGAATTAAAAACACTGACATATATGACAATAATAAATATCAACTAGCTATGAAAACAAATAACTCCTTAAAGAAAATTTTTAGTAAAACGAAAGACACTTTACCAAAAGAAGACAAATCGAACCTAATTTATCAGATCAATTGTAGTGGCAATGATCAGAGTACATGCAACAAAACATACATCGGTACGACAAAGACAAAACTAAAAACTAGAATATCATCACACAAATCTGATATAAAACACAACAATAAACCTATTGAGCAAAAAACTGCACTCGCTGCCCACTGTGCAGTAAGTGGTCATAAGCCGGACTTTGACAATGTGAGACTATTACAAGAGGAGAAAAATTACAAAAAAAGATTTATATTGGAAATGATACACATTATCAATGTACCAACAAACAAACGCCTAAATTACAAGACAGATACAGACAAGTGCGCTCAGCTATATCGACACATAATTAATAAACATAAATAAGAGTAACAATAATTAGTCGATAAGTAAATAACATAGA
This sequence comes from Linnaemya vulpina, assembly GCA_963675445.1. Lineage (NCBI taxonomy): Eukaryota > Metazoa > Arthropoda > Insecta > Diptera > Tachinidae > Linnaemya > Linnaemya vulpina. Next base: position 45,794,242 of record OY776276.1, read on the forward strand.
GGTAGGACATTGTTTATATTTTTATATAGATTTAATTAAAATAAGTTACATACAGATATTAGTGTCTGATATATATACAAATTTTATGGTATATATTCTATTATATTTGTATTTTGTTAGATTCCTTGATAATGGTTAACGAAGTTAACCGAAATATTGGAAGAGACGAATAATAAAAACAACGTTTTAAACAAATTGAATTGTTTTTATTTGTGAACAGACCTTAAGCCGAATTAAAACTTATTTTTATAATTATTTCACAATTTTTCTCCTAAACGAAATTTTTGTTTTATTTTCAACCACCATTATTTGCTTAAATTGTAAAACATGTGTTTAGAGTTAACCATGTCACTTTTGAGTTTTCTGTTTTTTCTGTGGAAATAACCGAGCTACTGAAACAATTGAGCTATTGAATGAACTGAGCTGGTGAAACAACTGAGCAACTGAATAAACTGAAGTGCTGAAAAAACTGGGCTACTGAATGAACTGAAACAACTGAATGAATTAATTAAATAAAGTGAGCGGAGCTAAAAAGAGCGCTCACTCAAAAGAGCTGTTTTGTACAGCACTTTATAGAATGTAAAGCTGGATTCACCCATGGTTTCAGAACAATATTGACGTTCTAGAACATTTTTAGTTTTTTGAGAGTATGCTTTGAAGCGATTCACCCACTTCTCGCATTTGTTTTGGAACATCAAAGCTCCCATATGAAATAATTTTGTAAACTATGTGTGTAAGTTTTACAATTGGGCAATACCACTACTTATTTAATTTTATTTATAAAAATATTCACCAGTTATATATTTTTAATGCCAAACAATACAAAACAACTGCTCCTTATTTTATTATCAGGTTTGTTCTGCAAATCACAAACTTTTACATTACTTTTACTTTTTTAAATCACAATTGTGATCTCATGGTGTTCTGTAAATCACAATAGTTATTACTTTTCGATGTGCTTTTTGTTTTTCGAAAACACAAGAAACTATCTGACTTTTGTTTTTACGTGGCGGCATTTTTTATACATTGGTGTCTTGTAAACAAAATTTTTATAAAAATAACTTTCCTCTGTTATACCTACTGTAATAAAAATGAAAATGCCTGGAACTTTATTGTTGCCTATTATGGAGTTAAAAAGAAAACAGTTAAGAAATGAACGCATTAAAAAGAAGTATTTACGAGATTTATCAAATCCAATGGAAATGATCAAATCATTATGATTTTCCATACAGTGAATTTTTCTTTACAATGAACTAAATTTTCGAAACATAAATACATCTTACATCTGTTTTTGTCCCCATATAGTTAACTATTTTTAGCAGCTTTATTTTAATGAAAACAAATGGAAGAAATCAAACCTGTAATAGCTATAGATTTTCTTCAAGCTATTTGAAATTGAAGCACAGTGTGGAATATCTATGTTAAGCCAGAGACTATTGGAAACTGTTTCCAAAAGGTAGGATTTTCAAAAGATGACATGCAGATTCAACCTAGTAATTGGGATGAAGACGATTTTTTCCCCCTATCAGATTTAGCTGTTCTACAGGCTTCATTTAGAAAAGTAGCTAAAATCGATGCATCATTTGAAGACTATGTCAGTGTAGATATTGATGTACCAAACCATGGGCATTCCGTCCGATGAAAATACTCTAAGCAGTGTTTTAGAAAGTCGTGGATTACACCAGATTTTATCAGATGACGATGAAGAGGAACTGGGTGGTGAAGTAATGGCAAATATTAATAAAACATCACCTACATTAGAACACGTTTCCTCTTCACTTGATGTAATTCGAACTTTTTTAAATGGCTTAATGCAATTGAAGCTTTTATTGATAAAGAAAAATGTGGTTCAAATGCAAATACCTGATTATTTTAAATAAATAACAAAGAAACAAGAAATATTTCTGTATAATGAAGTTTCTATATAGTGAAATAATTGTCTGTCCCGTGGAGATTCACTATAGGGAAATTCGACTGTACTATACATATACGCATCATATTTCCGGTTGAATAAAAGAGCGTTGCAGATGATACTGAATGATATAGCACGACAACTTTTAAAATCATCCATTCCAGCAAGCATTCGGCTGGCCGCAACGCTAAGATATTTAGCCGTTGTACCATTCCAAGGTGTTATAGCGAACGATGCCTACTTAAGCATGGGGCGTTCCACCTTTTGCAAAATAATGTGGAATGTAGTACAACAATTAGAGGAAAAGTTGTGTACAAATGGGATAACCATTTCAGATCAACATTCGCAAAATGCTTCAAAATCATATTTCTTTCAAAATTTGGTATTCCGGTAGTAGTCGGATGTGTTGACGGCACTCTAATACGGATCATGAAAGCACCATCTGATCATGCGGTATATTTTAGCAGAAAGGAATACTACAGCCTTAATGCGATGTTGGTTGGTATATTTTAAACTTCAAAATACATATGTATGTACGTATACATATGCTCACTAAATTAATTGTTTATTGCCGTTCCAGATTTATGATCATGAAATGAGTGTTATGGCCGTAGACGCATGCAGGCCTGGCTCATGCCATGATTCCTTTATTTGGAAAATGATTGAGGTTAAGCGATATTTCGCCAGTATTCACAACGAAGGTGTACGAAAATTTTGGCTCTTGGGAGATTCTGGGTATCCACTTAAGCCATATTTAATGACTCCATATAGAAATCCTGCTTTTGGAACAGCCCAACATGTATTTAATCAAAGAAATTGCTCTGCCAGAAATATTATTGAAAGAACTGTGGTGATACCTTATATTAAATGCCTTTTTCGTACAACTAATAATAAATATGAATTTCTATTACTATTTTTTACTACTATGTAGATTTTAAGTTGTTCCTTTTTCTCCTGATGAGTTAATATCACGCTTTTAGTTTTGAGAAAAAGAATATTATTAAATAAATGAATTATTATTAAATAATTCCGTCTCTTAATTCGAACACGCTCACAAAGTGGTGACCCCGACGTGATGGTAAAAATAAAAACATAAATATGTCGAATAACGACGAAAATAGCAACATTCAACAACAGCCACCGCGAGTTGAACGCCTAACGAGACTACAACCATCAATCGAATTGCGGTCAAAGTTCCGCCGTTTTGGCCTGACAATGCTGAAATTTGGTTAGCATAAGTGGAAGCAAAATTTGCTGTTGCGGGCATATTAAGTGACGTTTCAAAATTTAACACAGTTGTTGCGGCAATAGAGTCAAACGTTCTAGTACAAATTTCAGACGCTATTTTAAATCCACCGGAAAATAACAAGTACGGCAATCTGAAAAAGTGTATACTAGAACGTTACGGTGAAAGCGAGCAGAAAAAGACACAAAAGCTGTTGTCAGAAATTGATCTGGGTGACAAACGACCAACTCAACTTCTCAATGAGCTGAGTACATTGTCAAAAGATAAGGTGACAAAAGATTTTTTAAAATCACTTTGGTTACAGTGACTTCCAGCACAGGTTCGTGCAATTTTACAAGCATCTGACGCTACGTTAAACGAGTTGGCTAAATTAGCCGACAAAATAATGGAAGTTGGCGATTTCCAACATCTGGCCGCCGTTTCTTCTGCACCGCCAACGCGTAACACCAAAGATGATATCGATAGACGTCTAGACCGCATTGAACAGCAAATAAATAGTTTTGTAACAGCAACAGTAGAACATACACTCGACGATCTCGGTCAGTTTCTTCAAGACGAGGAAAGTCAGCAGAGCCTGCCGCTCCTAACAATGCCAAAGCTGACTATTGCTGGTATCATCGGACCTTTGGACAAAAGGCTACGAAATGCCGTGAGCCTTGTTCGTATCCCCAACAAAAATCATCCAAAAACTAGTTTCACCTTCTGATCCTGCGGGCGGATCTCAAGACGACTACACCATTGCCCGTCTCATCATCAGCGACGACGTTTCGAAAAAGAATTTTTTGATTGATACCGGCGCAGATGTTTCAGTGTTGCCTTTGTCCAGCGTTAAAAATGCTCGTGTAGGTGTATCAAGAAGATTGTTTGCAGCCAACAGGGCTCCTATTAAAACATGCGGCGAAAAGCGACTTAATGTTTCTTTAGGTCTGCGACGTAATTTTCCATGGACGTTTTTGGGGACCAATGTTAACTCAGCTATAATAGGATCAGATTCTTTGAAATACTATGACCTATTAGTCGACATCAAAAGAGGTAAGCTTATTGATCGCACTACTTTACTTGAATCAAAAGGTTGTTCACCACGTTCATCTTGTATTCAAATTTTGGCATACAGCACACAAGACAAATACGCAAAACTCTTAAATGAATATAAAGACCTGGCTACGATTAATGCCAACAAGCGCCCAATTGACTCAACCGTAACCCATCATATCACGACTAAAGGTCCTCCCACATACGCTAGCGCTCGCCGCCTAGCCGCAGACAAACTTCAGGCAGCGAAAAAGGAGTTTGAATATTTAATGGAAATGCGTATATGTCGACCCTCAAACAGTATTTGGGCAAGCCCACTCCACCTTGTAAAGAAGCCAAACGGGGACTGGCGACCATGTGGTGACTACCGCGCGCTCAACAACATTACGGTACCTGACAGGTATCCTATACCGTACTTGCGCGATATCACGAGTATACTGTATGGGAAGATAATCCTTTCAACTATAGATTTACAACGGGCCTACCACCAAATACCGGTGGAGCCATGCGACATTCCTAAGACAGCCATAATCACGCCATTTGCCTTATTTGAATTTTGTTTCATGACATTTGGCTTGCGGAATGCAGCACAAACCTTCCAACGTCATATGAATGAAATCCTTAAGGGACTTGACTTCGTCTTTGTGTACATAGACGACATTTTAATAGCATCATCTTCCGAGGAGGAACATGCTAAGCACCTGCGAATTGTGTTTAACCGCTTACGTCAGTCACATCTGTCTGTAAACTTCGACAAATCCCAGCTTGGAAAAGGTGAGCTAGTTTTTTTGGGCCACAAAATTAATCAACATGGACTTACGCCACCCGACAATAAGGTCAAGGCAATTCAAAATTTTAAAAGACCTAAAGTTGTTAAAAATTTAAAGAAATTTCTAGGCATGCTAAATTTTTATCGTCCTTTCATCCGACATGCGAATGAAAACCAAAATGTTTTGCTAAACTTGATTCCTGGTAATAAGAAAAATGACAATAGCATAATAAATTTGACTGATGAAGCCATCGCTTTTTTTGAAGCTTGCAAAAAGGATATTGCTGAAGCGACGCTGTTAAATTATATGACACCAAATGCACAACTCACGCTAACGACGGACGCATCGGATGAAGCCGTGGGAGCAGTTCTGCACCAAATAGTTGGAGACGAAGTCCAGTCATTGGGTTTTTACTCCAAAAAATTATCGGCGTCCCAGCAAAAATACAGCGCATACGATAGAGAGCTCACTGCAATTTACCAGGCCATACAGCATTTTAAGTACGCTCTAGAAGGTAGAGAATTTTCCGTTTTTACAGATCACAAGCTAATCATTTTTGCTTTTAAGCAAAAAAGTGAAAAAGCATCGCCACGTAGAGCACGACAATTGGATTTTATAAGTCAGTATATGACGGATATTCGGCACTTGCCAGGTGCCGACAATAATATAGCAGGGTTCTTATCTCGCATAAACACTTTTGGAAGATCAAGTGATAAATTTTGACGAAATGGCCGAACAACAAAGTGATGACAGTGAACTACAGTTAATGCTGAACAGCAAGAGCGACTCATCCCTAAAATTAACAAAATTTAAAATTCCGAATCCGACAAGGGAATTTTATTGCCACGTTTCAGCGGATAGGGTGAGACCATATGTCACAAAAAATTGCCGAGGAGCTGTCATTCAAAAACTACACTCACTTTCACACCCAGGAATCCGTGCAAAAAAAAGATTGGTAGCTAGTCATTACGTGTGGAAATCAATGTCAACAGATGTAGCTAAGTATGTTCGCTCATGTCTCCAATGCCAAAGAGCCAAAGTACAACGTCATACAAAGTCACCAATAGGTGAGTATTCACTAGTCGACGCCCGCTTTGAGCATATAAACGAGGGTTTCCGCTATTGTTTTACGTGCATTGACAGATATAGTAGATGGGCCGTGGCTGTACCGCTGGTAGACATAACCGCCCAAAGTGTCGCAAGTGCTCTTATGAATGGTTGGATTTCAGTTTACGGTATTCCATTACGCATTACCACCGACTTAGGAAGGCAATTTGAGTCGTCAATATTCAAGGAGTTAACAAAGGTCTTAGGTGTCAAACATTTGCAAACGACTCCCTACCACTCACAAGCTAATGGAATCATCGAGCGTTGGCATCGTACCTCAAAGTGTGCTATTAAGTGTTACGAGACAAATAGTTGGAGCGTTGTGCTTCCGTTGATTCTTTTAGGAATGCAATCAACCTTGAAAGCTGATATTGGACTGAGTCCTACTGAGATGGTTTTTGGTGCATCATTGCGCGTCCCAGGAGAATTCCTCATTCCTTCTAAAGGAAACACTTCAGAAACCGAATTTGTGCAATCACTACGTAGACTGATATCGGACTTGCCAACTACAAAGACAGTTCGTCACGGTGTTAAGTCAAGTTTTGTTCAGCCTGCGTTAGCCGAGTGCAAATATGTTTTCGTCCGAATCGACCACGTTAAAACACCTCTCGAACCAAACTACGAAATTTTGAGTAAACACGATAAGTATTTTGTTGTAAAAATGCACCAGAGAAACGCGAAGATTTCTATAGATCATCTGAAATCTGCCTATATTTATGATGAAAATGCATCCACCGAAACTCCACAAGACGACAACAGATCTGAAACCAACGACCACCCACCAGAACATGTTAGACTACAACTTGATCCGCCAGTATTAGCGAATAACAACACCTTAGATGATAACACTTCAGTGCAAAAGCCACGCTCCTTCTCGGGAACCACCACCCGCACCACTTCTTCTGGACGTCATGTTAGAATTCCTCTTAAATACCGTTAATACGTTAACTAGGAGGAGGGTATTGTGGTGATACCTGATATTAAATGCCTTTTTCGTACAACTAATAATAAATATGAATTTCTATTACTATTTTTTACTACTATGTAGATTTTAAGTTATTCCTTTTTCTCCTGATGAGTTAATATCACGCTTTTGGTTTTGAGAAAAAGAATATTATTAAATAAATGAATTATTATTAAATAATTCCGTCTCTTAATTCGAACACGCCCACAGAACCATAGGTGTTTATAAAAACCGCTTTAGATGCCTCCAAAGTAATATTCTTTATGTTCCGTCGAAAGTAGTTTCAATTATCAATATATGTTGTGCATTACATAATATATGTATGCATCATAACACTACATTTGACGAAGAAATAATTGTTACCTCAGAGGAAGATGATATGGAAGCAGATGAACAAGAGGAGTTCGGTAATTCAGCACTTAATATACGAGATAATATTGCTCGCTCTCTACATTCAAACAGCCAAAATTAAAATAAGAAAATGATTCATTTCAGTAAAAAAAAACTTTTATTAAAAACATAAACATCAATTCATAAAACAAACAATTTAAAAAATAAGGTCACTTTTTATCTTAAACTAGGAGATTATTAATAACTATTGAATTTACAAAATTATTAAGGACTAGTTGGTGGTGTTTGGATACCAAGTTTTAATTGCTCTGGCTCCAAAAATTTTAATTTCAACTCATTTTTAGTCTGAGCACTTTTTTCCATTGCACGGTTGTGTCTCATTAGTTCTTTCAACTCTAATTCTTTTAGCTCCCTAATATTTTTTGAGACTTCTCTTAAATAATTCCTATTTTCTTTTATTCCTTCTATGATTTTTTCTAATTTGGCAATTTTTGAGAAATGCTCGGCTTCATGTTCCACTACATCTGCAACATCCATTTCCCTTTTTCTTTTTTGGCAGCAACCACGGACAGGTGTTGTAATAGGAAAAGGTAAGTCATTATGCTTTGGAGATGGGGGTGAATTTATATTTTCATTAGTGACTTCGGACAAAGCGTTTTCTATTGGGAAATTGGAGGATATTGCAACAACTTTTTAGATGTAGTCGGCTTTTCGCAACATGGAATACCATAACTTTTTGAACCTTTTACTCCTTCCACTGAAGCATATAGACCACATATTGCTGCCACCTGCTCATCGCTCGTAGACAAAATATATTTATTAAATTGTCCACCACCTGTTCTGGAACATTCAGCATTATTATGAGTCATTCGATTTCTTACGCCCAGCTTCATGTCAAGCCATACCTTAAGATATACACATGTACATAAACTTTTTCTATAGTTTTATTTTATATATGTATACCTTTTTCCACGCTGCTACATCTTTAGATGGAGGTCTCGGTGCATTCAATTGCATTGCACGGTCTGCCCACAACTTTTCACAATGCACCCTGTCACCTTTCATAAAGCCTCTAGCCAAGTCTTTATGTTGCTCCATAAATTTTATAAATATTTCAACTTGAACGTTATTTTATGTTGTCCCCTATTGAAAATATTTAATGAATGTTTTCTTTAAATATTCCACTAAAGTACTTACAAGTTTAAAAATTTTGAATTTTTGACTTGGAGCGCACTAAAACTTTAAAATAAACTGATCAAATAAGAAGTTGCTACAGGAAGTAATTATATTTTGTTGCCATATGTTATTATTTTATGATTTATTTTTTACAAATTAGGCAAACAATTAATAGTTAATAGCAACTTCCAATATGACTTAACAAAAACAAATAAGTATATAGGCTAATTGTTCTAACTTAGTTAAAATCTCAGAAAGACATGATGATAAATATTCCTAGGCAAAAAGGAAGTCAACATCAGTTTTATTCAACTTACACAGCAGATCAGAACAGCTGTTTTCGAAAGTCGCTACACTTTCATCTTCAGTGCTCATGTGTATATTGTGTTTATCACCACTGTTTAGGTGGCTTAGTTGAATGTGATAACAGTTTTCTATTTACACAAATTTTATTGTGAAAAACAATCCGAGAACTGTATCAACCTGATGTTAACACTTGTGTGTTATGATACCTGTGTTACCATTTGATTATTTTCTTCATGTCCCATTTTCCTGAATTTTTTGTTCCATTATACATTAAGTCAAACTTTTATGGTTTGAATTTTATACTTAAATATATGTGAACGTTTTTTTTTCCAATTTTCATTGGTAGCTCAAGCCAAAGCTTAAATTGTATGTGATTTTATTTTTATTGAACATTTTTATTTTGCTATATTAATATTTATATAGGCTAATTGTTCTAACTTAGTTAAAATCTCAGAAAGACATGATGATAAATATTCCTAGGCAAAAAGGAAGTCAACATCAGTTTTATTCAACTTACACAGCAGATCAGAACAGCTGTTTTCGAAAGTCGCTACACTTTCATCTTCAGTGCTCATGTGTATATTGTGTTTATCACCACTGTTTAGGTGGCTTAGTTGAATGTGATAACAGTTTTCTATTTACACAAATTTTATTGTGAAAAACAATCCGAGAACTGTATCAACCTGATGTTAACACTTGTGTGCTATGATACCTGTGTTACCATTTGATTATTTTCTTCATGTCCCATTTTGCTGAATTTTTTGTTCCATTATACTTCAACTCAAACTTTTATGGTTTGAATTTTATACTTAAGTAAATGTGAACGTTTTTTTTCAATTTTCATTGGTAGCTCAAGCCAAAGCTTAAATTGTATGTGATTTTATTTTTATTGAACATTTTTGTTTTGCTATATTAATATTTATATAGGCTAATTGTTCTAACTTAGTTAAAATCTCAGAAAAACATAATGATAAATATTCCTAGGCACAAAGGAAGTCAACATCAGTTTTATTCAACTTACACAGCAGAGCAGAACAGCTGTTTTCGAAAGTCGCTACACTTTCATCTTCAGTGCTCATGTGTATATTGTGTTTATCACCACTGTTTAGGTGGCGTAGTTGAATGTGATAACAGTTTTCTATTTACACAAATTTTATTGTGAAAAACAATCCGAGAACTGTATCAACCTGATGTTAACACTTGTGTGCTATGATACCTGTGTTACCATTTGATTATTTTCTTCATGTCCCATTTTGCTGAATTTTTTGTTCCATTAAACTTCAACTCAAACTTTTATGGTTTGAATTTTATACTTAAGTAAATGTGAACGTTTTTTTTTCAATTTTCATTGGTAGCTCAAGCCAAAGCTTAAATTGTATGTGATTTTATTTTTATTGAACATTTTTGTTTTGCTATATAAATATTTATATAGGCTAATTGTTCTAACTTAGTTAAAATCTCAGAAAGACATAATGATAAATATTCCTAGGCACAAAGGAAGTCAACATCAGTTTTATTCAACTTACACAGCAGAGCAGAACAGCTGTTTTCGAAAGTCGCTACACCTTCATCTTCAGAGCTCATGTGTATATTGTATTTATCAGCACTGTTTAGGTGGCTTAGTTGACTGTGATAACAGTTTTCTATTTACACAAATTTAATTGTGAAAAACAATCCGAGAACTGTATCAACCTGATGTTAACACTTGTGTGTTATGATGCCTGTGTTACCATTTGATTATTTTCTTCATGTCCCATTTTTCTGAATTTTTTGTTCCATTATACATCAAGTCAAACTTTTTTGGTTTTAATTTTATCCTTAAGTACCAAATAAAAATGTTCAATAAAAATAAAATCAAAAACAAATAAGTTTTATATATAATATAATTTATTTTTTAAAGAAATTAATACATTTTTTGTTAATAGAAATATTTTGCTATTCTGGCAAGTGTCAATGTATTTTCGAAGAACAAAAACAAATAATCGTTAAAAAGTAATTGCAAATCACAAAAGTAAATAACGAACATTTCTAGCAATAGAAGATGTTTTATGTAATTTTTATTTTAATGAACATTTTATTTATGCTATATTAATATTTATATAGGCTAATTGTTCTTAGTTAAAATCCCAGAAGGACATGATGATAAATATTTTTAGGCACAAAGGAAAGTCAACATTTGTTTTTATTCACCTTACACAGCAGAGCAGAACAGTTCTTTTCGAAAACCGCTACACTTTCATCATCCGTGCTCATGTGTAGTGTGTTTATCACCACTTTTTTAGGTGGCTCAGTTGAATGTGATAACAGTTCCTATTTACACAAATTTTATTAAGAAAAACAATCCCAGAAGTGTATCAAACTGATGTTAACACCTTTTTGTTTTAATACCCGTGTTACCGTTTGAATATTTTCTTCATGTCCCATTTTTCTGAATTTTTTGTTCCATTATACATTAAGTCAAACTTTTTTGGTTTGAATTTTATCCTTAAATATATGTGAACGTTTTTTTTTAAATTTTCATTGGTAGCTCAAGCCAAATCTCAAATTGTATGTGATTTTTATTTTAATGAACGTTCTATTTTTGCTATATTAATATTTATATAGGCTAAAACGTGGTGACAACACAATACATATGAACACTGAGGATGAAAGTGTAGCGACTTTCGAAAACAGCTCTTCTGCTCTGCTGTGTAAGTTGAATAAAACTGATGTTGACTTTCCTTTGTCCCTAGGAATATTTATCATCATGTCATTCTGAGATTTTAACTAAGAACAATTAGCCTATATAAATATTAATATAGCAAAAATAAAATGTTCATTAAAATAAAAATCACATACAATTTCAACTTTAATGGGACATGAAGAAAATATTCAAACGATAACACGGGTATTAAAACAAAAACTTGTTAACATCAGTTTGATACAGTTCTCGGATTGTTTTTCTTAATAAAATTTGTGTAAATAGGAACTGTTATCACATTCAACTGAGCCACCTAAAAAGTGGTGACAAACACAATACAGTAGTAAGATACTGTATGTGCAAGTACAATTAAATTCTCAAATTTCGGCAATTAAATTAAAAATTTTTAAATTTTAATTGCCAAAATTCTCAAGTTTCAGCAAAATTCTCAAATTTAATTTGGTTGTGTGTGTGTGTGTATTTTTTCCCACGGTTTAATAAGGTGTTTACATTGTTGTTGTTTTTTTTAATAATGTTGGGGTAGGCGTGGGAATTTGTGTCTGTCCATATGTGACCTTGGGAATACATGTCCGTCGGTATGTGAGCTTAAGAATTTGTGTCTGTCCATATGTGACCTTGGGAATACATGTTCGTCGGTATGTGAGCGTGGGAATTTTTGTCTGTCGATATGTGAGCGTAGGAATTCTGTCTGTCTATGTGTGCTATAGCCTAATAGAAAATAAGAAATTTTTAGGAACATTAGAACATTTTTTTAGGAATTACACTATTTCAACAGTGTTGTAGTTATATATGGATGACCTTAATGTTTGTCGTTCGTTTCTTTTTGCTGGAGTGAGATTTCTTCTTTTATTTTTGTTTGTTTTTAATTTTGGTGTGTGTCTACTTAGGACATTTTGTCCAGCAATTCAGTTATTTCTTTTTCGTTTGCAATGCTTGAGTCTGGGGGAATAATTTGATTATTCTGATCTTGAAAACGTTGTGAAAAAAAATTTACTATTCCATATATATTGAAATTGATATTTTGTTTATTTTATACATGACGATCAGCGATGGATTTTATTTGGGGATCTGGATCGTGGTGCGATTTCTGTATTTTGTAGAATATGAATATTTATGCTATGTTTATGTGTGTGTTTTTTTTTGTGTTCTGAGTGGCGGTTGGAATGTCTGCCTGTCAGACAGGCTGTGTGTGTGTGTGTCTGACGATTCGTGTGACTGTACGACAGTTCACTTTTGCTTTCCTGCAGTACAAAAATAAGTACATATTTTTTGAAATAAAAAGGCCGTGTTTTAAACATACATACATATTTATGTGCATGGTTTTTATTTTTATAATATTTATACATACAATTACATATATTTTTTAATATAAAGCTGCCTCCACTCCGTCAGCTGCCTCTACCAACAATTGATCGTTGGTATCTTCGTACAATGCAAGAAACATCGGGACATCAATATTTGGGAGCATTTGGACTTCCAATATTTCTATGTGTGGATTGTTGGTTATCTAACTTCTATTGGATTCGCTGCCAGCTTCGGCAGGCTGATGCTCAAAAATAGGTAATCGTCACCTGTCAGCATCTCTTCATATTCTTCATATATTTTTTGGTGTGCGTTAGATGTAGTTGGTTGTGATGACATCTCTAGGAGAAGCTCCTCATCTCCTTCAAGATATCCATCAAATTCTTCCTGCATTGCTCTCTTGCGGTACTCCTTTAGGTGATGCAGCTGGAGTCTCCGATATAATGGTGTGTACCAGAAGGGCTTCATTGTACAAATAAAAGCTCAACTTCAAAATTTGATAAATTTGCTTTGAAAACTTGTGAAGCTAAAAAAATTTTGTAGCTTATCAGATACCACAATGCTTTGTCCACGTAGCAGTTACTTTTGCTACAAAATTTTCTGATGTATCCTGTGTATATCACATATCATAATGTTTGTTTACATAAATATTGTCCACTTAGCTGTTTCATTCCCGTAAACATTTTGTATCGTAGAGGCATGCATAAGCATGCCCCTATACTCTATATGTATATCACTTATCAAACTTTTGTTTACATATCTATGGTCTACGTAGCAGCTTCATTCCCGTAAACATTTTGTATCGTAGAGGCATACATAAGCATGTCGCTGTACTCTGTATATATCACATTCCGTTCAAAACTTTGTAACGTATCTGCATGCACAAGTATGTCTCTGTACTCTGTAGGTAAGGCATGCATAAGCATGCCCCTATACTCTATATATATATCACTTATCAAACTTTTGTTTACATATCTATGGTCTACGTATCAGTTTCATTCCCGTAAACATTTTGTATCGTAGAGGCATGCATAAGCATGTCCCGGTACTCTGTGTATATCACATTCCGTTCAAAACTTTGTAAAGTATCTGCATGCACAAGCATGTCTCTGTACTCTGTAGATATCACTTATCAAAATTTTTGTTTACATAAATATTGTCTACGTAGCAGTTTCTTTTGCCACAAAATTTTGGAACGTCTCTACATGCATAAGCATGTCTACGTATGTTTGTTTACTTAAATATTATCTACGTATCAGTTTCATTCCCTTAAACATTTTGTATTGTAGAGGCATGCATGAGTTCCATCTCATATACCCGCTGTACTTCTAAAACTACTTTATTAAAATTTTGCAACCAACGATTTTTGTAGCTACAACTTACTAACTACACAAATACTGAAAACTACTTTGTTGAAATGTAGCGTACTAGACCATACTAAACATTTTCGCAAATTAATATAAATCAACTTTGTTAGGACTAAAGTCAGTACATTTTTATATCTAAAACCAATAAGTCGTGAATGCTTCCAAACTCCTTGTGTTTTAAAAAATATAAATTTCTTAATGTTACATACTTAAAACAGTATATTTGTATTTCAATAAATATATATAAAACAAAATATAAAAAATATGAGTTCTTCAGTTTTTCGTTGTAATATCTGTAATAAGCAATACATTTCAATAAATATATATAAAACAATATATAAAAAATATGAGCTCTTCAGTTTTTCGTTGTAGTATCTGTAATAAGCAATACAGATACCAAAAGTGCTATTTAGAAAATTGCAAAAGTCATGTTCAACCCCAAGGTGTGCAGCAGTCCGTACAACCCCAAAATGTCCAGCAGTCCGTAGAACCCCAAGATGTATATCATTCCATACAACCCAATAACCCAATGGTCCACAACAATTTGCTATATCAGTATCCCGTGCAGTATCAGTATCCAGTGCAGGTTCCAGCGTATCCTTTGTATCCGTATCCAGTGTTTACCAACCAATTCACAGCACCTATGGAAATTCCATATCCTATTGAATATACCGTACCTATACAGTTTCAGCAAAATAATATGCCTAATTATTACCCAAGCTATTTGCCAGTTGAGAATCCTCCTCAAGACATGGATATAAGTCCAGTTATTCCACATGATCAGTCAAATACACAAAATGATGAAGTAGAAATGGATATCTCAAATTCTGCGGATGATCTACTCTCTCAAGCTCCAAATGAATGCAAATATTATATAATAAATAGTGCTTTTAAAAATAATATTACAACATTTGGAATTCCAATAAGTAAGGACTGCCTGTTATTTGAAGATGCTATAAAGGAAAATAGACCTATCATCAAGGAAAGACTTCAAAATAGTATAGCTGTGCATAATATTATTAAGTTTAATATTACTCTCATTGGGGAGTATATTAAAATTGTTGGTTATAATATGGAATTGTGTACTATTTCACATAGAGCGAAAATGGATCTTTTGTGCTTTGCAGATGATGTTGAGGAAATGATAACAAAACAATTGCAAGAAATCCACAACAAAATTTCCGAGTTTCAAGAGCGGGACTTAGGCTGGACTCTAATTAGAATTGTTCGTCTTAAAGTTGCAGTAAATAAGTCTGCTTTGGAGAGAGGATCAAGTGGGAGTAGTACGCCAGAGAAACTAAAAAGTAAAATGGCATGTATAAATGTTGAAAACAATGACATTTATTGTTTTAAATGGTCCATTATATCTGCACTGGATACATCTGATATTAAACCCAGACTACGGTTAAGTTAGATAAGTTTAAAATATATACGGGGGAAGATGCAGGCTAAAAGTTTTAGATTGTATAATTAGCGATTGCGAAAATATTTACAATGATTATTTGAAAAACAAGAACCGAATGGATGATTTATCTCCTTTCGAAAATTTTAATTTTCGAAATGCGATAAATTGTCACATTTGTCATAAATATCTAGGCAATGATAGAGTGAGAGATCACTGCCACATAAGTGGTAAATTTAGAGGAGCTGCTCATATGCAATTTAAAATTTAAAATTCCAAAATTTAAACCAATCTATTTCCACAATTATTCATCTTATGACTCACACCTTTTTGTTAAAGAGTTGGGTAGAAAATCTTACAATATAAAAGTCCTTCCGCTCAATAAAGAATTATACATATCACTATCTAGATTTTCAAAAATGATCGACAACTACAACCATAAACTTAGATTTTTGGACACAATTCGTTTTATGCCTGAAAGCTTAGAATCTTTAGCTAATAATCTTTCAGAGCAAGACTTTCACATCATTAAAACACAATTTAAAACAAAAAAAGAGTTTGATCTTGTGAGAAGGAAAGTCGTTTTTCCTTATGATTTCCTAAATTCTTTTGAAAAATTGAAGTTAGGTCAGCTTCCACCAAGGGAAGATTTCTTCAATCACCTCAATAATAAGGAGTGTTCGACTGAAGACTATGAGCATGCGAAAGAAGTTTGGAACGCTTTCAGCTGCAAAACCTTGCAAGATTATATGGAAGTTTATTTAAAAACGGACATACTCTTACTTGCAGATATATTTGAAAATTTTAGAAAGGTTTGTAAGAGTATCTATCACCTAGATCCATGTCCATATTACACTGCACCAGATAGTCCTGTATCTCCAAATATAGAACTGGAGCTTTCGACAGACATAGATATGTACAATTTATTCAAGAAAGGAATACGTGGTGGACTTGTAAAATGCAGTAACCGATATTCAAAGGCTAACAACAAATATTTACCTGATTTCGATAGAGAGAAGCCCTCAGAATTTATTGTGTATTTAGACGCAAATAACCTCTACGGTTGGGCTATGTCTGAGTATCTACCTTATGGCGGATTCAGATGGCTATCAGCTGAAGAGCTAAATCTGAATCCTAAAACCATAGATGATAGTTCAAGTGATGGATATGTCTATGAAGTTACTTTAGACTATCATTCTCATTTGCATGACTCTCACAATGACCTTCCTTTCTGTCCGGAAAACAAAAAAATTCAGCACACAAAGCACACTAAATTAATTGCAGATTTTTCCACAAAATAAACATACGTCATACACTATAGAGTTCTCAAACAATGTTTGAAGTATGGTCTAGTTCTAAAGAAAGTGCATCGGATTCTCACTTATAAACAATCAACCTGGTTGAAAAGTTATATAGACTTAAACACCAAACATAGAGCAACAGCAAAAAATGCATTTGAGAAAAATTTCTTCAAATTACTAAATAATGTAGTATATGGTAAAACTATGGAGAATGTGGAAAAGAGAAAAGATGTACGAATAGTTACGAACTGGAATAGGACAAACTATAATCATTTAGGAGCTCAAGATTGGATATCTAAACCTAATTTTCATAGTTTGTCAATATTTTCTGAGAATATGTTAGCGATTGAAATGAATAGAGTGAAAACCTATTACAATAAACCTATATATTTCGGATTTTGTGTATTAGAGCTTTCCAAATGGAAAATGTATGATTTCCATTATGGGTACATGCAACCCAAATTCAAGTCGAACTTATCACTGAATTATATGGATACTGACTCTTTCATTTACACAGTAAAAACAGAAGACTTTTACGCTGACATAAAAACTGACGTCGTCCATAAGTTTGATACGTCTGATTACCCAAAAAACAATATATATGGTTTCCCTCTAGCAAACAAAAAGGTGTTGGGTATGATGAAGGATGAGAATTGTGGAAAAATAATGAAGGAGTTTGTAGGATTGAGATCAAAGATGTATTCCTTTAGTGTGCAGTATGAAAATGATATTAAAAAATCGAAAGGGGTAAAGAAATGCATTCTTGATGAGTACGACACAACTTCTTATAGAAACTGCTTATTTAATAAGTCTACTGTATATGATGACATGTTAATATTTAAAACAAAAGTTCATCAAATTTATACAAATGAAATAAATAAAGTAGTGTTAAACTATGCAGACGATAAAAGAAAAATAAGAAGTGATAAGATGAGTACATATGCATGGTATCATTTTCGAATCGAGGAAACTAATCCCGATTATGAACTTGACATGCTACTGTGGGAAATTTCAAGACTAGAAGAGGAAGAAGCAATGCAATAATTGTATCCCTATTTTTAAGTAATAATTTTTATATATATTTAAGTAGTGAAATATATTAATAAGTAAAAAAAATTGTTGTATTGTTAAGAGAAATAAACAAAAATTGTACAAATATATATAATATGAAAAACATTCGGAATTTGTTTTATTTTGTTTTGTGATTTATTTTTAGTTTCATCGAATTATTACATAACATGAACTAATTAAATTATTTATCGTCATTTTTCTTAAGTAAAATACGGAGCACCGACAGGTACCTGGCCCTTCCTCAGAATCTGGATGGCTCCATGGACAAGACTTAAGGTGACCATCGTCCTTGTCCTCATCTTCCATTATACCAAAATCATCATTTTCATTCAACATATCGAGGAACATTTTCACCATTTCCATGTGTTTGTATAGTTGACATCCCTCAAAATCAACTAAGAATTGTGCGAGCTTGTTTCTAATATCACTCATGATTTTTATGGAATATTTTATACTATTACCAAAATTTACTTCCGATCTTTTTGAACGCCAGTTCTCTACTAATAATTGTTTTCAACGAACAAGTTGTAAGAGCAATTTTATATAATTTATAAAACTAGATCTGCGTTCCACTCCAAGAACAAATTCAAATTTTAGAGTAAAGGACTCAAAAATGTATATAAGTATCTCTCTATCTTATTCTAACACCAGATTTTATTATTCATCTTTTCGTCTTTTGCTCCCTCTCTCTCCTACATACACACACACACACACACACACACACAAATCTAATATCATTGCTTAATAATTTTCAGTTAGACATCTTAAAGTCTAGAAAGCTTTTATCGAGATTAATTCGAAATTTAAGTTCAAACTTATAAGTTGTGAAACATTTATAGCGCAATGAGTTTAATAAGCAAATTCAATTCCTGTAATACAAGATCCTTAATCCATATAAAGGATTTAGATGAACCATTCAAATACACCATCGTACGTGCAAAGCGAGTAACAACAAAGTATGGGGAAACAGTTCAACTTGAACTGGAAAACCATATAATGTTTCTCCCAAACAGATATAACATTTTAACAAATGTCGAATTAGATGATCTTTCAAGTGGTAAATATCGACTACAAAGAAAAGGAGAGCGAAACCTTATCCTGGATAGTGAGATGAATGAGTTTTTGATACCAAACTCCCAGTACCACGTTTGGCAGTAAAAAAAATGTTATGTGCATATATTTTCTAATTAACAAGAAAAAAATAATAATAATAAATAAAATGTTTTTAAATATATATGATTGTGTTTTATTTAATATCTTTGTTTATCTCATAAAGAAATTTCAAACATAAGTGGCCACAATTATATCTATTAAAGTTTTGATATTGATTGTAGTTGTATTCAATATTTCTACCTAAATATTTGATTAATTCTAGAGGAGGTTGTAAATTTCCAAAGCTGTAGAAATATTGTTTTTCATTCTTGTTTTTATAGTATGCTACCCAATGAGTACATGGGCCTGTTGATAAATCCAAATTGATTATTCCACACTCTGCAGTCTTTGGTCGTTTTGGTAGCGAATCATACATAAAAACTCCTCTGAAGTGTGGAATATATTTTGAAAATTTTCTCAGATCAAATTCTGATAATGGTCTGTTGGGTAGCATGTCTAAAAGTTTTTTGATTGATCCTTACAAACAAGTCCATAACCGTTTTTGTATGGTTTAAGGTATAGTCCATCTCCCACCGCAATTGACTCCATTGCTTTGTTGTGTCTAGTGGCTTCCTCAAGCTTTAGCTAAAGCGGCACCTCCAGTTGCTAGACTACCAAGTGCACCTAGAGCAGTTAGAATCGGTATTATGGGCAAAAAAAACATAAATTTTCGGAACATTTATAAATCGTGGTATTACAACACGAGCTTTTTCCCCCTTAAGAGATTTACTGATAGCTTTATGAGCAATCTTAATGGCTGAATTGGTATATTGTGGTTTTTCCTTCTTCAATATCCTTGTTGCTGATTTAATTGTTTTATGAAACAGTTTTTTGTCATTTATACGAATTAGTGGTGATGGTCTTTTCACTGTATTCCTTTTCTTTGCTTCAACACCCATACCAAGTTTAGTTTTTGCTTTCATTGCGTTGGTTACTATATATGCAAATGTTTTTTTCTTCAAGAATAACTCTTTCCCAAGCTTTATTTTCAAGAATTTTGTCAGCTTGATGTCTGCTGTTTAAGTCTTTATTTTTCGAATAAGCAATATCGTGATTTTTGCAAGCAGCATCCAATAAGTTAATTCCTTTATCTCCTCTATCTAAACGCTTTTGTAATCTTGTGCCAGGTCCACAGTACTGATATCCAGGAAGATGTAATTCAAAAGGCAGAGAATTTATTGCTTTATTTAGTAAACCTTCTCCAACGATAGTGTGCTTGAGACTAAAACTTTTGTTATAAAGTACAACCATATTACTTTAATCTACAATAAAAGATATTGTTTGCAAATTTCACAAGTAGTTATTAAAATGCGCTTCGTAAAACAACAAAAGAATATTTTAGTTCGTAATGCTGATATTTGTTCAATACCTAAATATGAATACCTAAAAAAATTAATTTCATCAATGAAAGGAATGGGATTCTACACATTCGCAGATAAAGAGTACGTCGTTCCTCCTAGTGAAGCTAAAAGCAACTGAATTATGATATTTGATGATGTTGCATGTGAAAAGCAAAACAATATACCTGCATATTTTTGTATGGGTCGTCATAAGAACGTAAATTCATTTTACTTGTGTCAAACTTACACGCGGATTCCAAAACGTTTCATAAGAGATAATGCTAATGCAATTATTATGTTTAAACAAGATTCGACAAATACGAAACATGTATATGATGATCACGTTGCCAGCGATATGAACTTTGAAATGTTTCCACAAATTTGTAGAGAATGTTCGAAAGAAAAATACGGTTTTTTATGATAAGTAAAGATAATGAACTAAACCACGGTCGTTATAGAAAGTCATTTTATTACTTCATCATAATATAATTTGCTGTTCATCTAATCCACCCTTCGGTATTTAATCTGACTTCAAACTTTATACATGTGATTATTGTAACTGATCAGATAAGCTGATCTGATACCTGTTAAACTGACCTGATAAGCTGATCTGATACCTGATAAACTGATCTGATACCTGTTAAACTGACCTGATAAGCTGATCTGACACCTGATGAGCTGATCTGATACCTGATCTGTTAACCTGATCTAATAAACTGATCTGCTTCCTATTGAACTGACCTGATAACAAAAATGAATGAACAAATTCTTAAAGACTTGGTGACTACAAGAAATATCTTGAAGAAAAAGCTTCGAAGTATAAAAACTGGTGAAATAAATACACATGAACAATTAAGAGATACATTCAAGCCTATCACAGAACCTTTAAAAGCATTTATCAATAGATCTAAATACGTTGGTAGGTCGGTTAAAAAAGAACCGAGTGATAAGGAAATTGGAATTGATGACAATCAAAGTTTTCATCTTCAGAATTCAACAATAAAATTGGAAACGAGTACGCCCAACTAATTGAAGAATCAATGTTTAAACAATCGAATAGTAAAAGTAGCAGTAATTATGATGAAGATGACTTTTACTCACAAAATTCGAATAATGAAGAAAGTTATCCTGACTTATCACTATTACAATCGAGAAACGAACTAGATACTAACTATGGTCCAAATAAAGACAAGAATGTTGGTAGTAGCACCATCGAGTTAAATCAAGATAAGATACAGGTTGGTGGACAAATATGGGCTTTCACGCCAGGACTATTTTCTTTAATGTTTCATAAAACATCAAAAAACTGACAAATTCGAGCTTGAAATCTATAAAAAAAAATATTACTTACTACCAATGATCACAGGTATGTGGGAGTGTATTCAGAAGAGCAAGGAGAACGTTTTCATCAGTACATTATGAACTTCGAACAGCGTTATCAAGGCCAATACACCGAAAACATGATGGGAGACTATATCTGGGGTTTAATGAGAGAAAGTACTTATGTACATAGGAGATTAAGTAAAAATGTACACTTTTAAGCTATTTTCCGCATTTTTGTAAGATATTTTGATAAAGAAACTTCATAAAAATTATAAATGTATATATGTGTATGGTTCTATATTCGATTAAACATTAAAACCATAAAGTTTGAAAAATATCGTTTATTCGGTGTTCTAAATACAAAATCAAACTATTCTATGTCATATATAATTTTTTTTTGTAATTACGACCTAAACTATCGAAATTTTATACTTTGAAGTCAAAGTCAAATTTTGTGTTGATCTGTGTAATCAATGGAGATTTGGTAATAGTACCATCGAGTTAAATCAAGATAAGATACAGGTTGGTGGACAAATATGGGGTCATACGCCCATCTTTCTTACTACCAATGCTCACAGGAGAGACTATAAGTCTGATGGTCAAATCAAAGGGAGCAAAGCCCATATGTACAAACATATTATTGGAAAACTTTTCAAAGGAGAAAATCATAAAAGCTCATCAGATGTAACAAAAACTAATTATTTAGGAAGGGGTTTGATGCAGTTTAACCCTCATAATCCAAACTATATATATACTGGGATGATCCAAACGAGTTGGCAGATCGACTTAGACTACTGCTTGCATCACAGTCTGCAGGCCATACTAATCACAACAAAGAAATTGTCTCAATTATTGAAGAACTACGTGAAGCTAATATAATTGTATAAACTATATACATACATAGATGTTTTTTATAAAACATGTCCGTCGATAAATTTGGGCATTATATTAACGATAGAAGTGAAGTAATTTCAACCAAAAATGCACCTAAGTTGTTGGGCTTCTTTATGGATACGAACAAAAACATTGATGTAATATACAAGAGAATCAAAAATGTTGCAAACGCTCTGGAGGAAAACGATGTTATCAGTAAATTGTTTCTGCAAACTGAACTCAAAAAACAGCAACAAGAAGTAGCTTTCCAGTTAGAAAATCTTAATGCTCATTTGCAGGATATCAATAAGAAAATGGATGATAATAAATCACTTTTTGATATGGAAATTGAAGAGTTACGAGAAAAAATTTATAGAATAGAAAATTACATGTTCGTATCAATAGCTGAAAGTTCACCAAGTAGATCAAAACACACTTAAAACAGCGACTGGAAAAATAAGATGTCTTCAAAAAGCAATATTGTAAATGAATTGCATATGCAGGCTCGAAAACGTTTTGTACGTCACCGAGTTGTGATGAAAGAAATAGATGATCTTTGGCAAGCTGATTTAGTTGAAATGGGAAATTATTCCTTAGACAATAGAAATTATCGATTTTTGCTAACTGTAATTGATACATTCTCAAAATTTGCTTGGGCAGTACCTTTGAGAAGAAAGAATGCATTTGAAACAACCCAGGTAATGGAGAATATTTTCAAATTGGGACGAATACCGAAAAACTTGCAAACAGACGATGGTAAAGAATTTTTCAATAAATATTTCAATCAGTTGATGAATAAATACAATATTAATCACTACTCAACGTATAGCACTATGAAAGCCTCAATAGTAGAACGATTCAATAGAATGATGTGGAAAGAATTTAGCTTAAATGGTTCATATAATTGGATTGATATGTATAGAGATTTACTTGATGCATACAATAGAAAAATTCATCGCACCATTAAAATGCCACCGATTAAAGTAAATTCAAGAAATGAAAAACAGCTTTTAAAAACAGTATACAGTCATTTAAAGGTGTATAAAATGTCAAAATATAATGCAGGAGATCATATACGCATAAGCAAATATAAAAACATTTTTGAAAGAGGTTATACTCCGAATTGGACAACAGAAATCTTTACAATTAAAAGAGTACAAAACACATATCCTACAACATATACATTAGAAGACTATCGCGGAAATCCTATTAAAGGTGGAATCTATGAAGAAGAACTTTCAAAAACCAGATATCCAAATACATGCCTAGTTGAAAAGGTTCTCAAAACTAAAGGACAGAAGGTGTTTGTTAAGTGGCTGAGCTTTGGTAATGGAAGAATACAATAAATAAACAACAACAACAACAATGGCATCAATATTTAATGTAGTTTAAAACTAGCTGACCCGGCCATGCGTTGCTGTGGCTAAAGTTTTTGTTATATTATATTATAGTAAACAATCTAAGAAGAACAATAAGAGAACATCAGTCACGGAGTCCACTATGCTTTTTCACACAGATGGTACGGTATTGAGAACGGTAAAATAGAACTGCAACCAAATACGCAATGCATTAAACCACCAGACAATTTTTGCACTGTTGTTCAGGATAAAAATTAATTGATTCAGAGTATTTTCCCGGATATACAGAATAATTATTTAAATCATGATTGGCCTGACCCGGCCATGCGTTCAGGATAAAAATGAATTGCTTCAGAGTATTTTCCCGGATATACAGAATAATTATTTGAATCATGAATGGCCTGACCCGGCCATGCGTTGCTGTGGCTAAAGTTTTTGTATGCTTTTTCAAGTACCATCTGTGTGAAAAAGCATAGTGGACTCCGTGATTGATGTTCTCTTATTGTTCCTCTTAGATTGTTTACTATAATGTAATATAACAAAAACTTTAGCCACAGCAACGCATGGCCGGGTCAGCTAGTTAAATTATAAAGTTTTGATCAATGAAGCACAAATAAGTAAAAAAAACGGGATTAATTTCACTGCATTATATTCATTATAATATGAATTCAATTTACACTTCAGTCTAAGTAACACGTGGCCGGCTATGCTAACACCAAAAATTTAGAAAGTGGAAATAATTGAATTATACGGTATTTCTTTCACTACAAAATAAATTTAATTAATTTTATAGCGTCAACAACACGTGGTAATTATGCTGTTAAAATGTAGCTTATATGACACGTTCGTAGATTTACCATAGCAGCGCCATCTACTGATTACTTACTCAACCCAGTCGAAAGGTATCGACATCTGTTAGAATCATTTGGAGTTAACAGATAATTGTGACTGTCAAATAATAACAGACAAATAATTAGCAATAAATTAAAATTGCGACTATAATTTGAGATTTAAACTATCCTATCTCTCAAGTTGGATCGAACTGCACATGGTGTGCGAATTTTATTATAATCGGTTAAGTGGTTTAGGAGTCCATTGAGGACAAACATTGTGACACGAGATTTATATATATTAAGATAAGTAAATAAACAATAAATACGAAAGTGATTCTTATAAATCATACTGTGTGTTTAACCTCATTTATTTACAATCAAACAGTCACAATGTCAATAACATTGACTTTGAGCTCCAATTCATCAGAGCTATCTGCTAATTATTTTCCTCCTATTGATTTAAACGGAACCTATGAGTGTGCTCTAACTGATTTTCATTCATACAACAGTATCCCAAATGAGGATGTCTACAACAATATATTTCATATCGGTGAACTTGTAATTGAAATACCGATCGGATCTTATGAATTAAATGATATAGTTGACTATATAGAAGAATAATACAAACGATATAGACCAGAACACAAAATTTTGATTGAAGCTAATAACAATACAATGCAAGTTAAAGTCAGCAGCTCTAAAGAACCAATATATTTTAATAAGGAAAATACAATAGGTAGACTTTTAGGATTCAATAGCAGAATATTAACGCCAAACAAAGAACATTACTCTGATCTTCCAGTGAATATCTTTAAGGTGAATTTCTTGAGGGTTGAAAGTAGTATTGTGGTTAATACTTATATGAATAATTCTAAAGCTCATACACTACATGAATTTCCGATTAATGTACCGGCTGGATATAAAATAGTTGAGATTCCCAAATATCTTATTTATTTGCCAGTAAACTCCAGAGAGATAACTTCACTAGCTCTTCGCGTGGTTGATCAAAACGGCGAATTAATTAATTTCAGAGCAGAGGAAATTACAATACGAATACATTTAAGGACAACTAAATAATGATAATATACAACACGAGTATATCGAAGAATACTACAGCAACATCTAATCCTCAAACAGTACAACCTAAGCAACAATTGAAAAGATCTGTTCGTCAAAAATCGCTTACAGCAGCAAACAAGAGTTTTCTCAAGTCACTGAACTTTAAACTGAAAACAAAATGAGTTCAATAATAGACGTTTTAGATATATGATGAAAATATAATCAAAAAGGATTATCACACATACATACCATACCTTCAGTCTTTTAACAACAACGATGAAATAAGAATTTCAATACAAAACCAAGATCTATATGTGTTACCCAATGAAAGCTATATATATATGTGGAAGGACTTGCTGTAGATGAAAGAACATCGAAATCTACACCCAACTTTCAGTTGAAAAACAATTTTGTTGCATATCTCTTTGATGAAATTCGCTATGAACTAAATGGTACTGAAATTGATCATACAAGATATTTGGGAGCCACCAGTACCATAAAAAAATTTGGTTTCTTTATCACTATAATATAATAAACTTGATTAAATAAATCTTCAAAATAGAAATTTTAATTTCTATGTACCACTGAAACTTCTTTTAGGATTCGCTGAAGACTATAATAAAGTTGTATTAAATGGTAAACATGAGTTGATACTCTTGCGTAATAAAAACGACGAAGATCTTGTACACTTGAATGTTTCCACTGAGAGAGCAAAACTTACAATTTCACTAATATCATGGAGAATTCCACATGTTCAATTATCTGGTCATAGTAAATTGAATATGATCAAAATACTTAATAATGGTGCTGCTATACCAATGGTATTCCGTAGTTGGGATTGTCATATGAATCCACACCTTGCTACGGGTACCAATCACATATGAAATGTGAAACTGGCCGCTAATAAAGAACGCCCTTGTTTTGTGTTGATTGCCTTTCAACAAGAAAACAAGTTTGTTCATTGTGATCTTACTAACTTAAAAGTACATTTAAACTCAACCTCTTACCTTATATCTTATTATAAATTTCAAAAATGAGCGCTATGCGATTCTATATGATATGTATCTACGATTCCAACAAAGCTACTACATGAAACAACCCCAACCTCTTCTAACAGGTCAAGAGTTTAAAAATAACGCTCCAATTATTGTAGTTGATGTCAGTCACCAAAACGAAACGCTTAATACCGGACCAATCGTCATAAAAATTAAATTCGAAACGCAACAAATATTCCAGTAAAAACATCAGCTTACTGCGTTTGTTAACGCTAAAGCGTTTTTTAGCGCCTTGTTCCGAATTGAACAATCGAAAACCTTTTTGAAACAAAATAAAAACAATTTTTCTGATTTCATTAAATTTTATTTCAGCGGATGAAATCTTCCTTATATATAGTTTTATTTTACAAATTCAGCCTTTGGCTTTGACTATTTTACTTGACAATATTGATTTGAAGTATTTTATTTTTTACTAAGAAAATTTTAATTGGGTTATGCGCAGAACGAAGTTCACGAATGGATCTCTATTTGCATATTAATTTAAAGTATTGCCTTTTAAGTTCTTGACATTCTTTTACTTATGTACATAGTCGATAACTGTTAAATCACACGACTCATGATCTACATACTTACAGTTTTATATATATATACATACATGTACTTATGCATAATTAAACAAATGAAAGAATGCGGTAACAATAATGCAAACCAGTTTCTTACTGTTCGTCTTTACTCTTTGCTATGATTTTAATTATTTGGTTTTGGAGATTAAATTTTGATTTTACGAGGTTAACACTTTGTGAGGCGATGACGCAAAAGTGAAACTTCTTAACATTCTGCCCCCTCATCGGACGCTCTGCTTGCGATGGTATTATCCGACTCAATTGGAAGCTTGCATACTTTAGTTATTGCTCTTTTGAGGATGCCATCTGCTGTTTTGACCGTGACTACACGTACTCTTCCATCATCACCTTGACTTATTTGTAAAATACGTCCAATAGGCCATCTCAATGGTGCAGAGTTTTCATCTTTTAGTAGAACCAAGTCATTCACTTGCAGGTTTGAGCATGGGTGATTCCATTTTAATCGAAGCTGTAATTGCTGAATGTATTCATTATGCCAGCGACACCAAAATTGTTGTTGAATAGATTGTATACAATGATATCGTTTTAATGCGTTCAAATTGGTAATTTGTAGTGTTCGTTCTGCAACTGTTGTAAGATTTCGACCAATTAAAAAATTACCCGGTGTTAATGCGATGATATCGTTTGGATCATTAGACAGTGGTGTAAGTGGGCGACTATTAATGACAGCTTCAGCTTGACAGCAAACGGTGTGTAACTCATCATGGGTGAGAATGTGATTACCGATACAGCGCCGAATGTAATATTTACCTTGCTTAACTGCACTCTCCCATAACCCCCCAAAGTGTGGCGATCTGGGTGGTATAAATTTCCAACTTATTCCATTATTACGGCATGAAGCTTCAACATCGTTAATGTGTTGTTGTGTGTTAAAGTGAGCTAGCATTTGTTTTAGCTCACGGTTAGCGCCAACGAAGTTGGTAGCATTGTCGGAGTATATAATCCGGCATTTGCCGCGACGAGCGAAGAACCTTTTTAACGATGAGATGAATGCTGCTGTCGTCAAATCGGGTACTAATTCGATGTGCACCGCCTTGGTTACAAAGGAAATGAAGATCGCTAAGTAAACCTTACTTGGAGGCCTACCTCTTATTTTTTGAGTTATCAAAAATGGTCCACAATAGTCGACGCCTGAAATTTCGAATGCAAATGATCTTACGACTCGATCAGTCGGCAAGTTGCCCATAATTTGTTCAGAGATCTGAGGCCGAAAACGATAACATAATATGCAGTCATGAATTATTCTTTTTACAGCATTTTTTCCATTGAGAATCCAATACTTTTCGCGTAATGTGTTGAGTAATGTTTGCGCACCAGCATGATGATTTACTAAGTGATAATGACGAATGATAGTTGTTACGAATGGATGTGTGGATGGTAAAAGTATTGGATGCTTTGCATCAAACGATAGAGTTGAATTTTTTATTCTTCCTCCTACACGAATCAAACCATTATGTATAAAGGGTGTAAGTTGTTTAATTTTTGATGAATTACCGACGTAATTATGTGTTTGAAATGATTTTAATTCGGCAGCAAAATGATTTTGTTGTATTAGGCGACATATGAAGAGTAGAGCATCTTCGATTTCTTCAGATGGTATTGGCTGTCTGGACGAATTTTTGTTAATAAAGCAACGAATGTAGACCACGATGCGTAGGAATTTATTATAGTTGTTTATATGTTTGTGATTATTGAACGATTCTAATGATTGTGTGCATGCTAATGCTATTATTTTGCGACGTTGCTCTGGTATGCTGTCCATACAAATAGAAGGTGCGATTGGCCATAAAGATTTGTCCCTTTTGATGAATTCTGGGCCACAAAACCACAACTGATTACCGACTAGTTCCTTAACCTTCGCTCCTCGCGAAACTACATCCGCTGGGTTTTTCGAGGATGGAACGTGATGCCATGTGAAATTTTTAGTCAGATTCTGAATTTTTGTTACGCGATGAGATACAAATTGTGACCAACGATATGGCTCTCCTTTTATCCAAGTTAATGCAATGGTCGAATCAGACCAACAATGATTGTTTCCCGGCTGCAACGAGAATATCTTCAAAACATAATGTAACAATTCTGCTAGTAAAAGTGTTGCGCACAGCTCTAATCTTGGCAAACTTATTTCCTTTGTTGGTGCTACCCTGGATTTGGCGCATAGTAAAGACGAAAAGACTTCACCATTTACATTGGTCACAGCGTAAATGCATGCACCGTATGCTCGGGTACTGGCATCTGAAAATGCATGAATTTCTGTTGATTTGATAATAGGTACGTACCGAGAAATGCGTAAGTGATTTAGCGAAGCCAACTCGTTCTGGAAATTAAGCCATCTGGTATAAATTTCTTGTGGCACACTTTCGTCCCAATTTACTTTAAGCTTCCACAAATCTTGCATTAAAATTTTGCATTTTACTATT
This sequence comes from Linnaemya vulpina, assembly GCA_963675445.1. Taxonomy (NCBI): domain Eukaryota; kingdom Metazoa; phylum Arthropoda; class Insecta; order Diptera; family Tachinidae; genus Linnaemya; species Linnaemya vulpina. The sequence goes on from OY776276.1 coordinate 45,824,247, forward strand.
ATTGGGTTCAATAAGCCTAAGGGGTCGAAAACACTTGCTAACTGCGATAATATTATTCTTTTTGGCACTTTCAACTCTTTGTCTTGTACATTGTAGTTAAACAAAAAACAGTCTTCCCTTGGAGACCATTTCAAACCAAGTCCTTTTATATATTCTGTTTTTCCTTAACTAACAATTTCTTCTTTATCGCATTCTTTAACATCTTCAATAGTTTTGTCATTGTTTGATGCAAATTTACGAAGTAGGAAACCACCATTTTCTAATAGTTCAGTTACCTGTTTCTTGATTTGAACAACATCTTCGATAGTTGAAGCGCCAGTGAATAAGTTGTCTACGTAAAAATCTCTAAGTGTGACAGTAGAGCCAATGGGAAAATGTATGACCTGTTCGATAGCTAATTGTCGAAGACATTTTATCGCCAAATATGATGCGCTACTAGTTCCATATGTCACAGTTAGCAGCTCGTACGAATCAATCTCATCAGTATTTGATTGTCGCCAAAATATGGTTTGCCATTTAGTATCTTGCTTGTCGATAAGAACTTGCCGGTACATTTTGGTTATATCTGCCATTAAAACGATTTTGTGTGCTCGAACTCTAACCAAAATAGTAGCTAAATCGTCTTGCAATGTGGGGCTAACTCGTAATACGTCATTAAGGGATAGTCCGCTGGACGTTCGGTACGACGCGTCGAACACTACCCGCAATTTGGTGGTAGAGCTATCGAGCTTTGTGACACAATGATGAGGGATGAAATTACGCGATTCTGAAGAGTTTTTAATGTGAACCATATGATTAAGTTGTTTATATTCCTCGATAAAATTTGAGTACTGGTTGTGTAGATCAACATCTTGCTTTCTCTAGACCAAGAAACCGATTTCGAGCGATGTGGTATGAGTCGCCAAGACAGCTTGGGTATTTTTTAAACGGCAATCTAACGATAAATTTATTGGTGATTGGACATCGGATCGTTGTTTTAGCAAAGAATCGTTCGGACTCTTTCTCTTCGCTTGTAAATTGTGTATGTGGTGAGGCATATATGTGTTCTATTAACCAAAAACGTTCTAACATGTCGTCCAATTTAGGTTCATTGATTGTGGCATGAAGCGAGGTATGTAATGAAGACGATATATTGTGACTAATTGGTCCAGATACCACCCAGCCTAGTTGTGTTTTTTGTAAAATTGGTAGATTGCCACCTAATTTGATCTGACCTACCATAAGTAATTCATAAAAAATGCTAGCACCAATTAAACAGTCAATGTGACCAGGTTTCTCAAAATGCGGATCGGCCAAGTTTATGTTACATGGTATACTAATTTTGTTTTTCTCGACGACACTTGTGGGTTGAAGGTGAATAATTTGCGGTAATACAATTGCTTGAATGGTTGTACTATATGAATTTTGAAGCGATACAATAACGATCGAACATGTCGCTAGGGCTTTGACAGCTGCTGTTCCAATACCATGAATTTGTATATTTGATTTTTCTCGGCGTACTTGTAAGTGTTGTGCGATTTTTGACGAAATGAAATTTACCTGTGACCCGGAATCTAATAAAGCACGGGCCTTTATTTTGATGCTAGATGTTGTACCAAGATTTACGATTGCAGTTGCCAATAGGACGTCGCTTTTAAGTTCAGTTGCTTGACATGAGGATGTTGAATTTTCTGGTGCCGAGGTCTCTTTTGTTGATTCTGAGGTTGATTAAGATTGTGACACCTCGCGATGCAGTAACGTATGATGTAAAGCATTACAAACCTGACATTTATGTTTAGATGGACAATTACTCATCATGTGATTCGTTCCCAAACAATTTAAGCACAATTTGTTGCGTTTTACCAATGCAAATCTATCTTGCGAAGTCATTTTTATAAACGATACACATTTAAACGGACTGTGAATGCCTGCCTTGCATAAAGTGCATTTATTCGATTGTTCACTAGCCACGAATGAAGTTTTTTGTTTGCTTGAATATAATTTTTGTTGATGTGACGATGACGAATGGTGATTAGATAGGGCTGAGTCGATGAAACTGATGGTTTGACAAAGTTTTACTAAAAAATTAGCCAGGGCTTCCCAGTTCGGAAGATTAAATGATGTGGAGCCCGTCTGATTAAATTTTGACGATACTTCTTCTTCCCAAAGAGCTAGCGTTTCTTCTTTCTGAAATGGTTAAGCAAAAAATATGCACTTCATTGGCGCTTTTTACCACATCGTCAGTAGACTTCAACCACAGTTTTGAAAAGTTTCAAGCTTCTCAACTTATTAAAAGACTTTTATAAACCATCTGAGAATTATGTTAATAAATTAACTATAAAAATTCACAAATGATTTAAGAAAATCACATTATAATAAGTGTAGTAGGCTATGAAACTTATACAAACCAAAACCCAGCAAACAAATTTTATTCGATATGACTCTAATTGTATAAAGGTGTAGAAAAATAAGAACTATATCGAATAAAATATATTCTTAGTGGCGATTGGAATGTCTGCCTGTCAGACAGGCTGTGTGTGTGTGTGACGATTGGTGAGTCTGTATGACAGTCCGCTTTCTTGCTTTCCTGTATTTTGCGCAAATGTTTATGTACATATTCATGCGTACATAAATATAAACAAATTTATTTCATTTACGCATATACATACAAACAAATAATAAGCGTTTATTTTTTGTACCCAAATATTCTCTTGACCATTTGAATGAATGAACCACTGTGTTTGTTTTTGTGTTCTCTGAAAAAAAATATGTATGTAGGTTTTTATTTGAAATAAAAAGACATTTATTTAAATTTTTATAAGTATTTATTTAAAAGTTTGTTAGCATTTTCATTTTTAAGCAAAATTGCATTCCTTAAGGCACAAACTCCATAGTCGTGATAGTTACAATAGAGATTGAATGCTTAGTTTCTATTTGTTTAAAATTAATGCAGCCAAAGTCTTCAATGTTATAAACTGTTTGATGAATAATTTTTTCCAGCCATTTTTTCTTCTCTTCCCCTTTAACATATATTTGTGAATTTCTTATATTGGATTTTAAAAACTTGCAAACACTTTGAAATGAGACTGATCCATCATTTCAGTTAATGTGATGATAGTTTTTTGTTAACCAAACTGCTTCTCTCTGTTTTTTGGCTGATAAACATGCGAAATCAAAAGGAGGTTTTATTATAAAATTGAGGTATTCGTTGTTGCTGAAAACTACAGCTAGTTCTTTTGCGATGAAGTCATTTAAATTATTTTTGAAACCTTGCAAGTCTACATAAACAATATCACCATCCATGTTATTTAATTTATAAGACGTTCCGTACTTGACCTTTTATTGGTATGTATTCTATTACGCGGTCATGAATAAGAACGCAGTAAGCTGATGTTTTTACTGGAATATTTGTTGCTGTTTCAAATTCAACTTTTATGTCGATTGGTCCGGTATTGAGCATTTCGTTTTGTTGACTGACATCAACTACAATAATTGGAGTGTTATTTTTATACTCTTGACCTGTTAGAAGAGGTTGTGGTTGTTTCATGTAGTAGCTTTGTTGGAATCTTAGATACATATTGTTACGTTTTTAGACCTTTTCGTAAAAACGGTTTTATTACTTATCCTTCAAGGATTCGTTTTATTGCATCAAATTAAAACACGGACAAATTAATTTAAGAAATTTAATGCGGAAACACTTTATTTATTACTTAACACGAGTATTTGTACTACTCAACCCTCAGCGATGTTTACACGTCTATGTTTGAAATCACACTGCTTCTCACTGAGCTCTGGCAGCGCCTTTATATAAAAAAAAAATGACGTCGTCTGGTAACCTCGCGAAAGTTCTGGGCATAGTGGTTGAATTTTACTTGACATGTGTGTGTTTGTATACATGACAATGCTGACTTGTCTGGTTTGCTTATGGTAACTATGTGTGGTTGAATGTATGAGTGTTCTGTGTGTTTTGCCTATGGTAACTATGAGTGGTTGTATGGATGAGTGTGTGGTTTTGTTTCTTCTACGTGTATATGGCTGTGTATACTTGTGAATCTGTTTAGCTTTATTAGCAGCGAATACTCTCATACAAGATCATTAAGAATAACATCTCTTAGCATTTATGTTGCTAGATTTGTTGTTGTTGTTGTTTACTCTTATTGGCACAGCCTTGAATGATCTTGTATATTCTGGAGTATTCCATTTCCGTTAATTTGAATATTATCTATATAGTGTTGACCAGGGTTGTAACATTTTGACAACTATAGATTAATTGGCAGCGCTGCCAAGTACATATAGCCACATTGTCGTTTTATTTAAATCTATTTCTAATCTTTGTAACAATATCATATAGAATCGCATAGCGCTCATTTTTGAATTTTTCACAATGAACAAACTTGTTTTCTTGTTGAAAGACAATCAACACAAAACAAGGGCGTTCTTTATTAGCGGCCAGTTTCACATTCCATATGTGATTGGTACCCGTAGCAAGGTGTGGATTCATATGACAATCCCAACTACGGAATGCCATTGGTATAGCAGCACCATTATTAAGTATTTTGATCATATTCAATTTACTATGATCAGATAATTGAACATGTGGAATTCTCCATGATATTAGTGAAATTGCAAGTTTTGCTCTCTCAGTGGAAACATTCGAGTGTACAAGATCCTCATTGTTCTTATTACGCAAGAGTATCAACTCATGTTTACCATTTAATACAACTTTATTATAGTCTTCAGCGAATCCTAAAAGAAGTTTGAGTTGTACATAGAATATAAAATTTCCATTTTGAAGATTTATTTCATCAAGTTTATTCCATCCAGCATTTTGCAACACAACGCTGTCCGTAGGTGATAAAGAAACCAAATTTTTTATGGTACTGGTGGCTCCCAAATATCTTGTATGATCAATTTCAATACCATTTAGTTCATAGCGAATTTCATCAAAGAGATATGCAACAAAATTGTTTTTCAACTGAAAGTTGGGTGTAGATTTCGGTGTTTTTTCATCTACAGCAAGTCCTTCCACATATATATATATATAGCTTTCACTGGGTAACACATATAGATCTTGGTTTTGTATTGAAATTCTTATTTCATCGTTGTTGTTAAAACGATGTATGTGTGATAATCCTTTTTGATTATATTTTCATCATATATTGGTTTATCTAAAACGTCTATTATTGAACTCATTTTGTTTTCAGTTTAAAGTTCAGTGACTTGAGAAAACTCTTGTTTGCTGCTGTAAGCGATTTTTGACGAACAGATCTTTTCAATTGTTGCTTAGGTTGTAATGTTTGAGGATTAGATGTTGCTGTAGTATTCTTCGATATACTCGTGTTGTATATTATCATTATTTAGTTGTCTTTAAATGTATTCGTATTGTAATTTCCTCTCCTCTGAAATTAATTAAGTCGCCGTTTTGATCAACCACGCGAAGAGCTAGTGAACTTATCTGGCAAATAAATAAGATTTTTGGGAATCTCAACTATTTTATATCCAGCCGGTACATTAATCGGAAATTCATGTATTGTATGAGCTTTAGAATTATTCATATAAGTATTAACCACAATACTGCTTTCAATCCTCAAGAGATTCACCTTAAAGATATTCACTGCAAGATCAGAGTAATGGTCTTTGTTTGGCGTTAATATTCTGCTATTGAATCTTAAAAGTCTACCTATTGTATTTTCTTTATTAAAATATATTGGTTCGTTAGAGCTGCTGACTCTAACTTGCATTGTATTGTTATTAGCTTCATCCAAAATTTTGTTTTCTGGTTTATATCGTTTGTATTGTTCTTCTATATAGTCAACTATATCATTTAATTCATAAGATCCGATCGGTATTTCAATTACAAGTTCACCGATATGAAATATATTGTTGTAGACATCGACATTTGGGATACTATCGTATGAATGAAAATCAGTTAGAGCACATTCATAGGTTCCGTTTAAATCAATAGGAGGAAAATAATTAGCAGATAGCTCTGATGAATTGGAGCTCAGAGTCAATGTTATCGACATTGTGACTGTTTGATTGTAAATAAATGAGGTTAAACACACAGTATGATTTATAAGAATCACTTTCGTATTTATTGTTTATTTACTTATTTTAAACTAAATTATAAATTGATGCCATTGTTGTTGTTTATTTATTGTATTCTTCCATTACCAAAGCCCAGCCACTTAACAAACACCTTCTGTCCTTTAGTTTTGAGAACATTTTCAACTAGGTATGTATTTGGATATCTGGTTTTTGAAAGTTCTTCTTCATAGATTCCACCTTTAATAGGATTTCCGCGATAGTCTTCTAATGTATATGTTGTAGGATATGTCTTTTGTACTCTTTTAATTGTAAAGATTTCTGTTGTCCAATTCGGAGTATAACCTTTTTCAAAAATGTTTTTATTATGTGTTTATGTTTCATTATATTTTGACATTTTATACACCTTTAAATGACTGTATACTGTTTTTAAAAGCTGTTTTTCATTTGTTGAATTTACTTTAATCGGTGACATTTTAATGGTGCGATGAATTTTTCTATTGTATGCATCAAGTAAATCTCTTTATATATCAATCCAATTATATGAACCATTTAAGCTAAATTCTTTCTACATCATTCCTTTTAATGTTCTATTGAATCGTTCTACTATTAAGGCTTTCATAGTGCTATATGTTGAGTAGTGATTAATTTTGTATTTATTCATCAACTGATTGAAATATTTATTGAAAAATTCTTTACCATGGTCTGTTTGCAAGTTTTTCGGTATTCGTCCCAATTTGAAAATATTCTCCATTGCCTGGGCTGTTTCAAATGCATTCTTTCTTCTCAAAGGTACTGCCCAAGCAAATTTTGAGAATGTATCAATTACAGTTAGCGAAAATCGATAATTTCTATTGTCTAAGGAATAATTTCCCATTTCAACTAAATCAGCTTGCCAAAGATCATCTAATCTTTTCATCACAACTCTACGACGTACAAAAAAAAAAAATAAAAAAAAAATATCGTTTATTCGGTGTTCTAAATACAAAAGCAAACTATTCTATGTCATACATAATTTTTTTGTGCAATTACGACCTAAACTATCGAAATTTTATACTCTGAAGTCAAAGTCAAATTTTGTGTTGATCCGTGTAAACTGCTTGCATCACAGTCTGCAGGCCATACTAATCACAACAACGAAATTGTCTCAATTATTGAAGAACTACGTGAAGCTAATATAATTTTTTAAACAATATACGTACATAGATTTTTTATAAAACATGTCCGTCGATAAATTTGGGCATTATATTAACGATAGAAGTGAAGCAATTTCAACCAAAAATGCACCTAAGTTGTTGGGCTTCTTTATGGATACGAACAAAAACATTGATGTCCAATAGAAGAGAATCAAAAATGTTGCAAACGCTCTGGAGGAAAACGATGTTGTCAGTAAATTGTTTCTGCAAACTGAACTCAAAAAACAGCAACAAGAAGTAGCTTTCCAGTTAGAAAATCTTAATGCTCACCTGCAGGATATCAATAAGAAAATGGATGATAATAAATCACTTTTTGATATGGAAATTGAAGAGTTACGAGAAAAAATGTATAGAATAGAAAATTACATGTTCGTATCAATAGCTGAAAGTGCACCAAGTAGATCAAAACACACTTAAAACAGTGACTGGAAAAATAAGATGTCTTCAAAAAGAAATATTGTAAATGAATTGCATAAGCAGGCTCGAAAACGTTTTGTACGTCGTAAAGTTGTGATGAAAGGAATAGATGATCTTTGGCAAGCTGATTTAGTTGAAATGGGAAATTATTACTTAGGCAATAGAAATTATCGATTTTTGCTAACTGTAATTGATACATTCTCAAAATTTGCTTGGGCAGTACCTTTGAGAAGAAAGAATGCATTTGAAACAGCCCAGGCAATGGAGAATATTTTCAAATTGGGACGAATACCGAAAAACTTGCAAACAGACCATGGTAAAGAATTTTTCAATAAATATTTCAATCAGTTGATGAATAAATACAAAATTAATCACTACTCAACATATAGCACTATGAAAGCCTTAATAGTAGAACGATTCAATAGAACATTAAAAGGAATGATGTAGAAAGAATTTAGCTTAAATGGTTCATATAATTGGATTGATATATATAGAGGTTTACTTGATGCATACAATAGAAAAATTCATCGCACCATTAAAATGTCACCGATTAAAGTAAATTCAACAAATGAAAAACAGCTTTTAAAAACAGTATACTGTCATTTAAAGGTGTATAAAATGTCAAAATATAATGAAACATAAACACATAATAAAAACATTTTTGAAAAAGGTTATACTCCGAATTGGACAACAGAAATCTTTACAATTAAAAGAGTACAAAAGACATATCCTACAACATATACATTAGAAGACTATCGCGGAAATCCTATTAAAGGTGGAATCTATGAAGAAGAACTTTCAAAAACCAGATATCCAAATACATACCTAGTTGAAAATGTTCTCAAAACTAAAGGACAGAAGGTGTTTGTTAAGTGGCTGGGCTTTGGTAATGGAAGAATACAATAAATAAACAACAACAATGGCATCAATTTATAATTTAGTTTAAAATAAGTAAATAAACAATAAATACGAAAGTGATTCTTATAAATCATACTGTGTGTTTAACCTCATTTATTTACAATCAAACAGTCACAATGTCGATAACATTGACTCTGAGCTCCAATTCATCAGAGCTATCTGCTAATTATTTTCCTCCTATTGATTTAAACGGAACCTATGAATGTGCTCTAACTGATTTTCATTCATACGATAGTATCCCAAATGTCGATGTCTACAACAATATATTTCATATCGGTGAACTTGTAATTGAAATACCGATCGGATCTTATGAATTAAATGATATAGTTGACTATATAGAAGAACAATACAAACGATATAAACCAGAAAACAAAATTTTGGATGAAGCTAATAACAATACAATGCAAGTTAGAGTCAGCAGCTCTAACGAACCAATATATTTTAATAAAGAAAATACAATAGGTAGACTTTTAAGATTCAATAGCAGAATATTAACGCCAAACAAAGAACATTACTCTGATCTTGCAGTGAATATCTTTAAGGTGAATCTCTTGAGGATTGAAAGCAGTATTGTGGTTAATACTTATATGAATAATTCTAAAGCTCATACAATACATGAATTTCCGATTAATGTACCGGCTGGATATAAAATAGTTGAGATTCCCAAAAATCTTATTTATTTGCCAGATAAGTTCACTAGCTCTTCGCGTGGTTGATCAAAACGGCGACTTAATTAATTTCAGAGGAGAGGAAATTACAATACGAATACATTTAAAGACAACTAAATAATGATAATATACAACACGAGTATATCGAAGAATACTACAGCAACATCTAATCCTCAAACATTACAACCTAAGCAACAATTGAAAAGATCTGTTCGTCAAAAATCGCTTACAGCAGCAAACAAGAGTTTTCTCAAGTCACTGAACTTTAAACTGAAAACAAAATGAATTCAATAATAGACGTTTTAGATAAATCAATATATGATGAAAATATAATCAAAAAGGATTATCACACATACATCGTTTTAACAACAACGATGAAATAAGAATTTCAATACAAAACCAAGATCTATAGTGTTACCCAGTGAAAGCTATATATATATATATATGTGGAAGGACTTGCTGTAGATGAAAAAACACCGAAATCTACACCCAACTTTCAGTTGAAAAACAATTTTGTTGCATATCTCTTTGATGAAATTCGCTATGAACTAAATGGTATTGAAATTGATCATACAAGATATTTGGGAGCCACCAGTACCATAAAAAATTTGGTTTCTTTATCACCTACGGACAGCGTTGTGTTGCAAAATGCTGGATGGAATAAACTTGATGAAATAAATCTTCAAAATGGAAATTTTAATTTCTATGTACAACTCAGACTTCTTTTAGGATTCGCTGAAGACTATAATAAAGTTGTATTAAATGGTAAACATGAGTTGATACTCTTGCGTAATAAGAACAATGAGGATCTTGTACACTCGAATGTTTCCACTGAGAGAGCAAAACTTGCAATTTCACTAATATCATGGAGAATTCCACATGTTCAATTATCTGATCATAGTAAATTGAATATGATCAAAATACTTAATAATGGTGCTGCTATACCAATGGCATTCCGTAGTTGGGATTGTCATATGAATCCACATCTTGCTACGGGTACCAATCACATATGGAATGTGAAACTGGCCGCTAATAAAGAACGCCCTTGTTTTGTGTTGATTGTCTTTCAACAAGAAAACAAGTTTGTTCATTGTGAAAAATTCAAAAATGAGCGCTATGCGATTCTATATGATATTGTTACAAAGATTAGAAATAGATTTAAATAAAACGACAATGTGGCTATATGTACTTGGCAGCACTTCCAATTAATCTATAGTTGTCAAAATGTTACAACCCTGGTCAACACTATATAGATAATATTCAAATTAACGGAAATGGAATACTCCAGAATATACAAGATCATTCAAGGCTGTGCCAATAAGAGTAAACAACAACAACAACAAATCTAGCAACATAAATGCTAAGAGATGTTATTCTTAATGATCTTGTATGAGAGTATTCGCTGCTAATAAAGCTAAACAGATTCACAAGTATACACAGCCATAAACACGTAGAAGAAACAAAACCACACACTCATCCATACAACCACTCATAGTTACCATAGGCAAAACACACAGAACACTCATACATTCAACCACACATAGTTACCATAAGCAAACCAGACAAGTCAGCATTGTCATGTATACAAACACACACATGTCAAGTAAAATACAACCACTATGCCCAGAACTTTCGCGAGGTTACCAGACGACGTCATTTTTTTTATATAAAGGCGCTGCCAGAGCTCAGTGAGAAGCAGTGTGATTTCAAACATAGACGTGTTAACATCGCTGAGAGTTGAGTAGTCCAAATACTCGTGTAAATAAAGTAATAAATAAAGAGTTGCCGCATTATATTTCTAAATTAGTTTGTCCGTGTTTTAATTGGATGCAATAAAACGAATCCTTGAAGGATAAGTAATAAAACCGTTTTTACGAAAAGATCTAAAAACGTAACAATTGGTGTCAGAAGTGGGATTGCAAAAATAATTAAAAGGACATTGCAATTTAAAAAAAAGGACATTAAAAAATTAAAATAAATAATCATGAAATTTGATGAGCTAAAAGTTGAACAGCTGGAAAAGAGCTCAGCAAGCTGGAATTGCCAACTGCAGGTAATAAGGCTGAACTGCAGAAGAGGCTGATAGATAAGTTTAAGAATCGCGGCATGGACATCGGGACATACGAGTTTGAGGACAAAGACGATGTGCAGGTATGCCCTCCTGCCACGACCAGCAGCATGGACATAAATTCAATGTTCGCTGCTATGATGATCCAAATAAAACAGAGCTCTCAGCAGATGCAGGAAAAGCTTGTAGCCGAAAATCAGCAGATGCAGGAAAAACTTGTAGCCGAAAATCAGCAGATGCAGGAAAAACTTGTAGCCGAAATACAGGAGTCAAATAAAGCCATGAACGAAACCCTGGTAGAGGTTTCTGAAGCCATTAACAGGAGGGTGGATTCTATTGAGAATAAATTCTCAGAGCTGGAACAGCATGCAAAGGAGGTCGAAGAGAAATTGCATACTCTAGAGGACAAAGTGCATAACCTGGAGTGTAGCGGCGGGCCAGTACGAGCAGTTGGGGAGGTTTCTTCACGGATAAAAGCGCCATGCTTCGACGGCAGCGTACCATTAGGCATCTTCAAATTCCAGTTCGAGACGGTTGCTAGCAGAAATGGATGGGATGCTGAAGAAAAGGCCATACAGTTGATCTTGTCCTTAAAGGGTACAGCCGCAGAGGTACTTGAGACTGTGCCATTAAGCAGCAGAAACAACTACAATGAGATAATGGCAGCATTGCAGCGCAAGTATGGCATTGAGCACAAGTGCGATTTATACAGAATGGAATTGCGATGTAGAGTTCAGAAGCCTAACGAATCTTTACAAGATTTCGCAATGGAAATCGAGCGTTTAGTGCAGCTCACATATCCAGGCGAGAGTCACCCGTTCCTGGACCATTTTAAAACTGAGGCTTTCGTTAACGGCATTCGCGACTCTGATGTTAAACCGGCGGTGTGCGCTACGCAAAAATCCACTTTCGCTGAAACTGTGTCATTTGCGCTGGCTCAAGAGACTGCCAGAATGGTTTTCAAGCCACAGATATGTAAACTGCGGAATGTGGATGTTTTGTCTGAGGAAGATAACAACCTAGTGGCTAGCGTTAAAGAGGCAATGCGACAACTGCTGGCAGAGAAGGCTATCAAAGAAAAGCCTAAGTGCTTTAACTGCGGGAAGATCGGTCATTTTCAGCGCACCTGCAAAGCATCAAGGAAGACAGGTAAAGTGCGGAATGTGGAGGTTTTGTCTGAGGAAGATAACAACCTAATTGCCAGCTTTAAGAAGGCAATGCGACAACTGCTGGCAAAAAGTGATATCAAAGAAAAGCCTAAGTGCTTCAACTGTGGAAGGATCGGTCATTTTCAGCGCAGCTGCAAAGCATCAAGGAAGAGAGGTAGATCTGTTTTGCCACCAAGAAAGAGCATTGAGCATAGAAGAGGCACAAAGCATAACAATGCGGATGCTCTTTCAAGAAGACCCTGCTGTTTAGAGTCTAAACATTGTGTTAGAACCGAGCAAAAGGAAGGCGTTGTGGATGTTCGGCTAATTCACATCGGCCCTGATGAAGACTGGCCAGCGGCACAGAGGGACGACAGCATGCTAAGGAAAATTATAGCGGCCAAAGAAGAAGACAGACGACCGTCCCGGAATGAAATTTCGGCTAAAAGCCCACTTGCCAAATATTATTGGGCTCAGTGGAACAGCCTCAAGGTAAAAAAGGGTGTTTATACTGCGTATGGGAAAGTATAGATGGCAAAACAACTTCAAATTTAATAGTTGTGCCATACTCCAAGATAAGTAAAGTTTTACAGGAGTTTCATAATGGACCCAGTGGCGGTCATCTTGGAGTAACAAAAACACTTGAGAAACTGAGGCAGCGTTTTTATTGGGTTGGATGTCGACAAGCCGTAGCCGACTGGATAGCAAACTGCCCACAGTGCAAAGCAGCCAAAGGCCCAGTAAGAAGAAGCCGGGGACAGCTACAACAGTATAACTCAGGAGCTATTATGTCCCAAGAGAAAGAGGACTTAAACGAACTGCATGAGTTCGTGCGCAATAGAATCAAGGTGGTCAGGGACAAGATGAAGGCTAGGTATGACCGCGCAGCAAACTCGGAGGGATTTATGGAAGGACAGTTGGTTTTACTGTATAACCCACAACGGAAGAAAGGATTGTCCCCAAAATTACAGACTCACTGGGATGGCCCGTATAAAGTGATTAAGAGACTGAATGACGTTGTACACCGGATACAGAAGCACAATAGCCCAAGGTCGAAAATGAAGATAATACATCTCGAACGATTGGCGCACTATGGAAGAGGTGATTGTATGCCTATTAGGGTCGAACAGGCTTAAGTGGGCGGCAGTGTTACAAAGATTAGAAATAGATTTAAATAAAACGACAATGTGGCTATATGTACTTGGCAGCGCTGCCAATTAATCTATAGTTGTCAAAATGTTACAACCCTGGTCAACACTATATAGATAATATTCAAATTAACGGAAATGGAATACTCCAGAATATACAAGATCATTCAAGGCTGTGCCAATAAGAGTAAACAACAACAACAACAAATCTAGCAACATAAATGCTAAGAGATGTTATTCTTAATGATCTTGTATGAGAGTATTCGCTGCTAATAAAGCTAAACAGATTCACAAGTATACACAGCCATATACACGTAGAAGAAACAAAACCACACACTCATCCATGCAACCACTCATAGTTACCATAGGCAAAACACACAGAACACTCATACATTCAACCACACATAGTTACCATAAGCAAACCAGACAAGTCAGCATTGTCATGTATACAAACACACACATGTCAAGTAAAATTCAACCACTATGCCCAGAACTTTCGCGAGGTTACCAGACGACGTCATTTTTTTTTATATAAAGGCGCTGCCAGAGCTCAGTGAGAAGCAGTGTGATTTCAAACATAGACGTGTAAACATCGCTGAGGGTTGAGTAGTACAAATACTCGTGTTAAGTAATAAATAAAGTGTTTCCGCATTAAATTTCTTAAATTAATTTGTCCGTGTTTTAATTTGATGCAATAAAATGAATCCTTGAAGGATAAGTAATAAAACCGTTTTTACGAAAAGGTCTAAAAACGTAACAATATGTATCTAAGATTCCAACAAAGCTACTACATGAAACAACCACAACCTCTTCTAACAGGTCAAGAGTATAAAAATAACACTCCAATTATTGTAGTTGATGTCAGTCAACAAAACGAAATGCTCAATACCGGACCAATCGACATAAAAGTTGAATTTGAAACAGCAACAAATATTCCAGTAAAAACATCAGCTTACTGCGTTCTTATTCATGACCGCGTAATAGAATACATACCAATAAAAGGTCAAGTACGGAACGTCTTATAAATTAAATAACATGGATGGTGATATTGTTTATGTAGACTTGCAAGGTTTCAAAAATAATTTAAATGACTTCATCGCAAAAGAACTAGCTGTAGTTTTCAGCAACAACGAATACCTCAATTTTATAATAAAACCTCCTTTTGATTTCGCATGTTTATCAGCCAAAAAACAGAGAGAAGCAGTTTGGTTAACAAAAAACTATCATCACATTAACTGAAATGATGGATCAGTCTCATTTCAAAGTGTTTGCAAGTTTTTAAAATCCAATATAAGAAATTCACAAATATATGTTAAAGGGGAAGAGAAGAAAAAATGGCTGGAAAAAATTATTCATCAAACAGTTTATAACATTGAAGACTTTGGCTGCATTAATTTTAAACAAATAGAAACTAAGCATTCAATCTCTATTGTAACTATCACGACTATGGAGTTTGTGCCTTAAGGAATGCAATTTTGCTTAAAAATGAAAATGCTAACAAACTTTTAAATAAATACTTATAAAAATTTAAATAAATGTCTTTTTATTTCAAATAAAAACCTACATACATATTTTTTTTCAGAGAACACAAAAACAAACACAGTGGTTCATTCATTCAAATGGTCAAGAGAATATTTGGGTACAAAAAATAAACGCTTATTATTTGTTTGTATGTATATGCGTAAATGAAATAAATTTGTTTATATTTATGTACGCATGAATATGTACATAAACATTTGCGCAAAATACAGGAAAGCAAGAAAGCGGACTGTCATACAGACTCACCAATCGTCACACACACACACAGCCTGTCTGACAGGCAGACATTATAATCGCCACTAAGAATATATTTTATTCGATATAGTTCTTATTTTTCTACACCTTTATACAATTAGAGTCATATCGAATAAAATTTGTTTGCTGGGTTTTGGTTTGTATAAGTTTCATAGCCTACTACACTTATTATAATGTGATTTTCTTAAATCATTTGTGAATTTTTATAGTTAATTTATTAACATAATTCTCAGATGGTTTATAAAAGTCTTTTAATAAGCTGAGAAGCTTGAAACTTTTCAAAACTGTGGTTGAAGTCTACTGACGATGTGGTAAAAAGCGCCAATGAAGTGCATATTTTTTGCTTAACCATTTCAGAAAGAAGAAACGCTAGCTCTTTGGGAAGAAGAAGTATCGTCAAAATTTAATCAGACGGGCTCCACATCATTTAATCTTCCGAACTGGGAAGCCCTGGCTAATTTTTTAGTAAAACTTTGTCAAACCATCAGTTTCATCGACTCAGCCCTATCTAATCACCATTCGTCATCGTCACATCAACAAAAATTATATTCAAGCAAACAAAAAACTTCATTCGTGGCTAGTGAACAATCGAATAAATGCACTTTATGCAAGGCAGGCATTCACAGTCCGTTTAAATGTGTATCGTTTATAAAAATGACTTCGCAAGATAGATTTGCATTGGTAAAACGCAACAAATTGTGCTTAAATTGTTTGGGAACGAATCACATGATGAGTAATTGTCCATCTAAACATAAATGTCAGGTTTGTAATGCTTTACATCATACGTTGCTGCATCGCGAGGTGTCACAATCTTAATCAACCTCAGAATCAACAAAAGAGATCGGCACCAGAAAATTCAACATCCTCATGTCAAGCAACTGAACTTAAAAGCGACGTCCTATTGGCAACTGCAATCGTAAATCTTGGTACAACATCTAGCATCAAAATAAAGGCCCGTGCTTTATTAGATTCCGGGTCACAGGTAAATTTCATTTCGTCAAAAATCGCACAACACTTACAAGTACGCCGAGAAAAATCAAATATACAAATTCATGGTATTGGAACAGCAGCTGTCAAAGCCCTAGCGACATGTTCGATCGTTATTGTATCGCTTCAAAATTCATATAGTACAACCATTCAAGCAATTGTATTACCGCAAATTATTCACCTTCAACCCACAAGTGTCGTCGAGAAAAACAAAATTAGTATACCATGTAACATAAACTTGGCCGATCCGCATTTTGAGAAACCTGGTCACATTGACTGTTTAATTGGTGCTAGCATTTTTTATGAATTACTTATGGTAGGTCAGATCAAATTAGGTGGCAATCTACCAATTTTACAAAAAACACAACTAGGCTGGGTGGTATCTGGACCAATTAGTCACAATATATCGTCTTCATTACATACCTCGCTTCATGCCACAATCAATGAACCTAAATTGGACGACATGTTAGAACGTTTTTGGTTAATAGAACACATATATGCCTCACCACATACACAATTTACAAGCGAAGAGAAAGAGTCCGAACGATTCTTTGCTAAAACAACGATCCGATGTCCAATCACCAATAAATTTATCGTTAGATTGCCGTTTAAAAAATACCCAAGCTGTCTTGGCGACTCATACCACATCGCTCGAAATCGGTTTCTTGGTCTAGAGAAAGCAAGATGTTGATCTACACAACCAGTACTCAAATTTTATCGAGGAATATAAACAACTTAATCATATGGTTCACATTAAAAACTCTTCAGAATCGCGTAATTTCATCCCTCATCATTGTGTCACAAAGCTCGATAGCTCTACCACCAAATTGCGGGTAGTGTTCGACGCGTCGTACCGAACGTCCAGCGGACTATCCCTTAATGACGTATGACGAGTTGGCCCCACATTGCAAGACGATTTAGCTACTATTTTGGTTAGAGTTCGAGCACACAAAATCGTTTTAATGGCAGATATAACCAAAATGTACCGGCAAGTTCTTATCGACAAGCAAGATACTAAATGGCAAACCATATTTTGGCGACAATCAAATACTGATGAGATTGATTCGTACGAGCTGCTAACTGTGACATATGGAACTAGTAGTGCATCATATTTGGCGATAAAATGTCTTCGACAATTAGATATCGAACAGGTCATACATTTTCCCATTGGCTCTACTGTCACGCTTAGAGATTTTTACGTAGACAACTTATTCACTGGCGCTTCAACTATCGAAGATGTTGTTCAAATCAAGAAACAGGTAACTGAACTATTAGAAAATGGTGGTTTCCCACTTCGTAAATTTGCATCAAACAATGACAAAACTATTGAAGATGTTAAAGAATGCGATAAAGAAGAACTTGTTAGTTTCGGAAAAACAGAATATATAAAAGGACTTGGTTTGAAATGGTCTCCAAGGGAAGACTGTTTTTTGTTTAACTACAATGTACAAGACAAAGAGTTGAAAGTGCCAAAAAGAATAATATTATCGCAGTTAGCAAGTGTTTTCGACCCCTTAGGCTTATTGAACCCAATAATAGTAAGTTGCAAAATTTTAATGCAAGATTTGTGGAAGCTTAAAGTAAATTGGGACGAAAGTGTGCCACAAGAAATTTATACCAGATGGCTTAATTTCCAGAACGAGTTGGCTTCGCTAAATCACTTACGCATTTATCGGTACGTACCTATTATCAAATCAACAGAAATTCATGCATTTTCAGATGCCAGTACCCGAGCATACGGTGCATGCATTTACGCTGTGACCAATGTAAATGGTGAAGTCTTTTCGTCTTTACTATGCGCCAAATCCAGGGTAGCACCAACAAAGGAAATAAGTTTGCCAAGATTAGAGCTGTGCGCAACACTTTTACTAGCAGAATTGTTACATTATGTTTTGAAGATATTCTCGTTGCAGCCGGGAAACAATCATTGTTGGTCTGATTCGACCATTGCATTAACTTGGATAAAAGGTGAGCCATATCGTTGGTCACAATTTGTATCTCATCGCGTAACAAAAATTCAGAATCTGACTAAAAATTTCACATGGCATCACGTTCCATCCTCGAAAAACCCAGCGGATGTAGTTTCGCGAGGAGCGAAGGTTAAGGAACTAGTCGGTAATCAGTTGTGGTTTTGTGGCCCAGAATTCATCAAAAGGGACAAATCTTTATGGCCAATCGCACCTTCTATTTGTATGGACAGCATACCAGAGCAACGTCGCAAAATAATAGCATTAGCATGCACACAATCATTAGAATCGTTCAATAATCACAAACATATAAACAACTATAATAAATTCCTACGCATCGTGGTCTACATTCGTCGCTTTATTAACAAAAATTCGTCCAGACAGCCAATACCATCTGAAGAAATCGAAGATGCTCTACTCTTCATATGTCGCCTAATACAACAAAATCATTTTGCTGCCGAATTAAAATCATTTCAAACACATAATTACGTCGGTAATTCATCAAAAATTAAACAACTTACACCCTTTATACATAATGGTTTGATTCGTGTAGGAGGAAGAATAAAAAATTCAACTCTATCGTTTGATGCAAAGCATCCAATACTTTTACCATCCACACATCCATTCGTAACAACTATCATTCGTCATTATCACTTAGTAAATCATCATGCTGGTGCGCAAACATTACTCAACACATTACGCGAAAAGTATTGGATTCTCAATGGAAAAAATGCTGTAAAAAGAATAATTCATGACTGCATATTATGTTATCGTTTTCGGCCTCAGATCTCTGAACAAATTATGGGCAACTTGCCGACTGATCGAGTTGTAAGATCATTTGCATTCGAAATTTCAGGCGTCGACTATTGTGGACCATTTTTGATAACTCAAAAAATAAGAGGTAGGCCTCCAAGTAAGGTTTACTTAGCGATCTTCATTTCCTTTGTAACCAAGGCGGTGCACATCGAATTAGTACCCGATTTGACGACAGCAGCATTCATCTCATCGTTAAAAAGGTTCTTCGCTCGTCGCGGCAAATGCCGGATTATATACTCCGACAATGCTACCAACTTCGTTCGCGCTAACCGTGAGCTAAAACAAATGCTAGCTCACTTTAACACACAACAACACATTAACGATGTTGAAGCTTCATGCCGTAATAATGGAATAAGTTGGAAATTTATACCACCCAGATCGCCACACTTTAGGGGGTTATGGGAGAGTGCAGTTAAGCAAGGTAAATATTACATTCGGCGCTGTATCGGTAATCACATTCTCACCCATGATGAGTTACACACCGTTTGCTGTCAAGCTGAAGCTGTCATTAATAGTCGCCCACTTACACCACTGTCTAATGATCCAAACGATATCATCGCATTAACACCGGGTAATTTTTTAATTGGTCGAAATCTTACAACAGTTGCAGAACGAACACTACAAATTACCAATTTGAACGCATTAAAACGATATCATTGTATACAATCTATTCAACAACAATTTTGGTGTCGCTGGCATAATGAATACATTCAGCAATTACAGCTTCGATTAAAATGGAATCACCCATGCTCAAACCTGCAAGTGAATGACTTGGTTCTACTAAAAGATGAAAACTCTGCACCATTGAGATGGCCTATTGGACGTATTTTACAAATAAGTCAAGGTGATGATGGAAGAGTACGTGTAGTCACGGTCAAAACAGCAGATGGCACCCTCAAAAGAGCAATAACTAAAGTATGCAAGCTTCCAATTGAGTCGGATAATACCATCGCAAGCAGAGCGTCCGATGAGGGGGCAGAATGTTAAGAAGTTTCACTTTTGCGTCATCGCCTCACAAAGTGTTAACCTCGTAAAATCAAAATTTAATCTCCAAAACCAAATAATTAAAATCATAGCAAAGAGTAAAGACGAACAGTAAGAAACTGGTTTGCATTATTGTTACCGCATTCTTTCATTTGTTTAATTATGCATAAGTACATGTATGTATATATATAAAACTGTAAGTATGTAGATCATGAGTCGTGTGATTTAACAGTTATCGACTATGTACATAAGTAAAAGAATGTCAAGAACTTAAAAGGCAATACTTTAAATTAATATGCAAATAGAGATCCATTCGTGAACTTCGTTCTGCGCATAACCCAATTAAAATTTTCTTAGTAAAAAATAAAATACTTCAAATCAATATTGTCAAGTAAAATAGTCAAAGTCAAAGGCTGAATTTGTAAAATAAAACTATATATAAGGAAGATTTCATCCGCTGAAATAAAATTTAATGAAATCAGAAAAATTGTTTTTATTTTGTTTCAAAAAGGTTTTCGATTGTTCAATTCGGAACAAGGCGCTAAAAAACGCTTTAGCGTTAACAAACGCAGTAAGCTGATGTTTTTACTGGAATATTTGTTGCGTTTCGAATTTAATTTTTATGACGATTGGTCCGGTATTGAGCGTTTCGTTTTGGTGGCTGACATCAACTACAATAATTGGAGCGTTATTTTTAAACTCTTGACCTGTTAGAAGAGGTTGGGGTTGTTTCATGTAGTAGCTTTGTTGGAATCGTAGATACATATCATATAGAATCGCATAGCGCTCATTTTTGAAATTTATAATAAGATATAAGGTAAGAGGTTGAGCTTAAATGTACTTTTAAGTTAGTAAGATCACAATGAACAAACTTGTTTTCTTGTTGAAAGGCAATCAACACAAAACAAGGGCGTTCTTTATTAGCGGCCAGTTTCACATTCCATATGTGATTGGTACCCGTAGCAAGGTGTGGATTCATATGACAATCCCAACTACGGAATACCATTGGTATAGCAGCACCATTATTAAGTATTTTGATCATATTCAATTTACTATGACCAGATAATTGAACATGTGGAATTCTCCATGATATTAGTGAAATTGTAAGTTTTGCTCTCTCAGTGGAAACATTCAAGTGTACAAGATCTTCGTCGTTCTTATTACGCAAGAGTATCAACTCATGTTTACCATTTAATACAACTTTATTATAGTCTTCAGCGAATCCTAAAAGAAGTTTGAGTGGTACATAGAAATTAAAATTTCCATTTTGAAGATTTATTTAATCAAGTTTATTATATTATAGTGATAAAGAAACCAAATTTTTTTATGGTACTGGTGGCTCCCAAATATCTTGTATGATCAATTTCAGTACCATTTAGTTCATAGCGAATTTCATCAAAGAGATATGCAACAACATTGTTTTTCAACTGAAAGTTGGGTGTAGATTTCGATGTTTTTTCATCTACAGCAAGTCCTTCCACATATATATATAGCTTTCATTGGGTAACACATATAGATCTTGGTTTTGTATTGAAATTCTTATTTCATCGTTGTTGTTAAAAGACTGAAGGTATGGTATGTATGTGTGATAATCCTTTTTGATTATATTTTCATCATATATTGGTTTATCTAAAACGTCTATTATTGAACTCATTTTGTTTTCAGTTTAAAGTTCAGTGACTTGAGAAAACTCTTGTTTGCTGCTGTAAGCGATTTTTGACGAACAGATCTTTTCAATTGTTGCTTAGGTTGTACTGTTTGAGGATTAGATGTTGCTGTAGTATTCTTCGATATACTCGTGTTGTATATTATCATTATTTAGTTGTCCTTAAATGTATTCGTATTGTAATTTCCTCTGCTCTGAAATTAATTAATTCGCCGTTTTGATCAACCACGCGAAGAGCTAGTGAAGTTATCTCTCTGGAGTTTACTGGCAAATAAATAAGATATTTGGGAATCTCAACTATTTTATATCCAGCCGGTACATTAATCGGAAATTCATGTAGTGTATGAGCTTTAGAATTATTCATATAAGTATTAACCACAATACTACTTTCAACCCTCAAGAAATTCACCTTAAAGATATTCACTGGAAGATCAGAGTAATGTTCTTTGTTTGGCTTTAATATTCTGCTATTGAATCCTAAAAGTCTACCTATTGTATTTTCCTTATTAAAATATATTGGTTCTTTAGAGCTGCTGACTTTAACTTGCATTGTATTGTTATTAGCTTCAATCAAAATTTTGTGTTCTGGTCTATATCGTTTGTATTATTCTTCTATATAGTCAACTATATCATTTAATTCATAAGATCACCGATATGAAATATATTGTTGTAGACATCGACATTTGGGATACTATCGTATGAATGAAAATCAGTTAGAGCACATTCATAGGTTCCGTTTAAATCAATAGGAGGAAAATAATAAGCAGATAGCTCTGATGAATTGGAGCTCAAAGTCAATGTTATTGACATTGTGACTGTTTGATTGTAAATAAATGAGGTTAAACACACAGTATGATTTATAAGAATCACTTTCGTATTTATTGTTTGTTTACTTATCTTAATATATATAAATCTCGTGTCACAATGTTTGTCCTCAATGGACTCCTAAACCACTTAACCGATTATAATAAAATTCGCACACCATGTGCAGTTCGATCCAACTTGAGAGATAGGATAGTTTAAATCTCAAATTATAGTCGCAATTTTAATTTATTGCTAATTATTTGTCTGTTATTATTTGACAGTCACAATTATCTGTTAACTCCAAATGATTCTAACAGATGTCGATACCTTTCGACTGGGTTGAGTAAGTAATCAGTAGATGGCGCTGCTATGGTAAATCTACGAACGTGTCATATAAGCTACATTTTAACAGCATAATTACCACGTGTTGTTGACGCTATAAAATTAATTAAATTTATTTTGTAGTGAAAGAAATACCGTATAATTCAATTATTTCCACTTTCTAAATTTTTGGTGTTAGCATAGCCGGCCACGTGTTACTTAGACTGAAGTGTAAATTGAATTCATATTATAATGAATATAATACAGTGAAATTAATCCCGTTTTTTTTACTTATTTGTGCTTCATTGATCAAAACTTTATAATTTAACTAGCTGACCCGGCCATGCGTTGCTGTGGCTAAAGTTTTTGTTATATTACATTATAGTAAACAATCTAAGAGGAACAATAAGAGAACATCAATCACGGAGTCCACTATGCTTTTTCACACAGATGGTACTTGAAAAAGCATACAAAAACTTTAGCCACAGCAACGCATGGCCGGGTCAGGCCATTCATGATTCAAATAATTGTTCTGTATATCCGGGAAAATACTCTGAATCAATTCATTTTTATCCTGAACGCATGGCCGGGTCAGGCCAATCATGATTTAAATAATTATTCTGTATATCCGGGAAAATACTCTGAATCAATTCATTTTCATCCTGAACAACAGTGCAAAAATTGTCTGGTAGTTTAATGCATTGCGTATTTGGTTGCAGTTCTATTTTACCGTTCTCAATACCGTACCATCTGTGTGAAAAAGCATAGTGGACTCCGTGACTGTTGTTCTCTTATAGTTCCTCTTAGATTGTTTACTATAATGTAATATAACAAAAACTTTAGCCACAGCAACGCATGGCCGGGTCAGCTAGTTTTAAACTAAATTAAATATTGATGCCATTGTTGTTGTTGTTGTTTATTTATTGTATTCTTCCATTACCAAAGCTCAGCCACTTAACAAACACCTTCTGTCCTTTAGTTTTGAGAACCTTTTCAACTAGGCATGTATTTGGATATCTGGTTTTTGAAAGTTCTTCTTCATAGATTCCACCTTTAATAGGATTTCCGCGATAGTCTTCTAATGTATATGTTGTAGGATATGTGTTTTGTACTCTTTTAATTGTAAAGATTTCTGTTGTCCAATTCGGAGTATAACCTCTTTCAAAAATGTTTTTATATTTGCTTATGCGTATATGATCTCCTGCATTATATTTTGACATTTTATACACCTTTAAATGACTGTATACTGTTTTTAAAAGCTGTTTTTCATTTCTTGAATTTACTTTAATCGGTGGCATTTTAATGGTGCGATGAATTTTTCTATTGTATGCATCAAGTAAATCTCTATACATATCAATCCAATTATATGAACCATTTAAGCTAAATTCTTTCCACATCATTCCTTTTAATGTTCTATTGAATCGTTCTACTATTGAGGCTTTCATAGTGCTATACGTTGAGTAGTGATTAATATTGTATTTATTCATCAACTGATTGAAATATTTATTGAAAAATTCTTTACCATCGTCTGTTTGCAAGTTTTTCGATATTCGTCCCAATTTGAAAATATTCTCCATTGCCTGGGCTGTTTCAAATGCATTCTTTCTTCTCAAAGGTACTGCCCAAGCAAATTTTGAGAATGTATCAATTACAGTTAGCAAAAATCGATAATTTCTATTGTCTAAGGAATAATTTTCCATTTCAACTAAATCAGCTTGCCAAAGATCATCTATTCCTTTCATCACAACTTTACGACGTACAAAACGTTTTCGAGCCTGCTTATGCAATTCATTTACAATATTTCTTTTTGAAGACATCTTATTTTTCCAGTCGCTGTTTTAAGTGTGTTTTGATCTACTTGGTGCACTTTCAGCTATTGATACGAACATGTAATTTTCTATTCTATAAATTTTTTCTCGTAACTCTTCAATTTCCATATCAAAAAGTGATTTATTATCACCCATTTTCTTATTGATATCCTGCAAGTGAGCATTAAGATTTTCTAACTGGAAAGCTACTTCTTGTTGCTGTTTTTTGAGTTCAGTTTGCAGAAACAATTTACTGATAACATCGTTTTCCTCCAGAGCGTTTGCAACATTTTTGATTCTCTTGTATTGGACATAAAGAAGCCCAACAACTTATGTGCATTTTTGGTTGAAATTACTTCACTTCTATCGTTAATATAATGCCCAAATTTATCAACGGACATGTTTTATAAAAAATTATATTTATGTATATAGTTTATACAATTATATTAGCTTTACGTAGTTCTTCAATAATTGAGACAATTTCGTTGTTGTGATTAGTATGGCCTGCAGAGTGTGATGCAAGCAGTAGTCTAAGTCGATCTGCCAACTCGTTTGGATCATCCCAGTATATATAGTTTGGATTATGAGGGTTAAACTGCATCAAACCCCTTCCTAAATAATTAGTTTTTGTTACATCTGATGAGCTTTTATGATTTTCTCCTTTGAAGTTTTCCAATAATATATTTGTACTTATGGGCTTTGCTTCCTTTGATTTGACCATCGGACTTATAGTCTCTCCTGTGAGCATTGGCAGTAAGTAATATTTTTTTATAGATTTCAAGTTTGAATTTGTCATAGTCTTTTGGTGTTTTATGAAACATTAAAGAAAACAGTCCTGGCGTGGGAGCCCATATTTGTCCACCAACCTGTATCTTATCTTGATTTAACTCGATGGTGCTATTACCAAATCTCCATTGATTATTATTGTCTTTATGTGGACCATAGTTAGTATCTAGCTCGTTTCTCGATTGTAATAGTGATAAGTTAGGATAACTTTCTTCATTATTCGAATTTTGTGAGTAAAAGTCATCTTCATTCGATTGTTTAAACATTGGTTCTTCAATTAGTTTCTTGGGCGTACTCGTTTCCAATTTTATTGTTGAATTCTGAGGATGAAAACTCTCATTGTCATCAATTCCACTATCCTTATCACTCGGTTCTTTTTTAACCGGTCTACCAACGTATTTAGAGCTATTGGTAAATTCTCTTAAAGGTTCTGTGATAGGTTTGAATGTATCTCTTAATTGTTCATGTGTATTTATTTCACCAGTTTTTATACTTCGATGCTTTTTCTTCAAGATATTTCTTGTAGTCACCAAGTCTTTAAGAATTTGTTCATTCATTTTAGTTATCAGCTCAGTTCAATAGGAAGCAGATCAGTTTATTAGATCAAGTTAACAGATCAGGTATCAGATCAGCTCATGAGGTATCAGATCAGCTTATCAGGTACCAGATCAGCTTATCAGGTCAGTTTAACAGGTATCAGATCAGCTTATCTGATCAGTTACAATAATCACATGTATAAAGTTTGAAGTCGGATTAAATACTGAAGGGTGCATTAGATGAACAGCAAATTATGTTATGATGAAGTAATGAAATGACTTTCTATAACGACCGTTGTTTAGTTCATTATCTTTACTTATCATCAAAAATCCGTATTTTTCCTTCCAACATTCTCTACAAATTCGTTGAAACATTTCAAAGTTCATGTCGCTGCCAACGTGATCATCATATACATGTTTTATATTTGTCGCATCTTGTTTAAACATAATAATTACATTAGCATTATCTCTTATCAAATGTTTTGGAATCCGCGTGTAAGTTTGACACAAGTAAAATGAATCTACGTTCTTATGACGACCCATACAAAAATATGCACGTATATTGTTTTGCTTTTCACATGCAACATCATCAAAAATCATAATTGAATTGCTTTTAGCTTCACTAGGAGGAACAACGTACTCGTTATCTACGAATGTGTAGTATCCCATTCCTTTAATTGGTGAAATTAATTTCTTTAGGTATTCATATTTAGGTTGATATAAAGATTTTGAGCACAAGTAAATATTTTCAAACTTAAGACCATTAGGACTTTCCAACAAACTAATCATTATGTTAATTTTTCCATAATTTGAAGGACCAACTATTAATGCTCGAATAGAATTTGGTAACAAGGAAATATGTCTTATTTTTTTTCTGTCATTTGAACAAATATCAGCATTACGAACTAAAATATTTTTATGTTGTTTTACGAAGCGCATTTTAATAACTACTTGTGAAATTTGCAGACAATATCTTTTATTGTAGATTAAAGTATTATGGTTGTACTTTATAACAAAAGTTTTAGTCTCAAGCGCACTATCGTTGGAGAAAGTTTACTAAATAAAGCAATAAATTCTCTGCCTTTTGAATTACATCTTCCTGGATATCAGTACTGTGGACCTGGCAAAAGATTACAAAAGCGTTTAGATAGAGGAGATAAAGAAATTAACTTAATGGATACTGCTTGCAAAAATCACGATATTGCTTATCCGAAAAATAAAGACTTAAACAGCAGAAATCAAGCTGAAAAAATTCTTGAAAATAAAGCTTGGGAAAGAGTTCTTTCAAAAGATAGTGATCTTGCAGAAAAAACATCTGCATAACGCAATGAAAGCAAAAACTAAACTTGGTATGGGTGTTGAAGCAAAGAAAAGCAATACAGTGAAAAGACCATCACCACGGATTCGTATAAATGACAAAAAACTGTTTCGCAAAATAATTAAATCAGCAACAAAGATATTAATTCATACATTAAGATTGCTCGTAAAGCTATCAGTAAATCTCTTAAGGGGAAAAAGCTCGTGTTGTAATACCACGCATTATAAATGTCCCAAAAATTTGTGGTTTTTTGGCCATAATACCGATTCTAACTGCTCTAGGTGCACTTGGCAGTCTAGCAACTGGAGGTGCCGCTATAGCTAAAGCTGTAAATACAACAAAGAATGCAAAAACAAACAACTTGAGGAAGCCACTAGACACAACAAAGCAACGGAGTCAATTGCGGTGGGAGATGGACTATACCTTAAACCATATAAAAACGGTTATGGACTTGTTTGTAAGGATCAATCAAAAAACTTTTAGACATGCTACCAAACAGATCATTATCAGAATTTGATCTGAGAAAATTTTCAAAATATATTCCACACTTCAAAGGAGTTTTTATGTTGGATTCGCTACCAAAACGACCACAGACTGCAGAGTGTGAAATAATCAATTTGGATTTATCAACAGGCCCAGGTACTCATTGGGTAGCATACTATAAAAACAAGAATGAAAAACATTATTTATACAGCTTTGGAAATTTACAACCTCCTCTAGAATTAATCAAATATTTAGGTAGAAATATTGAATACAACTACAATCAATATCAAAACTGTAATAGATATAATTGTGGCCACCTATGTTTGAAATTTCTTTATGAGATAACCAAAGATATTAAATAAAACAAAATCATATATATTTAAAAACATTTTATTTATTATTATTATTATTATTATTTTCTTGTTAATTAGAAAATATATGCACATAACATTTTTTTTACTGCCAAACGTGGTACTGGGAGTTTGGTATCAAAAACTCATTCATCTCACTATCCAGGATAAGGTTTCGCTCTCCTTTTCTTTGTAGTCGATATTTACCACTTGAAAGATCATCTAATTCGACATTTGTTAAAATGTTATATCTGTTGGGGAGAAATATTATATGGTTTTCCAGTTCAAGTTTAACTGTTTCCCCATACTTTGTTGTTACTCGCTTTGCACGTACGATGGTGTATTTGAATGGTTCATCTAAATCCTTTATATGGATTAAGGATCTTGTATTACAGGAATTGAATTTGCTTATTAAACTCATTGCGCTATAAATGTTTCACAACTTATAAGTTTGAACTTAAATTTCGAATTAATCTCGATAAAAGCTTTCTAGACTTTAAGATGTCTAACTGAAAATTATTAAGCAATGATATTAGATTTGTGTGTGTGTGTGTAGGAGAGAGAGGGAGCAAAAGAAGAAAAGATGAATAATAAAATCTGGTGTTAGAAAAAGATAGAGAGATACTTATATACATTTTCGGGTCCTTTACTCTAAAATTTGAATTTGTTCTTGGAGTATTATATAAAATTGCTCTTACAACTTGTTCGTTGAA
Source organism: Linnaemya vulpina (assembly GCA_963675445.1). Lineage (NCBI taxonomy): Eukaryota > Metazoa > Arthropoda > Insecta > Diptera > Tachinidae > Linnaemya > Linnaemya vulpina. Next base: position 45,853,167 of record OY776276.1, read on the forward strand.
AACAATTATTAGTAGAGAACTGACATTCAAAAAGATCGGAAGTAAATTTTGGTAATAGTATAAAATATTCCATAAAAATCATGAGTGATATTAGAAACAAGCTCGCACAATTCTTAGTTGATTTTGAGGGATGTCAACTATACAAACACATGGAAATGGTGAAAATGTTCCTCGATATGTTGAATGAAAATGATGATTTTGGTATAATGGAAGATGAGGACAAGGACGATGGTCACCTTAAGTCTTGTCCATGGAGCCATCCAGATTCTGAGGAAGGGCCAGGTACCTGTCGGTGCTCCGTATTTTACTTAAGAAAAATGACGATAAATAATTTAATTAATTCATATTATGTAATATTTCGATGAAACTAAAAATAAATCACAAAACAAAATAAAACAAATTCCGAATGTTTTTCATATTATATATATTTGTACAATTTTTGTTTATTTCTCTTAACAATACAACAATTTTTTTTACTTATTAATATATTTCACTACTTAAATATATATAAAAATTATTACTTAAAAATAGGGATACAATTATTGCATTGCTTCTTCCTCTTCTAGTCTTGAAATTTCCCACAGTAGCATGTCAAGTTCATAATCGGGATTAGTTTCCTCGATTCGATAATGATACCATGCATATGTACTCATCTTATCACTTCTTATTTTTCTTTCATCGTCTGCATAATTTAACACTACTTTATTTATTTCAGTTGTATAAATTTGATGAACTTTTGATTTAAATATTAACATGCCATCATATACAGTAGACTTATTAAATAAACAGTTTCAATAAGAAGTTGTGTCGTACTTATCAAGAATGCATTTCTTTACCCCTTTCGATTTTTAATATCATTTTCATACTGCACACTAAAGGAATACATCTTTGATCTCAATCCTACAAACTCCTTCATTATTTTTCCACAATTCTCATCCTTCATCATACCCAACACCTTTTTGTATACTAGAGGGAAACCATATATATTGTTTTTTTGGTAATCAGACGTATCAAACTTATGGACGACGTCAGTTTTTATGTCAGCGTAAAAGTCTTCTGTTTTTACTGTGTAAATGAAAGAGTCAGTATCCATATAATTCAGTGATAAGTTCGACTTGAATTTGGGTTGCATGTACCCATAATGGAAATCATACATTTTCCATTTGGAAAGCTCTAATACACAAAATCCGAAATATATAGGTTTATTGTAATAGGTTTTCACTCTATTCATTTCAATCGCTAACATATTCTCAGAAAATATTGACAAACTATGAAAATTAGGTTTAGATATCCAATCTTGAGCTCCTAAATAATTACAGTTTGTCCTATTCCAGTTCGTAACTATTCGTACATCTTTTCTCTTTTCCACATTCTCCATAGTTTTACCATATACTACATTATTTAGTAATTTGAAGAAATGTTTCTCAAATGCGTTTTTTGCTGTTGCTCTATGTTTGGTGTTTAAGTCTATATAACTTTTCAACCAGGTTGATTGTTTATAAGTGAGAATCCGATGCACTTTCTTTAGAACTAGACCATACTTCAAACATTGTTTGAGAACTCTATAGTGTATGACGTATGTTTGTTTTGTGGAAAAATCTGCAATTAATTTAGTGTGCTTTGTTTGCTGAACTTTTTTGTTTTCCGGAAGAAAGGAAGATCATTGTGAGAGTCATGCAAATGAGAAGGATAGTCTAAAGTAACTTCATAGACATATCCATTACTTGAACTATCACCTATGATTTTAAGATCCAGATTTAGCTCTTCAGCTGATAGCCATCTGAATCCGCCATAAGGTAGATACTCAGACATAGCCCAACCGTAGAGGTTATTTGCGTCTAAATACACAATAAATTCTGAGGGCTTCTCTCAATCGAAATCAGGTAAATATTTGTTGTTAGCCTTTGAATATCGGTTACTGCATTGTACAAGTCGACCACGTATTCCTTTCTTGAATAAATTGTACATATCTATGTCCGTCGAAAGCTCCAGTTCTATATTTGGAGATACAGGACTATCTGGTCCAGTGTAATATGGACATGGATCTAGGTGATAGATACTCTTACAAACCTTTCTAAAATTTTCAAATATATCTGCAAGTAAGAGTATGTCCGTTTTTAAATAAACTTCCATATAATCTTGCAAGGTTTTGCAGCTGAAAGCGTTCCAAACTTCTTTCGCATGCTCATAGTCTTCAGTCGAACACTCGTTATTATTGAGGTGATTGAAGAAATCTTCCCTTGGTGGAAGCTGACCTAACTTCAATTTTTCAAAAGAATTTAGGAAATCATAAGGAAAAACGACTTTCCTTCTCACAAGATCAAACTCTTTTTTTGTTTTAAATTGTGTTTTAATGATGTGAAAGTCTTGCTCTGAAAGATTATTAGCTAAAGATTCTAAGCTTTCAGGCATAAAACGAATTGTGTCCAAAAATCTAAGTTCAAGGTTGTAGTTGTCGATCATTTTTGAAAATCTAGATAGTGATATGTATAATTCTTTATTGAGCGGAAGGACTTTTATATTGTAAGATTTTCTACCCAACTCTTTAACAAAAAGATGTGAGTCATAGGATGAATAATTGTGGAAATAGATTGGTTTAAATTTTGGAATTTTAAATTTTAAATTGCATATGAGCAGCTCCTCTAAATTTACCACTTATGTGGCAGTGATCTCTCACTCTATCATTGCCTAGATATTTATGACAAATGTGACAATTTATCGCATTTCGAAAATTAAAATTTTCGAAAGGAGATAAATCATCCATTCGGTTCTTGTTTTTCAAATAATCATTGTAAATATTTTCGAAATCGCTAATTATACAATCTAAAACTTTTAGCCTGCATCTTCCCCCGTATATATTTTAAACTTATCTAACTTATCATTATGCTTACATTTAATATAATAACTAAAAGCACAAGGAATGTGCTTTTTGCTATACCTACTTTTGTCACTTACTCTAATACTAGTATCCTGCAATACGCAATAAAAATCTGCATATACAACAAATGGTACATCCATCTGTAGTTGACGGTCCTTGAAGCATAATGTTGACTTGTCCTCTGATGGAAGCTCAGACACAATTTGTATACATTCCAATTTGTGTTACTCCATAGTCCTACCATTGTAGCTATATTGCAGACAGCTGTTGAAAATCATCAGTTTTTTGCAGTTTTTCGTGGTCTGGTGTTTTAAAAGTCTGTGGAAGGAAAATAGATATAAATTTGCAATCAATATATTTATATGTGCATTGGTGTATATGTATATTTCTTGACTAACTTTGATATTTGTTTAAAAAAATATAGTGATGGTATCCTTCAGCATTTTCTAAAACTAATAAATTTACCTGTCTATGTTTTTCTTTCTTGTTTTCATTGCTTTCATTGCTATATCCGAATACATTAACGCTAATATCTGGATTGCGTTCTTCAAATGGCTTAGTAATTTTTAATGCTAACGGGAACTTTAAATTTTTAAAATCAATTTCAATCCCGTTTTGCAAATAAATAATATCAGCGCTAATGTCTGCAATATTGTATGAGCTGCACCGTTGTCTGGGTTTAATATCAGATGTATCCAGTGCAGATATAATAGACCATTTAAAACTATAAATGTCATTGTTTTCAACATTTATACATGCCATTTTATTTCTTAGTTTCTCTGGCGTACTACTCCAACTTGATCCTCTCACCAAAGCTGACTTATTTACTGCAACTTTAAGACGAACAATTCTAATTAGAGTCCAGCCAGAATCCCGCTCTTGAAACTCGGACATTTTGTTGTGGATTTCTTGCAGTTGTTTTGTTATCATTTCCTGAACATCATCTGCAAAGCACAAAAGATCCATTTTCGCTCTATGTGAAATAGTAAACAATTCCATATCATCACCAACAATTTTAATATACTCCCCAATGAGAGTAATATTAAACTTAATAATATTATGCACAGCTATACTATTTTGAAGTCTTTCCTTGATGATAGGTCTATTTTCCTTTATAGCATCTTCAAATAACAAACAGTCTTTACTTGTTGGAACTCCAAATGTTGTAATATTATTTTTAAAAGCACTATTTATTATATAATATTTGCATTCATTTGGAGCTTGAGAGAGTAGATCATCCGCAGAATTTGAGATATCCATTTCTACTTCATCATTTTGTGTATTTGACTGATCATGTGGAATAACTGGACTTATATCCATGTCTTGAGGAGGATTCTCAACTGGCAAATAGCTTGGGTAATAATTAGGCATATTATTTTGCTGAAACTGTATAGGTACGCTATATTCAATGGGATATGGAATTTCCATAGGTGCTGTGAATTGGTTGGTTGACACTGGATACGGATACAAAGGATACGCTGGAACCTGCACTGGATACTGATACTGCACGGGATACTGATATAGCAAATTGTTGTGGACCATTGGGTTATAGGGTTGTATGGAATGATATACATCTTGGGGTTCTACGGACTGCTGTACATTTTGGGGTTGTACGGACTGCTGCACACCTTGGGGTTGAACGTGACTTTTGCAATGTTCTTAATAGCACTTTTGGTATCTGTATTACTTATTACAGATATTACAACGAAAAACTGAAGAACTCATATTTTTTATATTTTGTTTTATATATATTTATTCAAATACACTTATATACTGTTTTAAGTATGTAACATTAAAAAATGTATATATTTTAAAACACAAGGAGTTTTGAAGCATTCACGACTTATTGGTTTTAGATACAGAAATGTACTGACTTTAGTCCTAACAAAGTTGATTTATATTAATTCTCGAAAATGTTTAGTATGGTCTAGTACGCTACATTTCATCAAAATAGTTTTAAGTATTTGTGTAGTTAGTAACTTGTAGCTACAAAAATCGTTGGTTGCAAAATTTTAATAAAGTTGTTTTGGAAGTACAGCGGGTATATGAGATGGAACTTGTGCATGCCTCTACAATACAAAATGTTTAAGGGAATGAAACTGCTACGTATACAATATTTATGTAAATAAACATACGTAGACATGCTTATGCATGTAGAGACGTTCCAAAATTTTGTGGCAAAAGAAACTGCTACGTAGACAATATTTATGTAAACAAAAATTTTGATAAGTGATATCTACAGAGTACAGAGACATGCTTGTGCATGCAGATACGTTACAAAGTTTTGAACGGAATGTGATATATAAAGCGTACAGGGACATGCTTATGCATGCCTCTACGATACAAAATGTTTACGGGAATGAAACTGCTACGTAGACCATAGTTACGTAAACAAACATTTTGATAAGTGATATATATAGAGTATAGGGACATGCTTATGCATGCCTCTACGATACAAAATGTTTATGGGAATGAAACTGCTAAGTGGACAATATTTATATAAATGACAAACTACAAAATTTTTGCAGCTAAACAAATTTCCAAAGGCAGAGTTTGTAAAATGAAGCCCTTCTGGTACACACCATTGTAACGCAGACTTCAGCGTTACCATTTGAAGGAATATCTAAGAAAAACCATACAGGAAGAGTTCGAGAAACATCTTGAAGGAGATGAGGAACTTTTGTTAGAGCTGTCATCGCAGCCACATCTGCACCTTAGATATCAAATCTTTCGAATACAGAATACGATGATATGCTAACAGGCGATGATGATCACTTTTTAGCGGTGTCTTCGCAGCCAACCACAACAGACTATCGAAGAGAGGTAGCAACCAAACCTCAAATAGAAATATTGAGTGTTGAAATACTCCGAAAAATAGATATACCTCTTTTTCTTGCGAAGTATGGAGACGATCAATTATTGTTAGAGGCAGCGGATTTAGTAGAGACAAATTTGAATTGAGATATAAATAAAAATATATACATAATTTGATAAATATTACATATTAATTAAAATTAAAACAATGCATATGTTTAAACAGTGGTTCATTCATTCAAATGGTCAAGGGAATATTAGGCACAAAGAATAAACGCTTATTATTTGTTTGTATGTATATGCGTAAATGAAATAAATTTGTAGATATTTATGTACGCATGAATATATACATCTTATCATATTTCATAGTGACCCACTTGCGCAAAATCCAGGAAAGCAAGAAAGCGGACTGTCATAGAGACTCACCAATTGTCACACACACACACACATCCTGTCTGACAGGCAGACATTCCAATCGCCACTCAGAAAACAAAAACACACACACTCTTAAACATAGCATAAATATTCATATTCTACAAAATACAGAAATCGCACCACCATCCAGATCCCCAAATAAAATCCATCGATGATCGTCATGTATAAAATAAACAAAATATCAATTTTAATATTTATGGAATAGTAATTTTTTTTTCACAACGTCTTCAAGATCAGAATAATCAAATTATTCCCCCAGACTCAAGCATTGCAAACAAAAAAGAAATAACTGAATTGCTGGACAAAATATCTTAAGTAAACACACACCAAAATTAAAAACAAACAAAAAATAAAAGAAGAAATCTCACTCCAACAAGAAGAAGAGAACCACAAACATTATATATTAAGCCATCCATATATAACTACAACACTTTTGAAATAGTGTGATTCCTAAAAAAATGTTTTAATGTTCCTAAAAATTTCTTATTTTCTATTAGGCTATAGCACACATAGCCAGATAGAATTCCTACGCTCACATATAGACAGACATAAATTCCCACGCTCACATACCGACGGACATGTATTCCCAAGGTCACATATGGACAGACACAAATTCCCACGCTCACATACGGACGGACATGTATTCTCAAGGTCACATATGGACAGACACAAATTCCCACGCCTACCCCAACATTATAAAAAAAAAACAACAACAATGTAAACACCCTATTTAACCGTGGAAAAATACACACACACAAACATTAAAGTATCAAATTACGAAAAAAACCAACCAACATAAATTTGGCAATTAAAATTGAAAAATTTTAAATTTAATTGCTGAAATTTGAGTATTTGAATTGTCCTGGCACATACAGTATCCTACTACTGCCACGGATTGCTGCATTAATATCGTCTGATACGCCCTTTAGTCTGTAGGTGTACGTAAGCTGTAAAAGTATTAATATTTGAATATATTTATAGCCGCCATATTAAGTAAAATTTTATTACCATTGCTCAGCCTCCTGGTTGGAGACTATAGTCGACTGCCAATTGATCAGGATATGCTGCTTGTAGGCAATATTTTGTATTTTGTTCTCAATAGCTTGCCTCTGCTTTAAAATAGTAATGATATCAGAAAAAATAAAAGTTGTTAATAGGTATTCTGATAATGTTTATAATAATTGATTAATATATAACTTGATTTTGAGTAGCGGTGTACGTTGTTTTAGGAATTCGTTCCTAGCTTGGACCACTGAACCCCACATCACATTCTTCAGTGTTTTCAGTCATTTTTTAATTTTTTTTATTGATTTTTTTAAAAATTTTTAATTAAATTACTATTTAGTGTAATTGCAAAACACTAACTTCATTCGCAACTATATATGTTCCACTCTAACATATATATTAGAAATGGACAACATATGCGATATTCGCCTACGTTACCATTAGCAAAATATTTTTCTATACACCATTTTATTTCCTAAAAATCTCCGAAATACCGTAAATTCATTTGTATACAAACTATATAATTCCGACAATAAAAAGTTAAGAAAGTATAATCAATAACTATTCATAAATAAGCAGATATACAAAATCTGAATCACTATAAAATCTAGTATTTGATATATTGTCACAATCCCGTAAAAAATTTATATATGTTTGAAATTTTTCATAACTACTGATGATTTCGTATTTGATACCTTCAATTGTACGTATCGCAAAGAATTTGGGGCGATCATTCTGTCGCCATATAGTTATGTCATAGAAAAATAGCACGAATTATATAACTAGTGGGGACAACCCGTCACAACTTATACCGCGTTCAGTCATGCATTTTTAATTGAGCCAATTTTGTTGGTTTTTTGTAGTATTCAATATACATAGATATTAACTTGAACATTGCCTGTAATTTTGAAGTATATTTGCAGCCACATTCAACCTTTAAATATATATATATATATATATATATATATATATATGTATATATATATATATATATATATATATATATATGTATATATATATATATATATATATATATATATATATCTATATATATATATATCTATATATATATATATATATATATATATATATATATCTATATCTATATCAAGATCATTCGAGGCTGTGCCAATAATAAGTGTAAATGACAACAACGAAAAACCTAGCAACATAAATGCTAAGAGATGTTATTCTTAATGATCTTGTACGCAAGTATTCGCTGCTAATAAAGCTAAACAGGTTCACAAGTACACACAGCCATATACACATAGCAGAAGAAGAAACAAAACTACACAACACACAGAACACTCAAACATACAACCACACATAGTTACTATAAGCAAAACACACAAGTCAGCATTGCCATATATACAAACACACGTATATAGCTACATGTTAAGTAAAGTACAACCAACAACAACCATGCCCAAAAGCTTCGCGAAGTAACCAGACGACGTCACTTTGCTATATAACGACGCTGCCAGAGCTCAGCGAGGGAGTGTGATTTCAAGTATAGACGTGTTAACATCGCTAAGTGCTTAGCAGTACAAATACTCGTGTTAATAAAGAAATAAATAAAGTGTTGCCGCATTATATTTCTAAACTTAATTTGTCTGTGTTTTAATTTGATGCAATTAAACGAATCCTTGAAGGATAAGTAAAACCCATTTTTACGAAAAGGCCTAAAAACTTAACAATTGGTGTCAGAAGTGGGATTGCAAAAATAATTAAAAGGACATTGCAATGGAAAAAGAAATATTAAGATATATAATCATGAAATTTGAGGAGTTAAAAGTTGAACAGCTGAAAAAGGAGCTTGGTAAGCTGGAATTGCCAACTGCTGGCTGAACTGCAGAAGAGGCTGATAGATGAGTTTAAGAATCGCGGCATGGACATCGGGACATACGAGTTTGAGGACAAAGACGATGAGCAGGTATGCCCTCCTGCCACGACCGGCAGCATGGACATAAATTCAATGTTCGCTGCTATGATGATCCAGATAAAAGGAATCAGTGATGCACAAAAAGGAATCAGTGATGCACACACTGCATCAAAAATCAGCAGTGACAAGCTTGTAGCCGAAATAACTGAAATAAAACAGAACTCTGAGCAGATACAGGATTCAAATAAAGCCACGAACGAGATCCTGGTAGAGGTTTCTGAAGCCATTAACAGGAGGATGGATTCTATTGAGAATAAATTCTCAGAGCTGACGGATAAAGTCCAATATCTAGAAAGCGGTGGCCTGGAACAGCATGCAAAGGGGCTCGAAGAGAAATTGCATGCTCTAGAGGACAAAGTGCATACCCTGGAGTGTAGTAGCGGGCAAATACGAGCAGTTGCGGAGGTTTCTGCGCGGATAAAAGCGCCATGCTTCGACGGCAGCGTACCATTAGGCATCTTCAAATTCCAGTCCGAGAGAATCTCTACAAGATTTCGCAATGGAAATCGAGCGTTTAGTGCAGCCCACATATCCAGGCGAGAGCCACCCGTTCCTGGATCACTTTAAAACTGAGGCTTTCGTTAACGGCATTCATGACTCTGATGTTAAACTGGCGGTGTGCGCTACGCAGAAATCCACTTTCGTTGAAAATGTTTCATTTGGGCTGGCTCAGGAGACTGCAAGGATGTTTTTCAAGCCACAGATATGTAAAGTGCGGAATGTGGAGGTTTGATCTGAGGAGGATAACAACCTAGTTGCTAGCGTTAAGGAGGCAATGCGACAACTACTGGCAGAAAGTGCTACCAAAGAAAAGCCTAAGTGCTTTAACTGCAGAAAGATCGGTAATTTTCAGTGCAGCTGCAAAGGATCAAGGAAGAGAGGTAGATCTGTTTCGCCACCAAGAAGACCCTGCTGTTTAGAATCTAAACATTGTGTTAGAACCGAGCAAAAGGAAGACATTGTTGATGTTCGGCTAATGCACATCGTCCCTGATGAAGACTGGTCAGCGGGACGACAGCACAGAGGGACGACAGCATACTAACGAAAATTATAGCGGCCAAGGAAGAGGACAGACGACCGTCCCGGAATGAAATTTCGTCTAAGAGCCCACTCGCCAAATCTTATTGGGCTCAGTGGAACAGCCTCAAGGTAAAAAAAGGGTGTTTATACTGCGTATGGGAAAGTATAGATGGCAAAACAACTTCAAATTTAATAGTTGTGCCATACTCCAAGATAAGTAAATTTTTATTGGGTTGGATGTCAACAAGCCGTAGCCGACTGGATAGCAAATTGCCCACAATGCATAGCAGCCAAAGGCCCAGTAAGAAGAAGCCGGGGATAGCTACAACAATACAACTCAGGAGCACCATTCGAGCGGATCGCAATGGATGTAGCATGTTCCTTCCCCGTCACTGAAGACGGAAATCGTTATGTACTTGTGGTAATGGACTATTTCAGTAAATGACCAGAGGTATATGCTATACCTAACCAGGAAGCAAGGACAGTTATAAATGCATTCGTCAACAACTGGGTATGTCGCTATGGTGTCCTAATAGAATTACATTCCGACCAAGGAAGGAATTTGCAGTCTGCCATATTCAGGGAAATGTGCGAGTTATATGGGATAAAGAAAACCAGAACGACGCCGTTGCATCCACAGTCTGATGGCATGGTAGAGAGGTTCAATCGCACCTTAGAAGAGTATCTGCCAAAAGTAGTAAGCAACCATCAGAGGGATTGGAACGAGCACATTCCCAAATTTTTGATAGCATATAGGTCAGCTGTACACGACTCAACATCGAGAACGCCACCCAAAATTATTTTATAGTGAATGATGTTGTATACCGGATACAGAAGTATAATAGCCCAAGGTCAAAAATGAAGATAGTACATCTCGAACGATTGGCGCACAATGGAAGAGGTGATTGCATGCCTATTCGGGTCGAACAGGCTTAAGTGGGCGGCAGTGTTACAAAGTTTAGAAATAGATTTAAATAAAACAACAATGTGGCTATATGTACTTAGTAGCACTGCCAATTAATCTCTAGTTGTCAAAATGTCACAACCCTGGTCAACAGAATATAGATAATATTCAAATTAACGGAAATGGAATACTCCGGAATATACAAGATCATTCGAGGCTGTGCCAATAATATGTGTAAATAACAACAACGAAAAACCTAGGTACATAAATGCTAAGAGATGTTATTCTTAATGATCTTGTACGCAAGTATTCGCTGCTTATAAAGCTAAACCGGTTCACAAGTACACACAGCTATATACACATATCAGAAGAAGAAACAAAACTACACACAGAACACTCATACATACAAACACATATATTCACCATAAGCAAAACACCCAAGTCAGCATTGTCATGTATACAAACACACGTATGTAGCTACATGTTAAGTAAAGTACAACCAACAACAACCATGCCCAAAAGCTTCGTGAAGTTATCGGACGACGTCACTTTGATATATAAAGACGCTGCCAGAGCTCAGCGTGAGAGTGTGATTTCAAATATAAACGTGTTAACATCGCTAAGTGTTTAGTAGTACAAATACTCGTGTTAATAAAGAATAAATAAAGTGTTGCCGCATTATATTTCTAAAATTAATTTGTCTGTGTTTTAATTTGATGCAATTAAACGAATCCTTGAAGGATAAGTAAAAAACCGTTCTTACGATAAGGTCTAAAACGTAACAATATATATATATATATATATATATATATATATATACATTTATATATATATATATATATATATATATATATATATATAAATGTATATACATATATACATTATTATTACGTTTATAAGTTTCACATTTTTTGTGACAGAATAATACTTACATTATGTACAGTCTTGCTTGTCCCAGTACAATCCTTTCATTTCATTGATATGCAGTTCTGTAATTGCTTTTAGATCTTGATGCATATTATGAAAACGGTCTAACAGCGTGTTCTCCATGACTTGTGTTATAACGAAAAATTTATTTTCATAATGTTGGTTTCCAATTTTCTTATATGCCACTGAAATTGACAAAGGCGCTCATGTTGAAAAAACACTATTTCATAAACGATAAAAGAAAACTGTCCCTATTTGTTTTAAATAAATTAATATGTTGACAAATATAAATACCTTTACATCTGTACAATTCAGATATTTGGGGAGATCACTCTGTAGCCATATAGTTATGTCATAGAAAAATAGCACAAATTATATAACTAGTGCGGACAACCCGTTACAACTTTACCGTGTTCAGTCATGCATTTTTAATTGAGCCAATTTAATTTAAGTTGTGCAATTAAATCTTGTGTTCACACACACTCAATTTAGCTAACTCAATTATCATATGACAGCTGAAAAAAACACTGGTTTTATTTGTTTCGTGAGTATTCGTGTTTGAATACTTTAAAAATAGAAACAAATTTTTGTTTAAGGAAATTTTACTTGCAAATAATAAAAATATAGATCTCTTGGACTTATTGCGACCAGATTTTGATTAAAAATTATCAGTGCTTAAATAACGAAAAAGGAACACTTTACAATTTTACAAAGTTTGACAAAGCAGTAGCTATTGCTCCTTTCATTATTCCAGCAAAATGCAGCTCAAAGGTCACCTTCTTCATCAGCCATTTCGTTTTTGTTTATTTATTTATTTAGTCTGTTTGAAAATTCAGTTTGTTTATATGTATGTATAATTTTTACATTTGGCTCGCCCTTATAGGACACTTTTCTGTTCATTGAACACAGTTCTTAATAAACACACTTATGACCAGAGGTGCAATTCAAATTTTACGCAATCAGTGAGACAATCAACTACTAATTGCTCAATTCACTAATTGACTTATTGTATGATAAATTGTGGTCATTTAAGCACTTAATTGCGCAATTAAGGGGTATGTCTGAAAACGGTAATAGTCTGCTAATGAATTTGAATGTATAAAGTAAGTAACCAGACGACGTCACTTTGCTATATAACGACGCTGCCAGAGCTCAGCGAGGGAGTGTGATTTCAAGTATAGACGTGTTAACATCGCTAAGTGTTTAGCAGTACAAATACTCGTGTTAATAAAGAAATAAATAAAGTGTTGCAGCATTATATTTCTAAAATTAATTTGTCTGTGTTTTAATTTGATGCTGATAGATGAGTTTAAGAATCGCGGCATGGACATCGGGACATACGAGTTTGAGGACAAAGACGATGAGCAGGTATGCCCTCCTGCCACGACCAGCAGCATGGACATAAATTCAATGTTCGCTGCTATGATGATCCAGATAAAAGGAATCAGTGATGCACAAAAAGGAATCAGTGATGCACACACTGCATCAAAAATCAGCAGTGACAAGCTTATAGCCGAAATAACTGAAATAAAACAGAACTCTGAACAGATACAGGATTCAAATAAAGCCACGAACGAGATCCTGGTAGAGGTTTCTGAAGCCATTAACAGGAGGATGGATTCTATTGAGAATAAATTCTCAGAGCTGACGGATAAAGTCCAATATCTAGAAAGCGGTGGCCTGGAACAGCATGCAAAGGGGCTCGAAGAGAAATTGCATGCTCTAGAGGACAAAGTGCATACCTTGGAGTGTAGTAGCGGGCAAATACGAGCAGTTGCGGAGGTTTCTGCGCGGATAAAAACGCCATGCTTCGACGGCAGCGTACCATTAGGCATCTTCAAATTCCAGTCCGAGACGGTTGCCAGCAGAAATGAACGGGATGCTGAAGAAAAGGCCATGGAGTTGATTTTGTCTTTAAAGGGTACAGCCGCAGAGGTACTTGAGACTGTGCCAGTAAGCAGCAGAAACAACTATAATGAAATAATGGCAGCATTGCAGCGCAAGTATGGTGGTGAGCACAAGCACGATTTATACAGAATGGAATTGAGATGTAGAGTGCAGAAGCCTAACGAATCTCTACAAGATTTCGCAATGGATATCGAGCGTTTAGTGCAGCTCACATATCCAGGCGAGAGCCACCCGTTCCTGGATCACTTTAAAACTGAGGCTTTCGTTAACGGCATTCGTGACTCTGATGTTAAACTGGCGGTGGAGGTTTGATCTGAGGAGGATAACAACCTAGTTGCGAGCGTTAAGGAGGCAATGCGACAACTGCTGGCAGAAAGTGCTACCAAAGAAAAACCTAAGTGCTTTAACTGCAGAAAGATCGGTAATTTTCGGTGCAGCTGCAAAGGATCAAGGAATAGAGGTAGATCTGTTTCGCCACCAAGAAGACCCTGCTGTTTAGAATCTAAACATTGTGTTAGAACCGAGCAAAAGGAAGACGTTGTTGATGTTCGGCTAATGCACATCGGCCCTGATGAAGACTGGTCAGCGGAACGACAGCACAGAGGGACGACAGCATACTAACGAAAATTATAGCGGCCAAGGAAGAGGACAGACGACCGTCCCGGAATGAAATTTCGTCTAAGAGCCCACTCGCCAAATCTTATTGGGCTTAGTGTAACAGCCTCAAGGTAATAAAAGGGTGTTTATACCGCGTATGGGAAAGTGTAGATGGCAAAACAACTTCAAATTTAATAGTTGTGCCATACTCCAAGATAAGTAAATTTTTACAGGAGTTTCATAATGGACCTAGTGGCGGTCATCTTGGAATAATCAAAGCACTTGAGAAACTCGAGAACGCCAGCCAAAATTATTTTCGGGATGGAATTAAAACTACCTGGTAATTTGGAATTTGGTGTTAACACCAAATAAACACACTTATGACCAGGGGTGCAATTCAAATTTTACGCAATCAGTGAGACAATCAACTACTAATTGCTTAATTCACTAATTGACTTATTGTATGATAAATTGTGGTCATTTAAGCACTTAATTGCGCAATTAAGGGGTGTGTCTGAAAACGGTAATAGTCTGCTAATGAATTTGAATGTATAAACTAAAACACCAGCTGTCTAGATATTAGCAATTATATACCGGCGGCAATTGCAAATATTTTAAGAGGCTGCCAGTTGCATAAGTTACACGTGAATTATTATTGTCTACTTTATATTTAGATTTCTCGATTTAATTCTCTTTCTTTTATAAAAATGTGACTCAATGTATATATGTATATAAATATATAGGTATGAATAATTTTTTTAGCTGTGAATAACATACAAGTAACGGCGGCAAACATATACCTTCACTGTCTCGCTTAAAGATTTTGAAACGAACGACTCAGATCTCTAGAGCTATTTTAAGACAAAACAAAACATTCCTGAAAGAGTGATATATTTTTATGACTTTATACATGCAGCACAACAACTTTTTCAAACTGGTCTAAAGAATTATGAGAATTTAAATATATGTATATAAAGTATATTTGAAGTTGATCGACTATATACTATATTTTTGTACAGATGTGTGAATATATAAGGTGGGTTCATTTACTTTACTAGTAAAAATTAGCAACGAGAGAGTAACAAGAAATTTTTCACAATTATTCTTAAAAATGTGAAAAAGTAAATGAGTAAATAGGAAAAGTAATGTGTATATAAGAACTGTTGTCACATTCAACTGAGCCACCTAAAAAGTGGTGACAAACACAATACACATGAGCACTGAAGATGAAAGTGTAGCGACTTTCGAAAACAGCTGTTCTGCTCTGCTGTGTAAGTTGAATAAAACTGATGTTGACTTTCCTTTGTGCCTAGGAATATTTATCATCATGTCCTTCTGAGATTTTAACTAAGAACAATTAGCCTATATAAATATTAATATAGCAAAAATAGAACGTTCATTAAAATAAATTATATATATTATATATATAAATACATAATAATATCATAGATATTTAAATACATTATGCACATCCCACGTCATATGTACGAATAAGCGCAGGATGCAATGAC
>OY776276.1:45874107-46189107 GCA_963675445.1 Linnaemya vulpina
GCGTGGGAATTTGTATCTGTCCATATGTGACCCTGTCCGTCCGTATGTGAACGTGGGAATTTGTGTCTGTCCATATGTGACCTTGGGAATACATGTCCGTCGGTATGTGAGCGTGGAAATTTGTGTCTGTCCATATGTGAGCGTAGGAATTCTGTCTGTCTATGTGTGCCTAATAGAAAATAAGAAATTTCTAGGAACATTAGAACATTTTTTTAGGAATTACAGTATTTCAAAAGTGTTGTACTTATATATGGATGGCCTTAATGTTTGTGGCTCGTTTCTTCTTGCTGGAGTGAGATTTCTTCTTTTATTTTTTGTTTGTTTTTAATTTTGGTGTGTGTTTACTTAAGATATTTTGTCCAGCAATTCAGTTATTTCTTTTCTCGTTTGCAATGCTTGAGTCTGGGGGAATAATTTGATTATTCTGATTTGATTATTCTGATCTTAAATTATTATAGACTGTATGTAAAAGAGATTTCTCATTAGATGAATTCACTTCATTAGGTGTCATTTTTATTGTTCTATGAAATGTATTATTATATTTATCAACGAGTTCTTTATATATATTTATCCATTTATATGATCCTTGATAGCTAAACTCTTTCCACATCATGGTTCTTAATGTTCTATTAAATCGTTCTACTATTGATGCTTTCAAAACACTATATGTTGAATAATGTTTAACTGAATATGTTTCCATTAATCGTTGAAATTGATTAGTATAGAACTCTTTACCATTATCTGTTTGTAAGTCTTTTGGATGACGATTACTATTATTAAAAATACTTTTCATAGCATTTGTTACATTTAATGCAGTTTTGTTTTTTACCGCTGCAGCCCATGCTTTCTTCGAAAATATATCCATTACAGTTAATAGATATCGATATCCGTTGTTCTTTGTTTCATAATTCCCCATCTCAACTAGATCCGCTTGCCATAAATCATCAATTCCTTTAACAATAACTCGTCTTCTTTTAAAATTTTTTCTCGCTTGTTTATGTAGCTTATCCACTATTTCTCTTTTCTTAATATTCATGTTATATATATGTATATTATTTTAATCGTATAAATATATTTAAAACTCAATTAGTAAATTATGTTAGCTTCTCTAAGCTCTTCAATTATAGATATTATTTCGTTTTTATGATTATTATGACCAGCACCCTCTGATGAAAGAATTAAACATAGTCTGTTAACTAATATATTTGGATTATCCCAATATTATAGTTGGGTTTACTATTTACAACCGATTTTAACAAGAGTCCACTGCCCTTTGTTAATATCGTATTAATTAACGGTTTAATTACATATTGATGTTTATTTTTTCTTCGACCTTCATTTTGACCTTCAGATTGAAAATTACGTTTATATACATTTGTAGTCATTAAGATTTCTCTATAATTCTCTAAATCTTTTTCAGTGTAATGTAAAGGTTTTGAATGAAATAATACTTGAAATAATCCTGGTGTCATATTCCACTTTGTACTTCCCAATTGAAAATAGTTGTCATCATTAAATTTTAATTCGTTATTTGCATATCGCCAATTTCCTCTTTCATCTATGTTGAAACCATAAACTTTATCTATTTGATTATTATTTAAAAGCAATTTAATATTTTTTTCAAGTGTAGATTTAGTATTATTATCATTTTCAATAACTTGATTATAGTCTTCAGCATCATCATAATTATCAGAACTTTCATCGAAACTATCATCATCTGATAGTGGTGTAAGCGTTGTATCTGTTTTATCTTCTTTGGATTGATTGTATTCTGCTTCATAATTATCTGATCGATCATCATCATCATTTTTTTCCTCTTTTAACTCACGTTTAGAAGTTTTTTTTTAGATTTCATCTCATCTTTCAACAAAATTTTTGATTGATGATCAGCCATTTTTTCACCTATCATATTTAAAGGTTTAGTGATGGGTTTAAATGAATCTTCTAATAAATTATTTTTATCTACTTCATTTAATTAAATTTTTTTGAATTTTTCCTTTAATATTTTTCTTGTCTGAACAATATCTTTTAACAATTTGTTATTCATTTTAATCTGTTATGTATCTGATGACGATCTGGTTTATATCTGATCTGTATCTGACCTGTATCTGCTCTGTATCTGGTTATGACCTTGTTTGTATCTGGTTCTGACCTGGTTTGTATCTGGTTATGACCTTGTTTGTATCTGGTTATGTCCTTGTTTGTATCTGGTTATGACCTGGTTTGTATCTGGTTTGTATCTGGTTTATATATGGTTATAGTCTTGTTTTTATCTGTTTACGATCTGCTTTATATCTGATTACGATCTGCTTTATATATGCACTGCATCTGGTTTCAATCTGCTTTATACCTGTATAATTCGTTAAAACCTTTTCTATATCTTCCTTTATTTTTAGTATCATCCTTGCTTACAACTTCAAATCCATATTTATATTTCCAACACTCCCCACAAATCTTTGTAAACTCTTTAAACGATATACCACCAATCATCTTCTTTAAATATTATAATTATATTTGCATTGTCTCGTATTTATATTTAGGAATTTTGGTATATGTTTGA
Source organism: Linnaemya vulpina (assembly GCA_963675445.1). Classification (NCBI taxonomy): domain Eukaryota; kingdom Metazoa; phylum Arthropoda; class Insecta; order Diptera; family Tachinidae; genus Linnaemya; species Linnaemya vulpina. Next base: position 45,876,668 of record OY776276.1, read on the forward strand.
CATTGATAAAAACAATCAATATGCTTGTATATCCCCATACAAAAGTAATCTCTTATAGTATTCTGTTTTTCACAAATGACATCATCGAATATAATTATAGAATGTGGTTTTGCTTCAGTCGGACTTAGAACTTTTTAAATTTCTGAAAAAGTGAACAGTAGTAGGATACTGTAAGTGCCAGGACAATTAAAATTTTCAAATTTCGGCAATTAAATTTAAAATTTTTCAATTTTAATTGCCAAAATTCTCAAATTTCAGCAAAATTCTCAAATTTCATTATGTGTGTGTGTGTATTTTTTCCCACGGTTAAATAGGTCCGTCGGTATGTGAACGTGGGAATTTGTGTCTGTCCATATGTGAGCGAAGCATTCTGCCTGTCTATGTGTGCCTAATAGACAATAAGAAATTTTTAGGAACATTAGAACATTTTTTTAGGAATTACACTATTTCAAAAGTGTTGTAGTTATATATGGATGGCCTTAATGTTTGTGGTTCGTTTCTTCTTGCTGGAGTGAGATTTCTTCTTTTATTTTTTGTTTGTTTTTAATTTTGGTGTGTGTTTACTTAAGATATTTTGTCCAGCAATTCAGTTATTTCTTTTCTCGTTTGCAATGCTTGAGTCTGGGTGAATAATTTGATTATTCTGATCTTGAAGACGTTGTGAAAAAAAACTTACTATTCCATAAATATTAAAATTGATATTTTGTTTATTTTATACATGACGATCATCGATGGATTTTATTTGGAAATCTGGATTGTGGTGCGATTTCTGTATTTTGTATAATATGAATATTTATGCTATGTTAAAGTGTGTGTGTTTTTTGTGTTCTGAGTGGTGGTTGGAATATCTGCCTGTCAGACAGGCTGTGCGTGTGTGTGTGACAATTGGTGAGTCTGTATGACAGTCCGCTTTTTTGCTTTCCTAAATTTTGCGTAAGTGGGTCACTATAAAATGTGATAAGATGTACATACTCATGCGTACATAAATACCTACAAATTTATTTCATTTACGCATACACATACAAACAAGTAATAATCGTTTATTCTATGTGCCCAAATATTCCCTTGACCATTTCAATGAATGAACCTTTCAATGAATTAACAAAAAGAAAAAAACTATCATCATATTAACTGGAATGATGGATCAGTCTGATTTCAAAGCGTTTGCAAGTTTTAAAAATCCAATATAAGAAGTTCACAAATATACATATGTTAAGGGGGGGAGAGAAGAAAAAATAGTTAGAAAACATAGTTAGAAAAAAAGTTAGAAAAAATAGTTAGAAAAAATAGTTAGAAAAAATAGTTAGAAAAAATAGTTAGAAAAAATAGTTAGAAAAAATAGTTAGAAAAAATAGTTAGAAAAAATAGTTAGAAAAAATAGTTAGAAAAAATAGTTAGAAAAAATAGTTAGAAAAAAATAGTTAGAAAAAATAGTTAGAAAAATTGTTAGAAAAATTTATTCATCGAAGAGATAATAATTTTAAGCACAAGTGACCACAATTAAATGTATTAAAGTTTTGATATTGATTGTAGTTGTATTCAATATTTCTACCTAGATATTTGATTAATTCCAAAGGAGGTTGTAAATTAGAAGAATCATAATCACTAACGTATTTATTATTAGCAATAGAATGTCGTTTACTACACTGAACGATACCCCCTCTAATACCTCGCACAACGAAATTGTACATGTTAATATCTGTGAACAATTCCAGCTCTATTTCAGTTGTTTCAACATTGCATCCCAAGATAAGCCCGGAGTAGTATAATATTGGCAAGGAGCTAAATTGTAAATTATCTTACAAACTTCACGGAAATTTTCAAATACATCACAAAGTAATAAAACATCTACTTTTAAATATAATAGAAGATAGTCTAATAGTTTAGTACATTGAAATGTATTCCAAACTTTTTCAGCATGTTCATAATCATCTACACTACACGACTTACTAGTAAGTTTATTAAAGAAACTCGATCGGGGTGGTAGCTGTGTTTCTTCCAGACGATTAGTTGAATCTAGATAATCATACGGAAAGACGCCTTTACGTTTCATCAAACTGAATTCATTACGATTTTGACAAATTGATTTCACAGTTGATAAATCATCATCAAACAGGTAGCTAGCTAGTTTTTCTAAACTAGATGGCATAAACCGACAAGAATCTAGAAAACGCAGTTCTATTGTCTTTTTTCCATTTTCATCCTTAACCAGAATTGTTTTGAATATAGATACGTATAACTCTTTATTTAAAGGAATTGTATTTATATCACCTTCAATGGATGAAAGTTCTTTAATGAACAAATGACAATCATATGATGAAAGATTGTGAAAAAATATGGGTATGAATTTTGCTATTTGATACTCTAAATTACATTTACTATGCACAGGGTCTCTATATTCTCCTCTTAAATGACAATGATTAGCTACACGATCTTCAAGAGATAGAAATTTGTTACAAATATGACAAATGGGATCCTGACTTTGTCTTATTTGTTGAAGAAACGTTAAGGAATTCATTAGTTTATTTATACTTAAATAATTATTATATATATCTAGACTATCTTTAACTAAATTAGTAAAGAAATGTTTTGGTGAGTCATCACCACTGTATGTTCTAAATATATCTAACCTAGTGTTAAATGAACATTTTATATAGTAACTATAAGCAAATGGAATATGACTTTGTATGGACTTAATATTAGTTGAATTCTTAACATTAATAGAATTGAGAACACATTCAAAATCCGCGCATACTACAAAAGGCACATCCATTTGCTTTTTTATATTTTTAAAACTTACGAAGTTTTTATCTGTAGTAGGTAATGTAGTCACAACTTTGTTACAATGTTTCTTGTGATTACGTAAAAACGTCTCAGTACGGAAATGAATCAAACAAGTATTGCATATATGAATCCTATTTTCTCTCTTTGTTGTTTGTGTTCTTATAAGTCTACAATTACATAAAAAAAGTTGAATAATTTCTTATGAATATTTATTTATTTTTTTTCAATATAAAATTTTATAAATACCTTGCCTTCTTGTAAAAGTAATAGGTTAATGTGATTAATTTTTTCTTCAGTTGTAAAGTAATATGGACCCACTATATTATCACCATCTAAGCCAAATACATTTACACTCATATCTGGATTGTTGATTTCAAAGACCTTTATTTGATTAAGCGCTAGCAGTAAACTCAAGCTTTTGAAATTCAATACAAGATTATTATTCAATGTTATAATTTCGTCTTTAATGTTTATAACATTATACGAGATGTACATCTATTTGAATTGAATTCACTTGGACACAATGCTGATATTATAGCCCACTTGAAACAATATTCATCCTTATTTTGTACATTGATGCACGCGAATTTTCTTTGTATTGTTGATGGCAAAGGAATGTATTGAGAGCCTTTAATACATTTATACTGATTAATGTTAATTTCTAGACGTAAAATTTCCAGTAACGCCCATCCGTTATCACGCTCCTGAAATGCACTCATTTTTTTATAATGGTATCACATTGTTCATTATAAAAATTAAGAATCTCATCTATTGCCACAGATGTACTTAGAATAGTCATTTTAGTTTGATGAGACTTTACTTCGATGGTGCATGAATCGTCTTCTTCTTTAATCAGCACATATTCACTAAATAGTTATATGTTAAATTTTATGCTTTGACGTGTCTTAAGCTCATCATTTAATAATTCGATTACCTTGTCTCTAATTGTATCCAAAAAGTTTTCAGGTATTAAATCACCTTTGTTCTTATTTTCAATTAAGTATGTTACAATGCGATTGTTAAAAACTGATTTTATGCATTTAACATAATCATTATTCACTTTTTCAGCGCTATTTAGCTTATGCTCATTTGTCCTTTTATGGTAATGCCATATTGTTTTGTGAATATATTTTCTACAGTCTTTACAATAGACATTGATTCCGTCATCTCTACCCCTCCTGTACAGTGAAACGAAAAAGTTGTCTCTTCACGATCATGATGTAAACGGATATGTCTTCTTAGTGATGAATTTAAATTGTACACCTTTTGACAAATCTCACATATAAAGCTTGCCATTTTTTCTTTTTTGTTGGTATGTTAAAGAAATTGCTTGATACAATATTCTAGACAATAATGAGCTTGTGTTCTGGGAATCAACGCATTTAAACCCTAAATTGTAGGCGAGGGGAATTCGAATAAGTGGCGAGTAACCTTACATATGTCATATTATTATCAAAAGACTTCAAAGCCACAACTAATTCATTTATTAAAAAAAAAAAAAAGACACAATTCAAAAGATCTGCTTATCAAAGGTCACTTACAACAGTAACAAATATTCCAGCATCGACATCAGGTTACTGCGTTCTTATTCATGACCGCGTAATAGAATACATACCAATAAAAGGTCAAGTCCGGAAGGTCTTATAAATTATATAACATGGATGGTGATATTGTTTTTGTAGACTTGCAACGTTTCAAAAATAATTCAAATGACTTCATCGCAAAAGAACTAGCTGTAGTTTTCAGCAACAACGAATGCCTCAATTTCATCATAAAACCTCCCTTCAATGTTATAAACTGTTCGATGAATAATTTTTTCTAACCATTTTCTAACCATTTTCTAACCATTTTTCTAACCATTTTTTCTTCTCTCCCCCCCCTTAACATATGTATATTTTGAACTTCTTATATTGGATTTTAAGCAAACGCTTTGAAATGAGACTGATCCATCATTCCAGTTAATATGATGATAGTTTTTTTCTTTTTGTTAATTCATTGAAATGTTCATTCATTAAAATGGTCCAGGGAATATTTGGGCACATAGAATAAACACTTATTATTTGTTTGTGTGTATATGCGTAAATGTAATAAATTTGTTTATATATATGTACGCATGTATATTTACATCTTATCACATTTCATAGTGACCCACTTGCGCAAAATCCAGGAAAGCAAGAAAGCGGACTGTCATACAGACTCACCAATCGTCACACACACACACACACAGCCTGTCTGACAGGCAGACATTCCAATCGCCACTCTGAACACAAAAACACACACACACACTTAAATATAGCATAAATATTCATATTCTACAAAATACAGAAATCGCACCACCATCCAGATCCCCAAATAAAATCCATCGATGATGGTCATGTATAAAATAAACAAAATATCTGTTTCAATATTTATGCAATAGTAAATTTTTTTTTCACAACGTTTTCAAGATCAAAATAATCAAATTATTCCCCCAGACTCAAGCATTGCAAACGAAAAAAGAAATAACTGAATTGCTGGACAAAATATCTTAAGTAAACACACACCAAAACTATAACAAACAAAACTATAAACAAACAAAAAATAAAAGAAGAAATCTCACTCCAGCAAGAAGAAACGAACCACAAACATTAAGGCTATCCATATATAACTACAATACTTTTGAAATAGTGTAATTCCTAAAAATGCTTTTGTTATTCACCAGGCAGACACAGTATAAATGGACAGACAGAAATTCCCACTCTCACATATGGACGGACAGAAGTGCCACGCTCACATATGGACGGACAGAAATTCTCACGCTCACATACAAACGGACATGTATCCTCAAGGTCACATATGGACAGACACAAATTCCCCCGCTCACATACAGACGGACATGGTATTCTCAAGGTCATATATGGACAGACAGAAATTCCCACGCCTACCCCAACATTATAAAAAAAAACAACAACAATGTGACCACCCTATTAAACCGTGGGAAAAAATACACACACACACACAACCAAATTTAGATGGAATTTGAGAATTTTGCAGAAATTTGAGAATTTTGGCAATTAAAATTGAAAAATTTTAAATTTAATTGCCGAAATTTGAGAATTTTAATTGTCCTGGCACATACAGTATCCTACTACTGTGAACAGATTTATCTCTTTTATTGGATTAATTAATGTCTTTAGATAAATATACTTTGGTTGATATAATAATTTAGAATAAATGTAAATATTTTTAAAGGTAAGACCATTAGGACTTTCTATTAAACTAATCATCACATTAGTTTTTCCGCAATTTGAAGGTCCTGCAATTAGTGCTGGTATTGAATTTGGTAACAATGTACTATGTACAATCTTTTGTTTACTTTCTTGCGTTTCATCTGCGTTTCTTACAACAATTTGTTTTGCTTGTTTAATTAACCGCATATTGATTGAATGATAACTAAAATATTAATGATATAAATTAACTCTTATATAAGAAAATTGAATCATTTTTAATTAATAGTTTAAATCAAACGCAACTATAATAAAAATTGTTATAAAAAAAAAGCTTTAAACGAGATCAGTATAAGACTGGAAGAGGTTTCGTTAACAACTTAATAAATAAATTACCAGTAGAGCTACATTTACCTGGATATCAGTTTTGCGGCCCTGGTACAAAGCTGAGAAACGATTGAAAAGAGGAGATAGAAGGATAAATTTATTGGATGTGGCTTGCAAAGAACATGCTATTGCATACTCACAATCAAATGATATTAATAAAAGACATCAATACTAGTTGAAAAGGAATGGCAACGAGTAAAATTTAAGGATAGCGATTTAAAAGAACAAGCAAAAGCTTGGCTTGTAACGAATGCAATGAAAGCTAAAGTAAAATTTGGACTAGGTATGACGAGAAATAAATCTCGTAAATTGAAAAAACAAAAGAAAAAAGTATGTGATCGAAAACTGTTTTCATCTACTGTAAAAAATATATTGAAAGTTTTAAAAAATGAGAAGCCTGTTAATATAAATGATGCTATTAAAATTGCAAAATAAGCTGTTAATTTAAATTTTAAAAGCAAAAAGAGAGCTAATATTAGTATACCTAAAATTGGTGGATTTCTTCCTTTAATTCCAATTTTGACAGCACTATCCGCACTTGGAGGTTTGGCTACTGGCGTAGCAGCTATTGCTAAAGCTATTAATAGTATTAAAAATGGAAAGGAGCAACTACCTGAATCTACTCGTCACAATAGATGTATGGAATCAATTGCCATGGGAAAAGGTTTATATCTTAAGCCATATATCTTAAACAATACGGTCTTTATTACAACCCAGCTCCAAAAAACTCTTAAATAATTTGCCTAATCGACCATTGACGGACTTGGATTTATATAAATATTGCAGTAAACAAAAATATTCAGAGGTGTTTTTATGCGGGATGGTTTACCTAAAAAACCATTAGCAGAGGAATGTGGTATTGTTAATTTAGATAATTTAAATGGTCCTGGAACTCATTGGGTAGCATATTATAAAACGCATAATGAGAAGGAATATTTTGATAGTTTTGGAAACTTGCAGCCACCACTTGAATTAACCACCCATTCAATACAATTATACACAAAAACAACAATTTAATACAATTAATTGTGGTCATTTATGTTTAAAATTTTTATTTAATAAATATAATTTGAAATAAAAAAACGTGGTTTATAATAGAAATATTATTTTTAGATAATCACAGCAAAGGTTTAACCTAAAAACCTTAAAAATCTTAAACTGAAAAAATTAAAAAAACTGATTATATGAATTGCACGTGCTTCTAATTTGAACTTGTTTTTTTACCACAACTAAAAAAATAAAAACAACTGATAACATAAATTATGTGCGCGAATTAGAAATTTAAACTTACTTTTTTTACTACAACTAAAAAAAACCCACAAATGTAAAAACTTTTAAATAAATATTTAGTTTTATTAAATGAATACAATATAAAAATTATTTAAATAAATATTTAGTTTTATTATTAAAAATATTTTAAGTTTTATATTTCACAATTGTATTAATAATAAATAAAATGTACAAAATAAATATTGTTTTATTGTTAAAAATATTTTTTAGGATTCTACTTATAAAAATTAATAAGTTTTTCTATAAACTTATATCTGTTATAAAAAAGCATACATGCACATTCATTTAAATTATTCATTAAAATGTTTTCACAGTCACATTTATGAATTTCATTATATTTATATATAAACGGTTTATCAACATTATCATATATTCGTATTTCATTTATCATTTTTAAAAAAATTTGTGTATGAACTTGATTAATTTTCTTGCTATGTATATTTAACAGGTTCTCCAATTTAGCTGATGAAATCATGATGATGGTGATGATAGAATGTAATTATAAAACTAAATAAAATAATATAATTCTTAGACTATTTATTATAAATAAAATTTTTTTTCTCAAATAAAACTATAATTTCAACTAAAATTTTTCAATGTGTTCTTTATTTATACATATACAAATTAATAAAATTTCTCAATACAATTACAGTTTTTTAGCACACATTTGATATGAATTGTTTTTATGATGATAGTAACAGATATTTATATTTTCATTATTTTTATATAAAGTTCTTATATTTGGACAATTATATTCATCTAAATTAAATATACATATTTTTTCTTTCTCAATATGTTGTTTTAACCATTTAACCTTTTCAAGTCCTTTAACGTAAATATTGATATTTCCTTCATCTTTCAGTGTTGTTGTTATATACTCTCTAAATTCATTTAATATAGAGTTACCATTATTCCACCACATGCCTTGTAAATTATTATATAACCATTTATTTGTAATCTTTTCCTTACATGATAGTTTTGAATATTGAAAAGGAGGTTGGATGAGAAACGTCTTGATTTTTTAATCAACCCCAGAAACGCTAATTTCTTTTCCAAATAATTTATTATCAGTGTAAAATCCTTGCACATATATTACTATAAACCTCTTTTGGTTCATTGTTATAATACAACTAATAATTTTAATAAATATTATATATCTTTTATATTATTTTATTACAATTTTTTTTTTCATTTATTTGCTTCATTTGAAAAACAAGCTTATAATAGAATCCATCTGAAACTTTTCTTATATAATATTCTCCCAGCGAAATATCGTTGATCATTTCATCTGATATATGGTTATATTTCTCATGTAAAAATACAATTTGATTTTCCAACTCCATCACAACTCTTACTCCATATAGTGTTAGCTTTTTAACACATCTAACTATTTTCATTGATTCATTAAAAGGAAAATCTCTTAGAGATAAAATTGTTTTTTGATATTTTTTTTTTCTCCCAATCCATTAAGTATTTCCAAAGTACTCTGCATTTTGTATTTGTTTTATTTTTGAAGAATAGATTAAAGAATAGATATATATTAAACAAATTTTATAATAAGAATGATGAATTTCATTATCTACACCGCTATTTATACCAAAAATTATAGATGAAAAGATATATATCTAGAGGAATAGAGATAAAATATCTGATAACATATTAATGATATTGAAATCTACACTTATTACAACTTATACATTTTAATATTTAGTATTGAAAAAACTGACAGCACGTTTTAAAGCACATCCAGTGTGTACAAATTTTTTATGCGTTAAGACAAAACAACTGATAAAAATATATTTAATGGTTTTTAAAAAATGTGTTTGAATTTCATAACCATAGCTTGACCTTAATGACCTTGAATAAACATCTGATGTATAAATCACGTCTAATGTATGAATTTATATATTTTAATATTTAGTATTAAAAAAACTGACAACACGTTTTAAGACACATCCGGTGTATAAAAATTTTTTATGCGTTAAAAAAAACAACTGATAAGAATATATTTAATGATTTTTAAAAAATGTGTTTGAATTTCATAACCATAGCTTGACCTTAATGACCTTGAATAAACATCTGATGCATAAATCACGTATAATGTGTGAATTTATATATTTTAATATTTAGTATTAAAAAAACTGGCAACACGTTTTAAAACACAAATGTTTGAATTTCACAACCACAGCTAACACGTATCCGTTACGTTTAAAATTTAGTATAAATAGTTAGTTTAAAAATTATGGGATATCATTCTTAAAAATTCAATTCAAGCATACTAACGTTATTAATAGAAAAATAAGTAAACAAATTAAAAAATGGCTGGTTTTATGTGTACAATTTGCGGAAAAGTCTACAATTTAAATTCATCTCTAAAATATCATGTCAGATTACATCACGATGATCCTTCATCGTCGTCATTAAAGTGTGCAACATGTAATTTACAATTTGCAAATCGCAAAGAGTTCCTACCACATTCTCATTATATAAAACATATTCAAAATATGGAGGAAGCTACTGTTTATTGCAATACCTGTAAAAAACATATTACGAAAACGAATTGGCACTATCATTTACGTACAACCATTCATAAATCAAACAATGATAAACAAATTAATAATGATAACGTTAAATGTATTAACTCTTCTTTTAAAAACTGGATATCAACGTACATAATTGAAAATGATAATAAGGATAACTTAATCCCCGAAGTGTTTTCAAATGAAATAAAGGAAAAAGTCGTAAAATTGTTAAGAGATGCACTACAACAACATTGTAACATAAAATTTAACTGTGAACTCTTTTGCGAGTATGTATTAATAAAAGAAGAAGATGATTCATGCAGTGTGGATATGTAATCGAATCAAACTCAAATGATTATTCTTAATATAGCTTCAACAACAGATCGCATTTTTCAAATTTACTCTGATCAGTGTGATATTTTATTAAAAAAAATGAGTGAGTTTCAAGAGCGTGATAGTGCATGGGCATTGATAGAAATATGTCATCTTGAAATTAATATCAATCAGTATAAATGTTTGAAGGGGTCTCAATATACATGCTTACCACCTAACATTTTAAAAAAACAAGCATGTGTCAATGTTAAAAACAATGATGAATATTGTTTTAAGTGGGCAATAATTTCTGCTCTATATCGAGTGTCTTTACACTCAGATAGATGTATATCGTATAACATTGAAAACATACATGATGATATTATCATTCTACAAAATAATATGATTTTAAATTTCCCACTGTCCGTTAATAAAATAAAAGATTTTGAAAACAATAACCCTGAAATAAGTGTAAATATTTTTGGACTAGAAGGTGATAATATAGTTGGACCATATTACTTTACTCAAACCGAGAAGAAAAACCACTTCAATTTATTGTTGTTGGAAGAAGGAGAACAGTTTCATTATGTATGGAAAAGCATATTTAAAAAGCAAATGGATGTGCCTTTTGTAGTGTATGCCGACTTTGAATGCGTTTTAGAGTCGGTTAATACACAAAATTCAAAAAATATTAAATCCATACAAAAACATATTCCATTTGCTTATAGCTATTACATAAAATGCTCGTTTGACGCCAGTTTAGATTTATTTAGAATTTATAGTGGTGATGATGAACCGAAACATTTCTTTAAAAATTTTGTTAGTGATGTCTTAAACATGTATAATAATTATTTAAGTGTTGTAAAACCAATGAATTCCTTAACATTAGTTCAACAGATAAAGCAAGACAAAGAGAGAGTATGTCATATTTGCAAAAAAATTTTATCTTTTGATGATAGGGCAGCAGATCATTGTCATTTAACAGGCGAATATAGGGGACCCGCTCATAATAAATGTAATCTAGAATATTAAATTGCTAATTTCATTCCTATATTTTTCCATAATCTTTGGGCTTATGATTATCATTTATTTGTAAGAGAACTTTCGTCTATTGAAGGTGATATAAATATAATTCCGCTAAATAAAGAACTATACGTATCTATATCAAAAAGAATTTCGGTAAATGATAAACATTCAATTGAATTGCGTTTTCTAGACTCATTACGGTTTACGTCGTCTAGTTTAGAAAAGTTAGCAGGATATTTATCTGCTGAAAATCTAATAAGTGTAAAATCAAATTATCAAAATATTACCGAGTTCAATTTAATGAAACGTAAAGGTGTCTTTCCTTCCGATTATTTAGATTCTGTTAATCGTCCTCAAGAATCGCAATTACCACCACGTTCAATAAGCTTACGAATGAGTCGTGCAGTGTAGATGATTATGAACATGCTGAAAAAGTTTGGAATACATTTCAGTGTAAATCTCTTATGGACTATCTACTTTTATATTTAAAAGTAGATGTTTTGTTACTGTGTGATATATTTGAAAGTTTTAGAAAAGTTTGTAAAAGTATTTATAATTTAGATCCCTGTCAGTATTATACTACTACAGGTCTTTCATGGGATGCTATGCTAAAATATACGGAAATAGAACTTGAATTGCTAACTGATATTAATATGTATAATTTCGTTTTGCGGGGTATTAGGGGAGGTATTGTACAATGTAGTAAACGGCGATCAGTTGCTAATAATAAATACGTTAGTGATTATGATTCTACTAAAGAATCAAATTATCTTATTTATTTAGATGTTAATAATTTGTATGGTTATGCAATGTCGCAATACCTTCCCTATAAAAATTTTAAATGGATAGAATATGTTGAAAATTATAGTGTTAGTAATATAAAAGAAGATAGTCCTTTGGGATATATACTTGAAGTAGATTTAGAGTATCCAACAACATTACACGACTATCATAATGATTTTCCCTTTTGTGCTGAAAACAAAAAAATTGAAACCATGAAACAGCAAAAATTAATTACAGACTTAAATAATAAAACCAATTATATAATACACTATAGAAATCTTCAACAATGTCTCCAAAACGGTTTAATTTTAACTAAAATACATGGAATACTTCAATTTAATCAATTGTATTGGTTAAACAAGTATATTGACTTAAATAATCATCATAGAACATTAGCTAAAAACACACTTGAACAAAATTTTTTTAAATTATTAAACAACGCTGTATATGGCAAGACTATGGAAAACCTTGATAAAAGAAAAGACATTAAAATAGTATGTAAATGGGAAAATAAACGTAAGCGATTAGGAGCTAGAGCTCTTATTGCTAGACCTAATTTTCATAGTTTCCTTAAAATTCATGAAGATATGATTGCCATAGAAATGAGTAGAATTAAAACGTTCTACAACAAACCAATTTATATGGATTTTCAGTATTAGAGTTATCGAAATTGAAAATGTATAGCTTTCATTACGATTATATGAAACCTAAATACCGTGAGGATATTCGCTTGAATTATATAGATACTGACTGCTTCATATACGATGTTAAAACAAATGATCTATACGATGATATTCGAAATGATTTACATTTCGATACATCTTCATATGCCCAAGACAATGTTTAGTAAACAAAAAGGTTTTAGGTATGTTGAAAGATGAATGTAATGGAAAAATTATTAGGGAATTCATTGGTCTACGAGCTAAAATGTATTCAATAAAAATAGATAAAGTAGATAATGAAATAAAAAAAATTAAGGGTGTTAAAAATAGTGTGACAGCTAGATTAAGTATTACCGATTTTATAAAATGTTTACTAGAAAAAAAGCTATATTAGGATTCTATGTATGTATTTAGATCTAAGGTTCATCAAATATATACACAACATATAAGTAAACTAACATTAAGTTATTTAGATGATAAGAAATTTATATGTACAAATAATATTGACGCTTACTCATGGGGACATATATATGTATATAGAATTTATGGATGAAGATGATGATGATATATTCCTTAATATAAATATAGATGTTTAATTAGTTTTAATCCGTTTAGATAATAAGAAAATATTGTAAAATTAAAGTTATGTAAGAAAATATAAAAACTATGAAACAACAACAAAAATAATGGTTATCTATTAAGAATTAAAATTGTGTTAAAGTGCTAACTTAATAATGACCTAAACTTACTTGCATAAAAAAAATTGCTAGCTTAAATATTTATAATTATGAAATATGCATATGGTTATTAACATTTATTTGTGTATAGCGAATAAAATATTGAAATACTACTATTGACCCAATTCAGCACAATAAAATGTTTAGCAATAACTAAATTATAAAGTAACAAAGGTATTATATTACAATCCATACTTTGTATGAACAAATATTATAAAAATAAAGGCTATGTACATAAATATGTACATATGTTTAAACAACGGCCTTTTTGTTAAAAAAAATATATATTTATGTTTGTACAGTAGGAAAGCAAAAGTGAACTGTCGTACAGTCACATATATCGGTAGAGACACACACACACACACAGATAGTCTGCCTGACAGACAAAGATTCCGATCGCCACTCAAAACAATAGAACACACACAAACCACACTTCACACTTAAACATAGCATAAATATTCTTATTCTACCAAATACAAAAATCGCACCACCATCCAGATCCTCAAATAAAATCCATCGATGATCGTCATGTATAAAATCAATTTTCAATGTCACAAAGATCAGAACAATTGAATTATTTCCTACATTCTAATATATGAAAAAAAAAGATAAAAAAAACAATGAATTGGTGGACGACAAATCCTAAGTAAACACAGCAAAGTTTTAATAAGCAAAAAATAAAAAAATAAATCTAACTACAGCAAGAAGAAACGAGCCAAATGCATTAGGGCCATCCATATATAACTACAACACTTTTGAAATAGTGTAATTCCTAAAAATGCTTTTAAATTTTATTATTCACCAAGCGTACACAGTATAAATGGACAGACAGAAACTCCCACGCTCACATATGGACGGACAGAAGTACCCACGCTCACATATGAACACACAAAAATTTCCCCGCTCACATACAGACAGACATGTATTTTCAAGGTCACATATGGACAGACAAAAATTCCTACGCCTACCCCAACATTATAAAAAAAAAAATTTTTAAATAAAAACAACAATGTGAACACCCCTATTTAACCATGTGAACATCCCTATTTAACCATGTGAAAATACAGACACACAAACATCAAAGCTTTTAATTCAATAATTGAATGTGTTCTTATCAGTTATCAAACAAAACGTTTGAATTTCACCACTACAGCTAACGTATATGTGTTCTTATCAGTTAACGTTGATAATTTGGTGTAATCACCAACCAACAAACCTTCCAAAATAAAAGAGTAACACAAAAAATCTCATCTTCAATAAAGTGCTCCACTACAACACAACGTAGTAGTATTGTCAGAATGAACAACCATTTTCATACAAAAACAAGAATGAACAACCATTTTCATACAAAAACACAACACTGTCAGCATGGACAACCATTTTTATACAAAAACACAATCTGGCCACACTGTCAGCATGAGCAATCATTTCCATACAAAAACACAACTTAGCACAGACAACAACCATTTTCATACAAAAAACCGACTTGGAAGCGCTGTCGACATGAGCAGCCGTTTTGTATGGGAAATTTAGTCCAGAACCATCCAAAACATACTACTACCCTTTAAGGACAAAATCAACTCTATGGCCTTTTCTTCAGCATCCCATCCATTTCTGCTAGCAACCGTCTCGAACTGGAATTTGAAGATGCCCAATGGTACGCTGCCGTCGAAGCATGGCGCTTTTATCCGCGCAGAAACCTCCGCAACTTCTCGTACTGACCCGCCACTACACTCCAGTTTACGTACTTTGTCTTCTAGAGTATGCAATTTCTCTTCGAACTCCTTTGCATTCTGTTCCAGGCCACCGCTTTCTAGATGTTGGATTCTATCCGCCAACTCTGAGAATTTATTCTCAATAGAATCCACCCTCCTGTTAATGGCTTCAGGAACCTCTACCAGGGTCTCGTTCATGGCTTTATTTGACTCCTGTATTTGCTGAGAGTTTTGTTTTATTTCATTTATTTCGGCTACAAGCTTGTCCTGAAACTGCTGAGGGTTCTGTTTTATTTAAGTTATTTCGGCTACCAGCTTGTCACTGCTGATCCTTGATGCCTCCTGTATCTGCTGGTAGTTTTGTTTCATTTCGATCATCATAGCAGCGAACATTGAATTTATGTCCATGCTGCTGGTCGTGGCAGGAGGGCATACCTGCACATCGTGTTTGTCCTCAAACTCGTATGTCCCGATGTCCATGCCGCAATTCTTAAACTCATCTATCAGCCTCTTCTGCAGTTCAGCCTTGTTACCTGCAGTTGGCAATTCAAGCTTGCTGAGCTCCTTTTTTAGCTGTTCAACTTTTAGCTCAACAAATTTCATGATTATTTATTTTAATTTTTTAATGTCCTTTTTTTCCTTAAATTGCAATGTCCTTTTACTTATTTTTGCAATCCCACTTCTGACACCAATTGTTACGTGTTTAGACCTTTTCGTAAAAACGGTTTTATTACACGGACAAATTAATTTTAGAAATATAATGCGGAAACAATTTATTTATTAACACGAGTATTTGTACTACTCAACCCTCAGCGATGTTAACACGTCTATATATATCACACTAACTCGCTGAGCTCTGGCAGCGCCTTTATATAGCAAAAGTGACGTCGTCTGGTAACTTCGCGAAACTTCTGCGCATGGTTGTTGTTGGTTGTGCTTTACTTAACATGTATCTATATACATGACAATGCTGACTTGTGTGGTTTGATTATGGTGACTATGTGTGATTGTATGTATGACTGTTCTGTGTGTTTTGTCTATGGTAACTATGAATGGTTGTATGGATGAGTGTTGTGTGGTTTTGTTTCTTCTTCTCCTATGTGTATAGGTCTGTGTATACTTGTGAACCTTTTAGCTTTATTAGCAGCGAATACTTGCATACAAGATAGTTAAGAATAACATCTCTTAGCATTTATGTTGCTAGGTTTTTCGTTGTTGTTGTTTACACTTATTATTAGCACAGCCTCGAATGATCTTATATATTCTGGAGTATTCCATTTCCGTTAATTTGAATATTATCTATATTGTGTTGACCAGGGTTGTAACATTTTGACAACTAGAGATTAATTGGCAGTGCTGCCAAGTACATATAGCCACATTGTCGTTTTATTTAAATCTATTTCTAGTCTGTGTAACAATATTATAACTATGATGGCATCAAGGGTAAAAATTCTTTAAAATATTATGAATATATAATGAAGGCTATTTATGGTAAGCATTTCATAAGGTTTTCCTTAGCTTTCAAATATCTGTTTACTTTATTATTAAAGATGCATCCTAAGAGGAGGGACAATCAGTGAATTCCTACTATACCTACCTTTTTTTTAATTATGGCTACGGCTGCAGCTCCAAGTTTTTTCAAGTAGAAGCAGCGCTAGACGCTGTTTTATTCTGAAGCATATATATTTTTAAGCTATAGCTACTTTTCAAAAAAATAAAGTGGCAAGTAGAAGTTGCGGTAGAAGCTGTTTTATTCCGAATCATTTTATTTTTTTAGCTACAGCTACTTTCCAAATATATAAAGCGGTAAGTAGAAGTAGCCTCTTTGCTACTTTAATTAAGGTATTGATACAGGTAGAAAACAGCAAAAATATTCTACTTAACTTTTGGCTTCAATTTGAAAAGTAGCCAAAAAACGAGATCATTATTTCTATCTACTTTGTGTTGAGAATAAACATACTTTCTGGCTACTTTATAAGAATACTTTATGTTTGGAGCCACGCAATACAAACATTTATTTCTGTCTACTTTTTCCTTTTGTAATGTGTTTCACACACTCGACAATGGGTCAGAATACGGTAAATTGGAAATAAAACTGAAACTATAAAACCTTATTCTGACCCACTGTCGAGTGTGTGAAACAAATTACGAAAGAAAAAAGTAGCCAGAAATAAATGTTTGTATTGCGTGGCTCCAAACATAAAGTATTCTTAAAAAGTAGTCAGAAAGTATGTTTATTCTCAACACAAAGTAGCTAGAAATAATATTTTCGTTTTTGACTACTTTTAAAATTGAAGCAAAAATTGAAGCAAATTCTGCCCGTATCAATGCCTTAACAGAAATAGCAAAGAGGCTATTTCTACTTGCTGCTTTATTTTTTTGAAAAGTAGCTGTGGCTTAAAAATATATATGCTTCAGAATAAAGCAGCGTCTAGTAAATTTTTTTTTCACAACGTCTTTAAGATCAGAATAATCAAATTATTCCCCCAGACTCAAACAAAAAAGAAATGACTGAATTGCTGGACAAAATGTCTTAAGTAAACACACACCAAAATTAAAAACAAACAAAAAATAAAAGAAGAAATCTCACTGCAGCAAGAAAAAACGAACCACAAACATTACGGCTATCCATATATAACTACAAAACTTTTGAAATAGTGTAATTCCTAAAGAGATATTTTAATGTTCCTAAAAATTTCTTATTTTTTATTAGGCTATAGCACACATAGACAGACAGAATTCCTACGCTCACATATGGACAGACACAAATTCCCATACTCACATACCGACGGACATGTATTCCCAAGGTCACATATGCACAGACACAAATTCCCACGCTCACATGCGGACGGACATGTATTCTCAAGGTCACATATGGACAGACACAAATTCCCACGCTCACATACGGACGGACATGTATTCTCAAGGTCACATATGGACAGACACAAATTCCCACGCTCACATACGGACGGACATGTATTCTCAAGGTCACATATGGACAGACACAAATTCCCACGCTCACATACGGACGGACATGTATTCTCAAGGTCACATATGGACAGACACAAATTCCCACGCCTACTCCAACATTATAAAAAAAAAAAAAACAACAACAATGTGAACACCTCTATTTAACCGTGGGAAAAAATACACACACACACACACACATTATAGTATCAAATTACTAAAAAAAAACCAATTAACATAAATTTGGCAATTAAAATTTCAAAATTTTAAATTTATTTGCTGAAATTTGAGAATTTTAATTGGTCTCGCACATACAGTATCCTACTACTGTTAAAAAATAGTATTCAATATCCATCTACTTCTAGTGCTACATTCACAATAAAGAAAAAAAAAAAAAAAAAAAAAAACCATTGCATACGGCTACAGCTCCAAGTTTTTTCAAGTAGAAGTAGCGCTAGACGCTGCTTTATTCTGAAGCATATATATTTTTAAGCCACAGCTACTTTTCAAAAAAATAAAGCAGCAAGTAGAAATAGCCTCTTTGCTATTTCTGTTAAGGCATTGATACGGGCAGAATTTGCTTCAATTTTTGCTTCAATTTCAAAAGTAGTCATTATATATTGAAATTGATATTTTGTTTATTTTATACATGACGATCATCGATAGATTTTATTTGGGGATCTGGATGGTGGTGCGATTTCTGTATTTTGTAGAATATGAATATTTATGCTATGTTTAAGTGTGTGTGTTTTTTGTGTTCTGAGTGGCGGTTGGAATGTCTGCCTGTCAGACAGACTGTGTGTGTGTGTCTGACGATTCGTGTGACTGTACGACAGTTCACTTTTGCTTTCCTGCTGTACAAAAAGAAGTACATATTTTTTGAAATAAAAAGGACGTTGTTTAAACATAAGTAGTACGGAACTGTATGTGCTGCGACCATTAAAAATATCAAATTTCAGCAATTAAATTTGAAATTTTTCAATTTTAATTGCCAAAATTCTCAAATTTCACAAAATTCTCAAATTTCATTTTGTGTGTGTTCGTGTGTGTATTTTTTCCCACGGTTTAATAGGGGCGTTCACATTGTTGTTTTTTTTTTAATAAAATGTTGGGGTAGGCGTGGGAATTTGTGTCTGTCCATATGTGACGTTGAGAATACATGTCCGTCGGTATGTGAGCGTGGGAATTTGTGTCTGTCCATATGTGACCTTGAGAATACATGTCCGTCGGTATGTGAGCGTGGGAATTTGTGTCTGTCCATATGTGACCTTGAGAATACATGTCCGTCGGTATGTGAGCGTGGGAATTTCTGTCTGTCCATATGTGACCTTGAGAATACATGTCCGTCGGTATGTGAGCGTGGGAATTTGTGTCTGTCCATATGTGACCTTGAGAATACATGTCCGTCGGTATGTGAGCGTGGGAATTTCTGTCTGTCCATTTACACTGTGTACGCCTGGTGAATAAAAAAATTTAGAAGCATTTTTAGGAATTACACTTTTTAAAAAGTGTAGTAGTTATATATGGATACCCTTAATGTTTGTGGTTCGTTCCTTCTTGCTGGAGTAAGATTTTTTCTTTTATTTTTTTGCTTATTAAAATTTGGTGTGTTTACTTAAGATTTGTCGTCCAGCAATTCAGTGTTTTTTTTTTTTTTACTTTTTTGCTTGCAATGCTTGAGTCTGGAGGAATAATTTGATTATTCTGATCTTGAAGACGTTGTGAAAAAAAATTACTATTGCATAAATATTGAAACTGATGTTTTGTTTATTTTAAACATGACGATCATCGATGGATTTTATTTGGGGATCTGGATGGTGGTGCGATTTCTGTATTTTGTAGAATATGAATATTTATGCTATGTTTAAGTGTGTGTGTTTTTTGTGTTCTGAGTGGCGGTTGGAATGTCTGGCTGTCAGACAGTCTGTGTGTGTGACGATTGGTGAGTCTGTATGACAGTCCGCTTTCTTGCTTTCCTGGTCAGTATAAAATGTGATAAGGTGTACATATTCATGCGTACATAAATATCTACAAATTTATTTCATTTACGCATATACATACAAACAAATAATAAGCGTTTATTCTTTGTGCCCAAATATTCCCTTGACCATTTGAATGAATGAATGAACGATTGTGTAGGTTTGTTTGTGTGTTCTCTGAAAAAAATAAATATGTATGTAGGTTTTTTGTTTGAAATAAAAAGACATTTATTTTAATTTTTATAAGCATTTATTTAAAAGTTTGTTAACACTTTCATTTTTAAGTAAAATTGCATTCCTTAAGGCACAAACACCATAGTCGTGATAGCTACAATAGATATATATGGAATGCTTAGTTTCCATTTGTTTGAAATTAATGCAGCCAATGTCTTCAATGTTATAAACTGTTTGATGAATAATTTTTTCCAGCCATTTTTTCTTCTCTCCCCCCTTAACATATATTTGTGAATTTCTTATATTCGATTTTAAAAACTTGCAAACGCTTTGAAATGAGACTGATCCATCATTCCAGTTAATATGATGACAGTTTTTTGTTAACCAAACTGCTTCTCTCTGTTTTTTGGCTAATAAACATGCGAAATCAAAAGGAGGTTTTATGATGAAATTGAACCATTCCTTGTTGCTGAAAACTACAGCTAGTTCTTTTGCGATGAAGTCATTTGAATTAGTTTTGAAACCTTGCAAGTCTACAAAAACAATATCACCATCCATGTTATTTAATTTATAAGAGCTTCCGGACTTGACCTTTTATTGGTATGTATTCTATTATGCGGTCATGAATAAGAACGCAGTAAGCTGATGTTTTTGCTGGAATATTTGTTGCTGTTTCAAACTCAATTTTTATGTCGATTGGTCCGGTATTGAGCGTTTCGTTTTGGTGACTACAATAATTGGAGCGTTATTTTTAAACTCTTGACCTGTTAGAAGAGGTTGGGGTTGTTTCATGTAGTAGCTTTGTTGGAATCTTAGATACATATCATATAGAATCGCATAGCGCTCATTTTTGAATTTTATATTAAGATCGTCATATGGGTAAGATCTTGAGTTTAAATGTACTTTTAAGTTAGTAAGATCACAATGAACAAACTTGTTTTCTTGTTGAAAGGCAATCAAGACAAAACGAGGGCGTTCTTTATTAGCGGCCAGTTTAACATTCCATATGTGATTGGTTCCCGTATTAAGGTGTGGATTCATATGACAATCCCAACTACGGAATGCCATTGGTATAGCAGCACCATTATTAAGTATTTTGATCATATTCAATTTACTATGATCAGATAATTGAACATGTGGAATTCTCCATGATATTAGTGAAATTGTAAGTTTTGCTTTCTCGGTGGAAACATTCGAGTGTACAAGATCTTCATCGTTCTTATTACGCAAGAGTATCAATTCATGTTTACCATTTAATAAAACTTTATTGTAGTCCTCAGCGAATCCTAAAAGAAGTTTGAGTGGTACATAGAAATTAAAATTTCCATTTTGAAGATCTATTTTATCAAGTTTATTCCATCCAGCATTTTGCAACACAACGCTTTCCGTAGGTGATAAAGAAACCAAATTTTTTATGGTACTGGTGGCTCCCAAATATCTTGTATGATCAATTTCAATACCATTCAGTTCATAGCGGATTTCATCAAAGAGATATGCAACAAAATTATTTTTCAACTGAAAGTTGGGTGTAGATTTCGATGTTTTTTCGTCTACAACAAGTCCTTCCACATATATATAGCTTTCACTGGGTAACACATATAGATCTTGGTTTTGTATTGAAATTCTTATTTCATCGTTGTTGTTAAAAGACTGAAGGTATGGTATGTATGTGTGATAATCCTTTTTGATAATATTTTCGTCAGATATTGGTTTATCTAAAACGTCTATTATTGAACTCATTTTGTTTTCAATTTAAAGTTCAGTGACTTGAGAAAACTCTTGTTTGCTGCTGTAAGCGATTTTTGACGAACAGATCTTTTCAATTGTTGCTTAGATTGTATCGTTTGAGAATTAGATGTTGCTGTAGTATTCTTCGATATACTCGTGTTGTATATTATTATTATTTAGTTGTCCTTAAATGTATTCGTATTGTAATTTCCTCACCTCTGAAATTAATTAAGTCGCCGTTTTGATCAACCACGCGAAGAGCTAGTGAACTTATCTCTCTGGAGTTTACTGGCAAATAAATAAAATTTTTAGGAATCTCAACTATTTTATATCCAGCCGGTACATTAATCGGAAATTCATGTATTGTATGAGCTTTAGAATTATTCATATAAGTATTAACCACAATACTGCTTTCAATCCTCAAGAGATTCACCTTAAAGATATTCACTGGAAGATCAGAGTAATGTTCTTTGTTTGGCGTTAATATTCTGCTATTGAATCCTAAAAGTCTACCTATTGTATTTTCTTTATTAAAATATATTGGTTCTTTAGAGCTGCTGACTTTGACTTGCATTGTATTGTTATTAGCTTCAATCAAAATTTTGTTTTCTGGTCTATATCGTTTGTATTGTTCTTCTATAGAGTCAACTATATCATTTAATTCATAAGATCCGATCGGTATTTCAATTACAAGTTCACCGATATGAAATATATTGTTGTAGACATCCACACTCGGGATACTTTTGTATGAATGAAAATCAGTTAGAGCACATTCATAGGTTCCGTTTAAATCAATAGGAGGAAAATAATTACCAGATAGTTCTGATGAATTGGAGCTCAGGGTCAATGTTATTGACATTGTAACTGTTTGATTGTAAATAAATGAGGTTAAACAGACAGTATGATTTATAAGAAGCTGTTTCGTATTTATTGTTTATTTACTTATTTTAAACTAAATTAAATATTGATGCCATTGTTGTTGTTGTTGTTGTTTATTTATTGTATTCTTCCATTTACAATATCTCATCTTTGCTTATCCAAGAATTGTGCTCATTACCAAAGCCCAGCCACTTGACAAATACCTTATGTCGTTTAGTTTTGAGAACCTTTTCAACTAGGTATGTATTAGGATATCTGGTTTTTGAAAGTTCTTCTTCATAGAATCCACCTTTAATAGGATTTCCGCGATAGTCTTCTAATATATATGTTGTAGGATATGTATTTTGTACTCTTTTAATTGTAAAGATTTCTGTTGTCCAATTCGGAGTATAACCTTTTTCAAAAATGTTTTTATATTTGCTTATGCGTACATGATCTCCTGCATTAAATTTTGACATTTTATACATCTTTAAATGACTGTATACTGTGTTTAAAAGCTGTTTTTCATTTGTTGAATTTACTTTAATCGGTGATATTTTAACGGTGCGATGAATTTTTCTATTGTATGCATCAAGTAAATCTCTATACATATCAATCCAATTATATGAACCATTTAAGCTAAATTCCTTCCACATCATTCCTTTTAATGTTCTATTGAATCGTTCTTCTATTGAGGCTTTCATAGTGCTATATGTTGAGTAGTGATTAATATTGTATTTATTCATCAACTGACTGAAATGTTTATTGAAAAATTCTTTACCATCGTCTGTTTGCAAGTTTTTCGGTATTGGTCCCAATTTGAAAATATTCTCCATTGCCTGAGTTGTTTCGAATGCATTCTTTCTTCTCAAAGGTACTGCCCAAGCAAATTTTGAGAATGTATCAATTACAGTTAGCAAAAATCGATAATTTCTATTGTCTAAGGAATAATTTCCCATTTCAACTAAATCAGCTTGCCAAAGATCATCTATTCCTTTCATCACAACTCTACGACGTACAAAACGTTTTCGAGCCTGCTTATGCAATTCATTTACAACATTTCTCTTTGAAGACATCTTATTTTTCCAGTCGCTGTTTTAAGTGTGTTATGATCTACTTGATGCACTTGCACCTATTGATACGAACATGTAATTTTCTATTCTATAAATTTTTTCTCGTAGCTCTTCAATTTCCATATCAAAAAGTGATTTATTACCATCCATTTTCTTATTGATATCCTGCAAATGAGCATTAAGATTTTCTAACTGGAAAGCTACTTCTTGTTGCTGTTTTTTGAGTTCAGTTTGCAGAAACAATTTACTGATAACATCGTTTTCCTCCAGAGCATTTGCAACATTTTTGATTCTCTTGTATTGGACATCATTGTTTTTGTTCGTATCCATAAAGAAGCCCAACAACTTAGGCGCATTTTTGGTTGAAATTACTTCACTTCTATCGTTAATATAATGCCCATATTTATCAACGGACATGTTTTATATAAAAATCTATGTATGTATATAGTTTATACAATTATATTAGCTTCACGTAGTTCTTCAATAATTGAGACAATTTCGTTGTTGTGATTAGTATGGCCTGCAGACTGTGATGCAAGCAGTAGTCTAAGTCGATCTACCAACTCGTTTGGATCATCCCAGTATATATAGTTTGGATTATGAGGGTTAAACTGCATCAAACCCCTTCCTAAATAATTACTTTTTGTTACATCTGATGAGCCTATATGATTGTCTCCTTTGAAAAGTTTTCCAATAATATGTTTGTACTTATGGGCTATGCTCCCTTTGATTTGACCATCAGACTTATAGCCTCTCCTGTGGGCATTGGTAGCAAGTAATATTTTTTTATAGATTTTAAGCTCGAATTTATCATAGTTTTTTGGTGCTTTATGAAACATTAAAGAAAAGAGTCCTGGCGTGAGCGCCCATATTTGTCCACCAACCTGTATCTTATCTTGATTTAACTCGATGGTGCTATTACCAAATCTCCATTCGTTATTATTATCTTTATGTGGACCATAATTAGTATCTAGTTCGTTTCTCGATTGCAATAGTGATAAGTCAGAA
The DNA here is from genome assembly GCA_963675445.1 of Linnaemya vulpina. NCBI lineage: Eukaryota > Metazoa > Arthropoda > Insecta > Diptera > Tachinidae > Linnaemya > Linnaemya vulpina. Next base: position 45,901,879 of record OY776276.1, read on the forward strand.
TAACTTTCTTCATTATTCGAATTTTGTGAGTAAAAGTCATCTTCATCATAATTACTGCTACTTTTACTATTAGATTGCTTAAACATTTTTTCTTCACTTAGTTTCTTGGGCGTACTCGTTTCCAATTTTATTGTTGAGTTCTGAGGATGAAAACTTTCATTGTCATCAATTCCAGTTTCCTTATCACTCGGTTCTTTTTTAACTGGTCTACCAATGTATTTAGAGCTATTGATAAATTCTTTTAAAGGTTCTGTGATAGGCTTGAATGTATCTGTTAATTGCTGATGTGTATCTATATCACCAGTTTTTATACTACGAAGCTTTTTCTTCAAGATATTTCTTGTTGCCACCAAGTCTTTAAGAATTTGTTCATTCATTTTAGCTATCAGGTCAGTTCAATAGGAAGCAGATCAGGTTATCAGGTCAGTTTAACAGCTATCAGGTCAGTTTATCAGGTACCAGACCAGCTTATCAGGTCAGTTTGTCAGGTATCAGACCAGCTTATCAGGTCAGTTTAACAGGTATCAGATCAGCTTATCAGGTCAGTTTAACAGGTATCAGGTCAGTTTAACAGGTATCAGATCAGCTTATCAGGTCAGTTTAACAGGCATCAGGTCAGTTTATCAGGTATCAGATCCGCTTATCTGATCAGTTACAATAATCACATGTATAAAGTTTGAAGTCAGATTAAATACTGCAGGGTGCATTTGATGAACAGTAAATTATATTATGATGAAGTAATCAAATGACTTTCTATAACGACCATTGTTTAGTTCATTATCTTTACTTATCACCAAAAATCCGTATTTTTCCTTCCAACATTCTCTACAAATTCGTTGAAACATTTCAAAGTTCATGTCGCTGGCAACGTGATCATCATATACATGTTTCATATTTGTCGCATCCTGTTTAAACATAATAATTACATTAGCATTATCTCTTATCAAATGTTTTGGAATTCGCGTGTAAGTCTGACACAAGTAAAATGAGTCTACGTTCTTATGACGACCCATACAAAAATATGCACGTATATTGTTTTGCTTTTCACATGCAACATCATCAAAAATCATAATTGAATTGCTTTTAGCTTCACTAGGAGGAACAACGTCCTCGTTTTCTGCAAATGTGTAGTATCCGATTCCTTTAATTGGTGAAATTAATTTCTTTAGGTATTCATATTTAGGTTGATATAAAGATTTTGAGTACAAGTAAATATTTTCAAACTTGAGACCATTAGGACTTTCCAGCAAACTAATCATTATGTTAGTTTTTCCACAATTTGAAGGACCAACTATTAATGCTCGAATAGAATTTGGTAACAAGGAACTATGTCTTATTTTTTTACTGTCATTTGAACAAATATCAGCATTACGAACTAAAATATTTTTATGTTGTTTTATGAAGCGCATTTTAATAACTACTTGCTAAACTTGCGAACAATATCTTTTATTGTAGATTAAATTAATATGGTTGTACTTTATAACAAAAGTTTTAGTCACAAACAAGCTATCGTTGGAGAAGGTTTACTAAATAAAGCAATAAATTCTCTACCTTTTGAATTACATCTTCCTGGATACCAGTATTGTGGACCTGGCACAAGATTACAAAAGCGTTTAGATAGAGGAGATAAAGGAATTAACTTATTGGATGCTGCTTGCAAAAATCAAGATATTGCTTACTCGAAAAATAAAGACTTAAACAGCAGACATCAAGCTGACAAAATTCTTGAAAATACGGCTTGGGAAAGAGTTCTTTCAAAAGATAGTGATCTTGCAGAAAAAACATTTTCATATATAGTCACCAACGCAATGAAAGCAAAAACTAAACTTGGTATGGGTGTTGAAGCAAAGAAAAGAAATACAGTGAAAAGACCATCACCACGAATACGTATAAATGACAAAAATCTGTTTCATAAAACAATTAAATCAGCAACAAAGATATTGAAGAAGGAAAAACCACAAGATATTAATTCAGCCATTAAGATTGCTCGTAAAGCTATCAGTAAATCTCTAAAGGGGAAAAAAGCTCGTGTTATAATACCGCGTATTATAAATGTTCCAAAAATTGGTGGTTTTTTGCCCATAATACCGATTCTAACTGCTCTAGGTGCACTTGGTAGTCTAGCAACTGGAGGTGCCTCTATAGCTAAGGCTGTAAATGCAAAAAAGAATGCAAAAAAACAACTTGAGGAAGCCACCAGACACAATAAGGCAATGGAGTCTATTGCTGTGGGAGAAGGACTGTACCTTAAACCATATAAAAACGGTTATGGACTTGTTTGTAAAGATCATTCAAAAAACTATTAGAAATGCTACCCAACAGACCATTATCAGAATTTGATCTAAGAAAATTTTCAAAATATATTCCACACTTTAGAGGAGTTTATATGTTGGATTCACTACCAAAACGACCAAAGACTGTAGAGTGTGGAATAATCAATTTGGATTTATCAACATGCCCAGGTACTCATTGGGTAGCATACTATAAGAACAAGAATGAAAAACAATATTTCGACAGCTTTGGAAATTTACAACCTCCTCTAGAATTAATCAAATATTTAGGTAGAAATATTCAATACAACTACAATCAATATCAAAACTTTAATACATATAATTGCGGTCATTTATGTTTGAAATTTCTTTATGATATAACCAAAGATATTAAATAAAACACAATCATATATATTTATATACATACATATTTAAAAACATTTTGTTTTTTATTGTTATTTTTTTTCTTGTTAATTACAAAATATATGAACATAACATATTTTTTACTGCCAAACGGGGTACTGGGAGTTTGGTATTAAAAACTCGTTCATCTCGCTTTCTAAGATCAGGTTTCGCTCTCCTTTTCTTTTTAGTCGATATTTATTATTCGAAAGATCTTCTAATTCTGCATTGGTCAATGCATTGTATCGGTTGGGGAGAAACATTATGTGGTTTTCCAGCTCAAGTTGAACTGTTTCCCCATACTTTGTTGTTACTCGCTTTGCACGTACGATAGTGTGTTTGGATAATTCATCTAGATCCTTTATATGGATTAAGGATTTTGTATTGTACGAATTAAATTTTTCCACTAGATCTATTGCGGTAGAAATTTTTCACAACTTATAGCTTTGAACTTTTATTGCAAACTAATCTCGATTTTAGCTTTCTAGACTGTAAGAAGCTTAACAGAAAATCATTATACAATTAATTTTTTTGTTTTATTTTTGACAAAAGACGAAGTGAGGAAAAATTAAATATATATATATATATATATATATATATATATATATATAAGTATTTAAAACTAAGTAGTTGGAAAAGGATAGAGAGATGTCATATATACGTATTCATTTTTTTGAGTCGAATTTTAAATTATTTTCTGGACTAAAAACGCTGACATCGTTTTTTTTTTTTTTTTAATTTCATAACATACACCTTAGTACTGGTTCGTTGAAAACAATTATTAGTAGAGAACTAACAGTCAAAAAGATCGGAAGTAAATTTTAGTAATAGTATAAAATATTTCATAAAATCATGAGTGACATTAGAAACAAGCTCGCACAATTCTTAGTTGATTTTGAGAGATGTGTAATATACGAACACATGGAAATGGTGAAAATGTTCCTCGATATGTTGAATGAAAATGATGATTTTGGTATAATGGAAGATGAGGACAAGGACGATGGTCACTTTAAGTCTTGTCCATGGAGCCATCCAGATTGTGAGGAGGGGCCAGATACCTGCCGGTGCTCCGTATTTTACTTAAGAAAAATGATGATAAATCATTTAATTAATTCATATTATGCAATATTTCGATGAAACTAAATAATAAATCACCAAACAAAATAAAACAAATTCTGAATGTTTTTTCATTTTAAATATATTTGTACCATTTTTTTGTTTATTTCTCTTAACAATACAACAATTTTTTTTACTTATTAATAGATTTAACTACTTAAATAAACATAAAAATTATTACTTAAAAATAGGGATACAGTTATAGCACTGCTTCTTCCTCTTCTAGTCTTGAAATTTCCCACAGTAGCATGTCAAGTTCATAATCAGGATTAGTTTCCTCGATTCGAAAATGATACCATGCATATGTACTCATCTTATCACTTCTTATTTTTCTTTTATCGTCTGCATAATTTAATACTACTTTATTTATTTCATTTGTATAAATTTGATGAATTTTTGATTTAAATGTTAGCATATCATCATACACAGTCGACTTATTGAATAAGCAATTTCTATATGAAGCTATACTATAATTATTAAGAATGCACTTCTTTACTCATTTCGATTTTTTAATATCACTTTGATGTTGCACACTAAAAGAGTACATTTTTGACCGCAATCCTACAAATTCCTTCATTACCTTTCCACAATTTTCATCCTTCATCATACCCAATACCTTTTTGTTTACCAAAGGAAATCCATATACATTGTCTTTTGGGTAATCTGATGTATCAAACTTATGGTCGAGGTCAGTTTTTATGTCAGCATAAAAGTCTTCTGTTTTTACTGTGTAAATGAAAGAGTCAGTGTCCATATAATTCAGTGATAAGTTTGACTTGAATTTGGGTTGCATGTACCCATAATGGAAATCATACATTTTCCATTTGGAAAGCTCTAATACACAAAATCCTAAATATATAGGCTTATTGTAATAGGTTTTCACTCTATTCATTTGAATCGCTACCATATTCTCAGAAAATATTGACAAACTATGAAAATTAAGTTTAGATATCCAATCTTGAGCTCCTAAATGATTAAAGTTTGTCCTTTTCCAGTTCGTAACTATTCGCACATCTTTTCTCTTTTCCACATTCTCCATAGTTTTACCGTATACTGCATTATTTAACAATTTGAAAAAATTTTTTTCAAAAGTATTTTTTGCAGTAGCCCTATGTTTGGTATTCAAGTCTATATAACTTTTCAACCAGGTTGATTGCTTATAGGTGAGAATTCGATGCACTTTCTTTAGAACTAGACCATACTGTAAACATTGTTTAAGAACTCTATAATGTATGACATATGTTTGTTTTGTTGAAAAATCTGCAACTAATTTAATGTGCTTTGTTTGCAAAATTTTCTTATTTTCTGGACAGAAAGGTAGGTCATTGTGAGAGTCATGCAAATGAGAAGGACAGTCTAAAGTAACTTCATAGACATATCCATCACTTGAATTCTCACCTATGGTTTTAGGATCCAGATTTAGCTCTTCAGCTGACAGCCATCTGAATCCACCATAAGGTAAATACTCAGACAGTATTTGCGTCTAAGTACACAATAAATTCTGAGGGCTTTTCTCTATCGAAATCAGGTAGATATTTGTTGTTAGCCTTTGAATATCGGTTACTGCATTGTACAAGTCCACCACGTATTCCTTTCTTGAAGAAATTGTACATATCTATGTCCGTCAAAAGCTCTAGTTCTATATTTGTGTACTTTAGCATAGCATCCCACGATAGTCCTGGTGCAGTGTAATATTGACATGGATCTAAGTGGTAGATGTTCTTGCAAACCTTTCTAAAACTTTCAAATATATCTGCAAGTAAGAGAACATCCGTTTTTAAATATACTTCCATGTAATCTTGCAAGGTTTTGCAGCCGAAAGCATTCCAAACTTCTTTTGCATGCTCATAGTCTTCAATCGAGCACTCCTTATTATTGAGATGGTTGAAGAAATTTTCCCTTGCTGGAAGTTCACCAACATTCAATTTTTCAAAAGAATTAAGAAAATCATAGGGAAAGACGCCTTTTCTTCTCACTAAATCAAACTCTTTTTTTGTTTTAAATTGTCTTTTAATGATGTGAAAGTCTTGTTCTGAAAGATTATTAGCTAAAGATTCTAAGCTTTCAGGCATAAAGCGAATTGTGTCTAAAAATCTAAGTTCAAGGTTGTAGTTGTCGGTCATTTTTGAAAATCTAGATAGTGATATGTATAATTCTTTGTTGAGCGGAAGGACTTTTATATTGTCAGATTTTTTACCCAACTCTTTAACAAAAAGATGCGCGTCATAAGATGAATAATTGTGGAAATAGATTGGTATAAATTTTGGAATTTGAAATTTTAAATTGCATCTATTATGAGCTGCTCCTCTAAATTTACCACTTATGTGGCAGTGATCTCGCACTCTATCATTGCCTAGATATTTATGACAAATATGACAATTTATCGCATTTCGAAAATTAAAATTTTCGAAAGGAGTTAAAACATCCATTTCCCTTTTATTTACTAGATATTCATTATAAATATCTTCACAATCTTCAACCAAATTTTCTACAAACTTTTCTGCTGCATCCCTCCCCGTATATAATTTAAACTTATCTAAACTATCATTATGCTTACATTTAATATAATAACTAAAAGCACAAGGAATGTGCTTTTTGCGATACCTACTTTTGTCACTTACTCTAATATTAACCTCCTCCAGTATGCATTCAAAGTCTGCATACACAACAAATGGTACATCCATTTGTCGTTGGTGGTCTTTAAACTGCAACACGGCATTTTCCTCAGACGGCAGCTCCGCAACAATTTTCCCACATTCTTCTTTATGTCGCTCTAACGTCCTCTCATTGTGGGTGTATTGGAGGCAGCTATTACAGAAGACAAGTTTTTTGCAGTGCTTGGTAGTCTGAGATTTTAAAAGTCTGTGGAAAGAAAAAAGTTATAAGAATATATATTAATATATTTACGTAAATAAATGTATGTTTTATTACTTACTTTGATATATTTGTTATAAGAATATAATGCTGATATCCTTCAGCATTTTCTAATAATAACAAATTAATATGTTTAGCTTTTTCATTCTTGGTGTTATAGAATGGTCCAACAATCTCATTGCTTTCATCATTGTATCCGAACACATTGACGCTAATATTTGGATTGCTTTCTTCAAATATCCTGATACTCTTTAACGCCAACGGAAACTTTAAATTTTTGAAGTCAATCTCAATTCCGTTTTGCAAACATATGATATCAGCGCTGATGTCTGCAATGTTGTATGAGCAGCAACGTTGTGGTCTTTTAATATCAGATGTATCCAGTGCAGATATTATTGCCCATTTGAAACAATAAATGTCATTATTTTCAACATTTATACATGCCTTTTTACTTTTTAAGTTCTCCGGCGTACTTATCCAGTTCGATCCTCTCACCAAAGATGACTTATTTATAGCGATTTCGAGGCGAACAATTCTAATTAAAGTCCATCCTGAATCCCGTTCTTGAAATTCAGACATTTTGTTGTGGATTTCTTGAAATTGCTTTGCCATAATTTCCTCAACATCATCTCCAATGCACAGAAGATCCATCTTTGCCCGGTGAGAAATAGTACACAATTCCATATCATCGCTTATAATTTTAATATACTCACCAATAAGAGTAATATTAAATTTAATAATGTTGTGTACGGCAAGACTATTTTCAAGTCTTTCTTTGATGATATGTTTATTATCCATAGTAACATCTTCAAATAAAATACAATCTTTATTTACTGGAACTCCAAATGTTGTAATATTATTTTTAAAAGCACTATTTATTATATAATATTTGCATTCATTTGGAGCTTGAGACAGTAGATCATCCGCAGAATTTGAGATATCCATTTCTACTTCATTATTTTGTGTATTTGCCTGATCATGTGGAATAACTTGACTTATATCCATGTCTTGAGAAGGATTATCTACGGGCAAATAGCTTGGGTAATAATTAGGCATATTATTTTGCTCCAACTGTATAGGTACGCTATATTCAATGGGATATGGAATCTCCATAGGTGCTGTGAATTGGTTGGTTGACACTGGATACGGATATAAAGGATACGCTGGTACCTGCACTGGATACTGATACTGCACTGGATACTGATACTGCACTGGGTACTGATACTGCGCCGGATACTGATACTGCAAATTGTTTTGGACCATTGAGTTGTATGCATATGTTGAGGGTTGTATGGACTGTGCGATTTGTTGATATGTTGCTATGGGGTTGTACGCAGATGTTGGGGGTTGTATCGACTGTTGCACTTGTTGTGGTTGAACATGACCTTTGCAATGTTCTAAATAAGATTTTTGGTATTTATATACCTTATTACAGATATTCCACTTGAAAATTGATGAACTCATTTTTTTTTTATATTTTTATTTACACTTATAAAAATTATTTTGTTTATAGTGTACTTTTTTATTAAAAAATATATTGATTGCTTGAATAACAAGTAATATTACAAGGATTTTTATATATATATATATATATATATATATATATATATATATATATATATATTTATATATATATATTTAAATTCTGTCTTTGCTTAAATTATATGACACACTCTTATTTTTTGATATACAAATAATATGTTTTTTGAGAATATGTATTTATTTTCTGTCTTAGATTTATTAATAACACACAAGGAATTTTTTAATAGTCACGACTTGTTACTTTTAGATACAAAAATGTACTGAATTTTATCCTAAAAAATTTAGATTAATACAAATTCGTGAAAATTTTGTTTTGGTATAGTACGCTTCATTCCAACAAAGTAGCTTTGCGTTACTTTGCAAAAGTAGCGTATCTGCTGATAGAAACGGTTAAGATTAAAAAATTAGAAAAGAAACTGCTACGTGGACAAAACATTGTGGTATCTGATATACACAGAATGCCGAGGCATGCTTATGCATGCAAATACGTTAGAAAATATTTAGGAGAATGAAACTGCTACGTAGACAATATTTATATAAACAAGCATTATGATATGTGATATAGACAGAATACGGCGGCATGCTTATGCATGTAGAGACGTTCCAAAATTTTGTAGCAAAAGAAACTGCTACGTGGGCAAAACATTGTGGTATCTAATTATACACAGAATGCCGAGGCATGCTTATGCATGCCTCTACAATACAAAATGTTTAAGGGAATGAAAGTGCTACGTAGACAATATTTATGTAAACAAAAATTTTGATAAGTGATATCTACAGAGACATGCTTGTGCATGCAGATACATTACAAAGTTTTGAACGGAATTTGATATATACAGAGTACAGGGACATGCTTATGCATGCCTCTACGATACAAAATATTTACGGGAATGAAACTGCTACGTGGACAAAATTTATGTAAACAAACATTATGATATGTGATATACACAGGATACGGAGGCATGCTTATGCATGCAGATACGCCACAAAATTTTGTAGCAAAAGAAACTGCTACGTGGACAAAACATTGTGGTATCTGATAAACTACAAAATATTTGTAGCTTCACAAGTTTTCAAAGCAAAATTATCAAATTTTGAAGTTGAGCTTTTATTTGTACAATGAAGCCCTTCTGGTACACACCATTATATCGGAGACTTCAGCGTCACCATTTGAAGGAGTATTTAAGAAAAGCCAGACAGGAAGAGTTCGAGAAACATCTTGAAGGAGATGAGGAGCTTTTCCTAGAGCTGTCTTCGCAACCATCTTCATCTAACCCACTCCAAAAAATAGATGAAGAATATGAAGAGATGCTGACAGGTGACGATGACCTATTTTTGAGCATCAATACTCAGCCTGCCGAAGCTGGTAGTGAATCCAATAGAAGTGAGGTAACCAACAAACCGCACATAGAAATATTGGAAGTCCAAATGCTCCCAAAAATTGATGTCCCAATGTTTCTTGCATTATACGAAGATACCAACGATCAATTGTTGATAGAGGCAGCTGACGCAGTGGAGGCAGCTTTATTCTTACTTATATATTTCTTTCCAACTAAAGAACGAATGACAATTGTCATTTGTGTTTTCTTATTAAAACATTCAAATGTAAAAAACATTCGAAAAAAAGGAATCAAACATTGTTTCGTTTCTATTTTATCTATTTGTTTTCGAATGGTCTCGTTACATCAAACCTGTTTGATTCTATTCATTCTATTTCGTTTGTTTTAAATTTTTGTTTTGAATTATTCGACAAGTTTCATGAAACATCAAACCATTTGAAGTCTACTGCCATTCGTTGCAACAGTATGGTACATACATGTTGTCGGCTCTGATTGTGAAAATCAAAACATTTTGATACATTTATTTGTTCTGAAGCGATTCACCCACTTCGCGCATTTGTTCTGCAACATCAAGGCTACCATGTAAAATAATTTTGTAAATTATTCACATAATTTAATTTGTGTGTGAGTTTTACAATTGGGCAATATCACTAGTTATTTAATTTTATTTATAACAATATTCACCAGTTATATATTTTTTAATACAAAACAAATGCTCCGTATTTTATTATATACCAAACAATACGAAACAAGTGTGTTGTTATATATACAAAAGTATAAAACAAGTTCTGTATTTTACTATACATATGTACATATAATATGCTGTGGCATCTCAGTTCTACTTCACTTAAGAAATTAAACTTTCTGGCAGCGCAGTTGCAATGTTTGGGAACGTGAATTAAAATTAAACCTATTCAGGTTCCGAAACACGTTACTCTCTTTCCTTCTCTCTCTCTCACACACTCTCAAACTACATATAAAAAAACATGTTTCCGAACGTGAAATTCGTTCTGAAACCATGGGTGAATCCAGCTATATACTACATACCTATACTGTTGTTGATACATTTTTCATTAATATGGTTTCTTATTACACAAACTTATTCATATATGTATAGAGTTATCCATTTTGCGGTTTCAAAAGTAAACGTAAATAAAACACATATATAAAGTATTTTTTTCATGATGATTTCTTTTTTATTATAAAGTTTGAACGTTGACATTATGTGTGAACACTACATAATTTAAATGACCACCACGCGAAGTGTTGCAAGCATTGAGTCTTTTAAGGTAATTTTCGACCACTTTTTGACACATATTGGGCGGTATCTCAGCCATAACTTGACGAATATTGGTTTTTAAGTGCTCAAGAGTTAAAGGTTTATCTGCATAAAAACGGTCTTTCGCGTAGCCCCACAAAAAAAGTATAATGGTGTCAAATAGCATGATCTTGGTGGCCGGTTGATATCGTCACGACGAGAAATTACGCGGCCAGGAAATGTCTCTTGAAATAATGTCTTGTTGAAACCACATATTCTCCAAGTCGTATTCTTCAATAGCAGGCAAAAAAAAGTCGGTTATCATATGACCATAACGCTCCGAATTGACCGTGATAGTCGTTCCATCGTCGTTTTCGAAGAAGTGAGATCCAATCACACCTTCGGACCAAAGAGCGCACCAAACAGTGACTTTTTCTGGATTTAATGGCCTCTCTTCAATTACTTGAGGATTCTCAGAACCCCAAATACATTTTTGTTTATTAACATACCCACCGAGTGAGAAATATGCTTCATCGCTGAAGAAAATTTTGTTCGAAAAAGCACGATATGTGGCCGTCGCAGAATCACCATTTTTGTAGTATGTTTTGATAATTTTTATGCGTTGTGTGATAGTTAAGCGATCCATTTTCGCCAATGCCAGACTTTCAACTGAAAAGAAAAAAATTGGTTTAACAACTTAGTTTGACAGATGTCGAATTCCAGTCCTATACTTTTGAAACCGTGAAATGGATAACCCTATACATTATTAACGTCATTTCTTTTTATAAATTTTGTAACTAAATTTAAATTTTATATAACTTTAATTTTATTTTTTTTATACACATATGTATATATTGTTTCAGTCCTGTACTGCAATATAAGACTACAATGTCTTTAGTGTGGGACATAAAAACAAATAAATAAAGTAAATAAATACATATATAAAGTAAATAAATGTATGAAATGTAAAATTAAAAGCATATAGCAATAGAGAAGAAGAAATAAACAATATGAGATGTAATTAAGTGTATTGAAAGAATAATATCCGTCAGAAACAATATATTTAAAATATATTTAAATGAACTGCACAGGCAGTCAATAACAACAAATCATCATCCGATTACGACATGCTTGCATACGAACGCTACGAAGCCAAAACACAAATGCTGATTGACGAGTTTTTTGTTCATCTCCGAAAAATCAGCAATTAAACCACACTAACACATTATTATCGCTTGATGGTGTATTGTGCACGTCTCTTGGGCACTTTAGGAGTTGTAAGCAGTCAGCAATAGCGAAGCGGTAAAAGGCTGCCAGAATAAATCAACTTTTATATGATTTACCAATTTGTATTTAACATTTTCTTAGAATTAATTTTTCTATAACATTTTTCAAATAGTAAATTAAATTTGTTCTGCCAAATTTTCAGGCAACAATCACTTACATAATTTATAACTTAGAAAGCGTATCAATATAGTGCTATATCATTACCATTTGTCATATTAGTGGGATGTGATGAAAGTTTTACTTATATTTTTTTATGCGGGAGTATAACACGAAATATTTTCTAAATATCATACTAATGTTAAAAACTTGTGCTTGATTTTTATCATACCCTAGTTCTCTGGATTATTTCAGTCAAACGTCTTACCGTTTTAATTTTATACACAAAGCCCAAACACATGTTAAACTTACCATACACGACATATTATTTATCCGTTTCCCATTGAAAAATACGTCGTGTTACCTTTAAATTTTAAAAGTAGCACGACGTGATAAAACGTAATATAAACTTAGCCAATAAAGTCTGCGTTGACGTGTTGCATTTTTAGAATACATATATTAAGAAAACACATTATATATTGAAATACAAGTTAACTTTTTTAAAATTTTTATTTATATTATTTTCTAAAAATAACTAAAAAAAATTAAAGCAAAAAGATAATTAATTTTCAAACTAAAGGGTCATAAAAGTTGCACTATGAAAATAGCTCTGTTCATTTACTGAAAATTGTTAACAATTATTGATAGAAAAGTGTTCATTAAATCGAAAAACTTTCAACGAGACAGCCACAAAAGAAACCAAAAGATTCAGAGACTGCAAAATTGTTAAAAATTCTTGATAGTAAAATTTTTACTTTGAATAATTATCCAATCAGCTGTTTTGTGTTTACATTTAGAAATCAAGTTTGCTAAAAGAAGCTAAAAATTTAAATATTTTGGAAAATTTGAGAAATGTTAAGTATTTTCAAGTATTTAAAGCTATTAAATATGTTTATGATTATATTTGTTAAGCTTAGGATCAGCAGTAATCAAATATCACGTATTTAGGAAATGAATTACCTAGTACATCAGTGACACAGGATGCCGAAGCGATTGGAGGTGATGTTAAAACTATAAGTACCTAGATACTCGACACATCACACAATAGCAGTAGATAGTAGAATTTATATGCATACATTTGCATATGAAATAAATGATTTTAAAAAACCAAATATTTTATATTATGTAAGTTTAGTCAAAATAAATTTTTGGCTTTACAGAGGGCGTGGATTCTGCAGTTTGTGAGAAGTCTCCACATAAAGACGAAATTATCATTATGATAATTATTGGTGTAGTGCGATTCATAGAGGAATATGTTGGTTATTATCCAAATCTAACAAAAATGTATAAAATTATGTTATATATTTTGACTTATTCTGCGTTTCAGAGAATAACAAAAGTTTTCTTAGTGCGATGAGATCTCACATTATAATACAGGCACTGCGATTTGGCACAATATATTTCACATAGTGAAATCAGTAACAAGATAAGATAATCGGCTAAGATCGAGAAATATTCTTATATGAATATTTCTTTCATTGAAATAGTTCAAAATTCCAGAAAATATACTTGTGCCTGTGCTATATACTTAAAATCACATTATGTTCATATTAATATATAAAATTTTCCCAAATATTGGAGTAAATACTAAGTAATTGAGTATACCTACATAACACATCACTATTTTAAGTTGATAGTTTTGGATGGGAAAGTGTTCATTTACTTTTTGTTATTATTGAGACCTATTTGATGGAAAGTGACTGAAAAGTAAATGAACAGAGCTAAATAAGAACCAAAAAGTCTGCGTTCAGTGTCAAAACAAATAAAGATACGTTTGATATGTATAGTTAAAAGTTAAAATTAATAATATCATTTTGGATAGCCACGTTGTTTCAGGACTTCACTCAACCTATTTTTCATTGAATTTACTAACTTTTCTGTTTCACCCATTCTACCCGTATAATACTTCGCAAGGTCCCTTTACTCGTACTGTCGAATTCTGTTCGCTAATTAATTCCTAAGGTGCTCAATAGGATTGTAATCTAGAGATTCGGGGGTGTCTTAAGCTGTTTAGGAGCATTATACAAGAGCCAAGGCCTAATGACCTTCGCGGAGTGTTTTGGGTTGTTATCTTGTTGAAACTAAAACGTATTTGAGAGGTTGAGTTTTGCAGCACTTTGCTTAAAATTATTTCTTGAAATGTTCAAATCTCCATATTTATACGTTGTTGACTCAATAAATTCAAGCTGACCCACACCAGAAGCTGCCATGCATCCCCTTACAATAATTCCACTACCACCGTTTTTTACTGTACCAACAAAGATTTTACTTATCGAACGCGGTTCCTGGCTTTCGCCACACAAACTGACGACCTTTTTATACAAAAGATGCAGAACTTATTTTCGTCGGAAAATAAAACTTGTCTCCAAAATGCTGGTGGCTTATTTATGTAATTGTTGGCAATTTCAATGCGCTTACGTTTGTTAGCAACAGTATGTATGTATGGCTTTCATCTACTATAGTATCCAGCTTTTCGTAGAATATTTATAGCATTTTCGGCGCAAATACTCTTTTTCGAAGATGTAACTCTGGGATTGGCTTTCACCATATTCATTGTTTTGCGCTCTTCTCTTGATAAAATTTTTGGGCGACTAGACCGAGGCTTTGACGTTAAAACTCCTGTTTCCTTAAAGTTGTTTATTACGCGTTGCACAGACGAATATGTTCTCTCAATAGTTTGGCAAATTTTTCGGAAGCTTTTCCCTTTCTTCCACAATTTGATAATGATTTTTCTCTCTGATTCACTAATTTCTTAACTTTGTTTTCGGTGTCTCAAAATTGCTATAACTTTTAAATAACAATATGCAAATAAGCTTCTTCAAAGATCAATTGCAGCACAAAATAAAAGAAAACGAGGAAAAACAAAAAAAAAAATATTAGAAAAGTAACAGTACTGTTACAACAAAACAAGTGAACGCAGACTTTTTCGTTGCTATATTTAAGTGTTACCTGATTAATACCTCGCTATTTAAAAAAACAAGAAGGGAATTATTCCTATTTTTTACCTCAGGATGTTGACAAAAAGTACCTTAAAAATATTTATTTTAATCTTATATTTATTCTACTTTTTTTATATTATTAACAAATGTTTGTATTGTGAACGCAAACTTTATTGAGTAAGTGTATGTATATATATTACATTTGGCATTAAATGCTTCATTTTTGATATACTAGGATTTTTTATTATAATGGATCAAAGCAAAAGTTAATGAATGTACTAGAGTAACAGAAAATACAAAACCTAACTAACATGAAATATAAGTGGACGCTAACAAATAATAAATTATCGCATAATATGAAGCGCAACATAATCGAAAAGGTATAACAATAATGCGATTTCGGCAGATTGGGACCTCCTGAACACGAAAAACGCTGCAATTTTTTTTTCTTAAGTACCGTTTTTTAGATAACGGTACTTTTGTGCTTTTCGGTGTATGGTCCCACTCAAACCCTTGTGGAGCCTAACCGGAAAGTCCGATTAAATTAAAGATGTAGTTCTCAAGAATAGACGAACTGTGATACAAATTTAAAGATATTAATTAAACGGCCTAGCAATACGGTACAGAAGGAGTGCTATACATCTACGAATTCTAACCACTATTAATTCGTACACAGCATTTTCCATCAATGTGCTATTAATATGTATGTATATTTCGGAACTGCAATGACTACACAAACAATTTTATACTTTTCTTAAAGATAATTTCATTCTCTGTAGACATAAATTAAAAAAGTTGCATATTAAAAAAGGACTTTTTTAAAAAACATGCAAAAACGAAAATTCATTATTTAAAAAAAAAATATTGTGACCAGCATTAATACGTAGAGTGACCAACTTTCATATTTAGAATTGTGTAACGCCACCTTTGTTTTTTAGTACGGTTTCGACCCGCTTTGGCATAGTATTGTCTAGTTTTTGACAGATTTCTGGGCTTATCGAGTCCCAAATTTCCTGAATTTGAACTTTAACCCGTCAACAGTCCATTGGGGTTCATTTCGAAGTTTTCTTTTCATAATACCCCACAAATTTTCTATCGAATTCAGGTCTGGCCTAGAATATGGCCAATCCACGACCTGTATTCCATTTTCTTCAAGCCACGTTTTTTAGTAGTATGGGAAGAAGCACCATCCTGTTGGAATATGTAATCCCCGCAGTCTGCTAATTTCGATACTGATGGTAACAGCTTTTCCTCCAGGATTTGTATATATTTGTCTGCATTTACGATTCCATCTATAAAATGGAGCTGACCGACACCTTTTAAGGACATACTTCCCCACACCATAACGCTAGCTGGAAACTTTACTGTACACTTTAAGCAGTCTTTGTTTTATGCCTCGGTGCTTTTACGTATTACCCTTCTTCTTGCATCACTAACACATACATATAACAAACTTGGATTCGTCGGTAAAGATAATGCTGTCCCATTGCCGATTTACCCAAGGCGTTTTTCATTTGAAGCGCGGTAAGCAATGGCTTTTCCTTGGCCTAAAAAATTATATAAACTACCAAGTTCATTTCGAAATACCAGGTTAATATTTAACTTACTTTACAAAAATTATAACCTATGCTTTTCGTTTGCAGTCGGATCCACTAACGTTTTACGGGCTTTCAAATTGCTTGAAACCACTTTAAGTGTTTCGACGATTTAGTTCAATGATATATGCCAAAGCTCTTTTATCGCGACGACTTATTCTGGAAGTCCGGCCTCTGTTTGAAACATCATTGCTGAAATTTCCACTTTTTTTATATTTTGTAACAATGCTTTGTATTGTAGAGCTTGGAATTTTAAGATCGGTCAATATCTGCCCATGGCTGACTTCCAAAACGTCAATTGCTTTGTGTTTGAACAAAGCATCATATTTCATAACGCCGCAGTACAATAATTATACAATGTATACCATTTCAAAACGCCGCCACCAAGCATTTTTTATGCAGTAAGAAAGCAAGCAAGTCATCGGTTTTATAGTTGATGCATTGCTGCGGAACTTTGCATGTGTATGGGGTTTAAATACAGTAGCAATACTGTATACAAACTTTGTATACGAACGTTTTGGAAGTCAGCCCATATCTCATTCTCGATTTGAATTTATCGACGCCTAAAATTCAAATTTCCTCACAAACAGGTTTACCACGTGCCATTTTTTATAAATGATGAAAATTAAAATAGAACAATGTGGAAAAGTTTTCTTTTTTGACTCTTTTATATCAGTGTTTGAATTCCCGCTTTACCTATCTTTTTTAAATTATTCCGAAGCATTTATATTTTTTAGCTACAGCTACTTTTCAAGCAAATAAAGCGGCAAGTACAAGTAGCCTCTTTGATACTTCAATTAAAGTATTGGTATGGGTAGAAACAGCAAAAATATTATACTTAATTTTTTGTTTCTTCGTTCTTCTTATTTAAGTAGCCAGAAGTAAATACTTGTATTGCGTGGCCCCAAACATAAATTATTCATATAAAGTAGCTAAAAAGTATGTCTATTCTCAACACAAAGTAGCCAGAAATAATGATTTCGTTTTTGGCTACTTTTCTAATTGAAGGAAAAAATTAAGTAGAATATTTTTGGTGTTTCTACCTCTACTAAAACTTTAATAATACATTATGTTTTTGAAAAGTAGCTGATAGTAGGTTTAGAAATGCAATGATTCGGAATAATACAATTTCTACCGTTATTGCTTTTTTAAAAAGTTGAAGTTGTAGCCGTATGCAATGGTTTGCTGTTTAAATGTGAATGTAGAATTAAAAATAGATGGATATTGGCTACTATTTTTTAACAAATTAGTATCTTAAAAAGTAGACTTTTTTCGTCGCTACGGCTACTTTTTTGGTAGCCGTACAAACACTACTTTATATATACAGTGACTCACAGCTTATTTGATGCAGCCAAAAAAAAATTATTAAAATATCAAATATATTTTATGGTATTTACTCTACAGAGGAAAATCTTATATTTTTTATATTGTTAAATTGCATGTTTTATTTAATAACAAAAATTAAAAAAAATTTTTCTTCATAAGAAATATATAGCAAATTAAATAATTCAGTTACAGATATGAGGTGACAGCTTAAATGATGCACTAAATTAAAAGTATTCAAAAAAACATAAGCACGTTAATATTTAGATTTCATGATTACGGCTAATACTTAGTGGGGTATCCCTTTTGGTTCAGAACTGCTTTTAATCGGGAAATCATAGATTCTACCAGTTTTGCTGTATAGTGGGGACTAATTTTATACCATTCCTCCTGTAGTGCCCGTTTCATATCAGAAGTATTAGAAATATTGTGGTTTCTTATATTATTTTCCAGCACACCACAAATTCTCAATGACGTTGAGATCTGGACTCTGTGCAGGTGTCTGTACTACATGTGGTCAGTTCCAGATAAGCCAATTTTTTACAATACCAGACGTATGCTTGGGATCGTTGTCTTGGTAGAACCTAAACGAATCCCTAATGCCCATTTTATCCGCACTTTGTACTAAATTATCTTTTAGCAGATCCAGGTACATCTTTTTATCCATGTTGCCTTCAATAAATGTTAAATTTCCGACGCCTGAATAAGACATGCAGCCCCATAGCATCACACTGCCTCCACCGTGTTAACTGCAAATTACATGGTTGAAGCGCGGTGTTTGGTTTTCTCCAAACGCAGGACTTCCCATCAGACCTAAAAGGGTTAAATTTGCTCTCATCCGCAAAAACAACGGACTTCCAGAACGAAATGTCTTTGTTCATATGCTGTCTGCAAAACTCTATTCTTCGATTTCTGTTACGAGCATTAATCAACGGCTTATTTCGGGCTTATTTCAGGGTTACAGACCTTGCCTAAGTATTTTTCGACTTCGTTCGTTAATTTTGGAGCGCTTAAATGGGGTTTTCTTTAACTTTGCGAACAATCCACTTCTTATCTGCATCATTAAATATTTTATTTGAGGCAGATCTGCCCTTATCTTCTATCCTATTTTCATGGCGAAACCTCTCTATAATGTGTTGTACAGTTGAACTAATAGCAACAATTTCTGCAATTTTTCGTTGGCTTTTGCCCTCTTTATAATGACGAATAACGTCTTCCCTTTTTTCAAATGAGGTTCGTTTTCCCATTTTCAAAAAATTTATATTTTTCAACTTTTCTTCACAAAAATTTCTTGGGAATGACTTAAGACGCTAAGCTATACAGAAAAAAATACATCGCACCGTTATTTCATTCTCAGAGAAGATATAAAATACACTGCATCGTTTAAGCTGTGAGAATATTTTGATGACAAAATTATTTGTTTCTATAGTTTTTCACCAAGCTTTATTTTTGTTATTGTTTTTTTTTTGCGCGGTAAATAGTACATACATATCGCATTACAGCTCGTATACATTTTTTTTAGTAAATTTAATAAACATCGACTAATTTTCGTTTTTCTAAAAAAATATTACCTGCATCAAATAAGCTGTGAGTCACTGTACCTATTCTCTTATTGTAACATTACATTTAAAA
Source organism: Linnaemya vulpina (assembly GCA_963675445.1). Taxonomy (NCBI): domain Eukaryota; kingdom Metazoa; phylum Arthropoda; class Insecta; order Diptera; family Tachinidae; genus Linnaemya; species Linnaemya vulpina. The sequence goes on from OY776276.1 coordinate 45,921,553, forward strand.
TTCTTGTTTACATTTTGATTTTTAATTTAGCTTGAGCGCAATTTATACACAGAATGAATTAATAGTAGTCAACTAATTTTTAATAAATAATAAAGACCTTTTAGTTTACTTAATATTTTTAACATTTTGATACAAAAATTAAGAATATTTCTAAAGCAGGTAAGAGGAACTGAAACGACCTTTCAGAAAAGTATACACTTTTTGGTGTAATTAACATAATTAAATCTTTATTCTGGCGTTTAGTGCTAAAGAGCGATAAAATAACTGGTGTACGAATTAATAGTGGTTAGAGCTCGTATTCGTATTGTAAATACTTCTTACAAAAATCTTAAATTTACGTTTTGTTGACATTTTCTCTTTTTGAATCATTGAAGTTTAAAATTTTTAACAATCTATTTTTTAAACAAGTTAAAAATATTTTCAAATCCTTTGTAGAACAGCTAAGCATCTCTCATATGTTTTAATTTTTGTTTTATTTTCTTTGATGGAGAGGTTGTGATAGAATTCTTCGTTATATTCCCCTTCGTTAAAAATAAGATGTCATCAGAATATAGGACTAATTCGTTTGGCATATGATTTATGTACAAAATATATAATAATACTCATAGAATTCATCTTACTGAAACTCTGAAATGATAATTATTTGTATTGGAATTAACGTTTATTTTGGTGATTTGTTTTCTATTGGTTAGATATGAATTGAACTAGATATTTTCACAAATATGTGTGTGTAGACAAAAGTCCGGGAAACATGAAATGACGATAATGTTTATTTTATTCAATTTCTCAATATAAAACGTTAAAATAAAAAGAATATTGAAATAAAAAGAAATGTCAGAATAATCATGGTTGTGTTTTAATAGACAGGGTGACAGCTCGGCCTATTTTGACCCTAAATCTTCCTCGATTTCGTCGGTTGACTCATCTAAAGTTGAACAACTCCTGCTCCACGGCCTAATCTTATTGGTTGAGTAAACAGAAGAAAACTTGCGATTGGTCAATTGAATTCCGGGAACATCTTCAATCATGTAACGGTCGTTATCCAACACTTTCACAATTTTATATGGGCCTCGGAATTTGGGTTCAAGTTTTCTTGAGTCAGTTGTGGCAGGCGCTTCGTTTCAATCACCACCAGATCATCTTCGGTATATTGTGTAGGTGTTTTATGCTTCGAGTTCTTCCTCAATATTTTCGGCGGCAGCATTTCGTTTGTTGGCTATTGGAATGCTGTTTTCAATAATGTCATCCATGAGACGGCGGCTACCAAGTGGTTATTAGTAATATCAAGGAGTTTAAAATCAAACACAAGTTCGTTGGGGGTAAAATCAGATATTGCGTTGATTTGAGAATTTACGGCTCATTGGAGCTCACGTAATGTTAGATCCCAGTCCCTCGGACTATCAACGGTTGTTCGGATATAGGAGAGTATAGTTTAGTTTGCTCGTTCGACCTGTCCCACAGTGAACGGTCCCCATAGTAAAAGTGGAAAAAAATCTAAGGAGTTATGGTAGCGTAATACAATTTTTTGCACATATCTCACTTGGGCTACTATTTTCATTCTTAGAAATCCTGTTATTTTTCCGGTGCGGGGACAATTAAATACCAAAAATTCTCCCATTTCAGTAATTATTATTTGTTTGAATTTTAATCTATCATTTCACATACAAAATTATAAAGCGTGATAGTTTTTTTTATAAAATATTACCAATCTCTAATTATTTAGGGTTGCCGTATACCTTTCTTGAATATAACATTATTTAAACTTTTTAGTATTTTTATTCTTTACAGTATTAAAAATAACCATTGGTATTCAAATAACATTATATGAATAGGGTTACCAAATTGACAACACTAAATATTTTAAAATTACATTATTATTAAAGATAAAAAAACACATTTATATAAAGATTAATAATAAAGTAAGAAACAAACGCAAATAACATGACAATTGCAAACAATTTCACTAAAATAAGGGTTTGAATATGAATCAGTGTTAAGAAATAAAAGATTCATCTACTATTATGTAATTACTAATTTCCTCCTTTAGCTATTTGAAGTTAAATATATTTATAGATTTCCCAGAGTGTACTGTTTTTAAAATTTAACTCAAATTATATAGCAATTATTCATTAACTCCTTTGATCTCGGACGATATTTTGAATTCGTTAAAAAATTTGGAACTGTATTTCCAAAATTAGACTTTATCAACTGTTAATCCCATCTCAGATCGAAATTTATCTTGAATTTGTTGTTTTTTCTTTTATTGTACAGTACTTTCTTATCATTCCTAACTTGCCAAGTGAGTCATTTTGAAACTCATTATATTTCAAAAGTTGGCATAGAAAACACCTCAACCTTTTTACACATATTTTAGTATATATTACAGAAAATAAGATTATTGATGCATAAAAGTAGATTTGTGATGTGCCTAGTTTTTCGGGTTCAACGAAGCTGACTATTCTTTTAAGTACATATTTTGGCTAATTTCTTCACAATTTTTCTTACAGTGTTGCTATAAATATTTTAATATTAGGATTCTTTCATTGTTATTGCTACATTTCTGAATAAAACAAATATAATTGCAAGCATTTTCATTGAAAAGTGAATTTTTTATATTCATTTTTCCAAACCCATTTTTTGTTACTTAAAAGTTAGGAAGAAATTATGAAAATAATTCGACTTCAAGGCAGTGTAACTTTTTATATGTGTAACGCACATGAAAAACCAAACCACCTCCGGAATCGTGGGGGTGTCAGCTTTCATTAATATGTATTTTATTGATAAATTCGAAATTTTTTTTAATTTTTTCCACTACACTTTACGGGTTTCACGTGTTTAATTGAGTTATGATTACAGAAATCTTCAAATGCTTTAGACGTAAAAGCGGTACCACGAACTGTTTTTGTATTGCGTACTGCTTTCACGATTAAATATTTTCTAAACGAGTCAGATATGGCAAGAACGTAAGATTGTCCTCTTTTGCTATTCGTAAAAGGACGTAAATGATTGATGTGTAAGTTCTAAAAAGGTATCGGTTGTACTTCTCCATAATGTAAACGAGCTTAGGATTTACCGCTACGATTTTTGTTGTAGCAATATGTGATACAGCTGGCAATGTAATCTATGGTATACTTTCTAATTTATGCGAGCCAAAATGTCTCGAATTGGTTGGATGGTTTTGTCCAACCCAAAATGACCCATATCATCATGAGAATATATTACGATTCTCCATCGGATGTCTTTTGGTATGACTGACTTCGGACCATCTTCATCCTTGTGTTAAAGTCGGTGATTTCATAATAATTCAGCGGTGACTTTCATAATAAATCCAACAGGTTCTATTTCAATTGACGGTTGGTCTGGAGCACGGCTCAGAGCATCAACGTGTTCCATACGACTCCCTTCACCATGTGTAAGATCGAAATCAAACTCTTGAAGTCGCATTCACCATCTGGCGATCTTCGCTTTTAACTCCTTGTTCGCTTTTACTTTGGCAACACCTGAGCAATCCGTTACCAAACGGAAAGATTTACCATAAAGGTAAATTTTAAAGCGTTCAAGCACTTCCACTATGGCAAGGGCTTCAATCTCATAGCTGTGGTATCGGCCTTCTCCGTCGGTACAGTGACGACTGTAGTAGAATACAGGTTTCCAATTTTTACTATCAACCGACTGTAGTAAAATACCGGCAAGTCCCAAGCTGGACGTATCTGTGTAGACTTCGTGTTGTGCGCTACTATCATAGAGAGCTAGAACTGGCTGCTGTGTCAAAACTTCGATAAGTTTCTCGAAAGATCTTTGTTGGTCTGGTCCCCACACGAAAACAGTATTATTCTTTCGTAACAATGTTGTTGTCGGTTTTGTTATCAGTGAGTAATCTTGAACAAACTTTGTGAAGAATTCAGTCAACCGTGGGAATCTTCTCGCCTCGGTAATGTTGGTCGGTGGGCTAAAATTCCTAATAGCATTTATCTTCTCGTCGCCTGATCGTATACCATTTTCATCAACTATATGTCCCAGATGGGAAATCTTTGATGCGAGAAAAACACACTAGTCAAAACGTAGTGGAAGACCACTTTCGGCTAAAATCTTAAAAATTTCTCTAAGCGTACGAGACCTTGTTCGATCGTTTTACTTGGAATAACGATATCATCTAAATAAGACAAAATTTCACCAGGACCCATTTTCGTTATTAATTTTTCCATAACTGATTGAAAATCGGCAAGGGCATTTACGAGCCCGAACGGCATACGGTTATACTCAAAATGTCCTGCATGAGTGATAAAGGCTGTATACTTCTGAATCTTCGTCGACTTCTATTTGGTAGATCTAAAGTTGTATAATATTTGCTGTCAGCAAGTTGTGCAAATTGTTCATCCATTATCGGCATTGGATATGGTGTTTTTGACGTAATCGAATTTAGTTGACGGTAATCAACACACATGCGATGTTCAAATTCACTTTTGTTAACTAAGACGACGGGCGATGCGTATGTTGAATCAAATGAACGAATATTTTCATGTGCAAGTAAATCATTAGTAATATTACTTAAAATTGAGCGAATGGAACACGGTACGGTTTCGCCTGAACAGGCTTATCGGATGTAAGTTTAATTACCATTTTCGCCATATTACACTTACCAAGATCGGATGTATTTCCGGCAAAACAATTACGATTTTTTTAAAATAACTTTCTTTAATATTTAATTCTGGGGTGGCAGTAACTCATCTGTCGCTTGAATTTTATTAATCTTCTCGAGTGGGTAGTCATTATCTTCGATAAACAACCGTTTACCCTTTCCACATAAAATATCTCCACCCAATAGCACATTTCTATATAAATTCATTCTCGACCACAAGTAAATATACTTTAAAAGAACTGCTGTCAATTACTAGCACTGCATGTATTCTACCTGTACATTCGTTTCGGCCACCAGCAAAACCGTTTAAAGAAACACTAGATTCATCAACGATACCCACGGTAGTGGCATACGATTTACGAATTAGAGACCTGTTACTTCCAGGGTTAACAAATGAATTAGTTTTGTGACCATTGACATGCACTTCACTATATCACACTTTGCCAGCGGTGTTAAGCCACAATCTATTTGGTTGATGGCTGCTTTTGGTGTCGACTTTTGCGGGCACTTTTCAGTAGAATGTGTGGTACGTTTACAATGTCCACACCACGGTTTTCATGTCGGCTCAGGACAATTTACGAAAAAGTGTCCAAATTCATAACGGTTGTAGCATTTAACCTTATCAACTGGAGCTGTAATTTTAATATTTTTCGTACTGTTTACATTCTTATTAGTTGACGGTGCTGGCTTGGTTCGAACCTGTACTGTTGCATGCGCATTCGTGATATCGCTTACTGGCGTGGAACCAAATCCAAAATTTGCAAATAAAAATGTTATTTTTTCAACAACAACCATTGCTGATGTTTTATGTAAAATTTATGTATCAATCCATTTAGAAAAATCATCAACAACTATTAAAAAAATCATTATTTTGGAACTGAAATAAATCCGTGAATAAATCCGTGAATGCGTTCAAATGGAAAAGAAGTTGGAGGCCATGTGAAATTTGGACAAGCTTTTGTGTTGTTTTGAGTTTTTTGACACGACGGACAATTTGAAACATAAGCCTCAATACTTTTATCAATGGAAGGCCACCAAACCGAAGCACGAGCTAACAACTTCATACTCACGATCCCAATATGAGTATCATGTAGCAACGATAGAAATGTATCTCTTAAAATTGTGGGTATAACTAAACGATCTCCATAAAATAAGCAATTCTCCTTGATTTCTAAGAAGATTTTTATTTGATTATATGGGATTAGTAGACTCTTTGCCTTCAATTCGTTTGACCAACTATTATTTTGAACAATATCCATGACCTTCCGAATTGTAGGGTCTTTTTTCGAATATAGGACAATATCCTCCTGGGAAATTGGCGCTTCATTAACGAAGTTGAAAAAATTTATATTTAAATTGCTAACATTAGTTATCCTTCAAGAGGTAGACGTGACAAAGCATCGAAATTTTTTTGCTTTGAACCAGGGCGATATTTAATTTTACAGTTATAATTATAAAATCCACCTATGGAAACGAACATATACAATATTTGACAAAGCTTTTTGTTCCCCTAACAGTTTTTCAAGCGGTTGGTGATCGGTGTGCACCGTAAAATTATACCCATACGCTAAAGCCTCTCTATGGATCTGAGAATAATTTTTCTCTGCTTTACTTAAAGTAGATGAAACCATGTAGCATGGCCTCTCCTCACCATTAAAAACTACATATAGAATATCACCAACACCATATGAAGATGCGTCACACGCAATTACAATAAGTTTATTTGGATTGAAATGAACCAAAAATTGTTATTGCAAAATATTTTTTTACAGCTTTGAAAAGCAAGGACGCATCCTTCATTCCAACTCCATTTTATGTCTTTACGCAATAATTTATACAAATGAGCTAAGACTGTAGCACTGTTTGGCAAAACTTGGAATAATAATTAATTAACTATATTAATATTTATATAGGCTAATTGTTCTAACTTAGTTAAAATCTCAGAAAGACATGATGATAAATATTCCTAGCCACAAAGGAAGTCAACATCAGCTTTATTCAACTTACACAGCAGAGCAGAACAGCTGTTTTCGAAAGTCGCTACACTTTCATCTTCAGTGCTCATGTGTATATTGTGTTTATCACCACTGTTTAGGTGGCTTAGTTGAATGTGATAAAAGTTTTCTATTTACACAAATTTTATTGTGAAAAACAATCCGAGAACTGTATCAACCTGATGTTAACACTTGTGTGTTATGATACCTGTGTTACCATTTGATTATTTTCTTCATGTCTCATGTTTCTGAATTTTTTGGTCCATTATACATTAAGTCAAACTTTTTTGGTTTGAATTTTATACTTAAGTATATGTGAAGGTTTTTTTTTCCAATTTTCATTGGTAGCTCAAGCCAAAGCTTAAATTGTATCTGATTTTATTTTTTTGAACATTTTTATTTTGCTATATTAATATTTTTATAGGCTAATTGTTCTAACTTAGTTAAAATCTCAGAAAGACATGATGATAAATATTCCTAGGCACAAAGGAAGTCAACATCAGTTTTATTCAACTTACACAGCAGAGCAGAGCAGCTGTTTTCGAAAGTCGCTACACTTTCATCTTCAGTGCTCATGTGTATATTGTGTTTATCACCACTGTTTAGGTGGCTTAGTTGAATGTGATAACAGTTTTCTATTTACACAAATTTTATTGTGAAAAACAATCCGAGAACTGTATCAACCTGATGTTAACATTTGTGTGTTATTATACCTGCGTTACCATTTGATTATTTTCTTCATGTCTCATTTTTCTGAATTTTTTGTTCCATTATACATTAAGTCAAACTTTTTTGGTTTGAATTTTATACTTAAGTATATGTGAACGTTTTTTTTTTCCAATTTTCATTGGTAGCTCAAGCCAAAGCTTAAATTGTATGTGATTCTATTTTTTTGAATATTTTTATTTTGCTATATTAATATTTTTATAGGCTAATTGTTCTAACTTAGTTAAAATCTCAGAAAGACATGATGATAAATATTCCTAGGCACAAAGGAAGTCAACATCAGTTTTATTCAACTTACACAGCAGAGCAGAACAGCTGTTTTCGAAAGTCGCTACACTTTCATCTTCAGTGCTCATGTGTATATTGTGTTTATCACCACTGTTTAGGTGGCTTAGTTGAATGTGATAACAGTTTTCTATTTACAAAAATTTTATTGTGAAAAACAATCCGAGAAATGTATCAACCTGATGTTAACACTTGTGTGTTATGATACCTGTGTTACCATTTGATTATTTTCAGATGGCTATCAGCTAAAGAGCTAAATCTGGATCCTAAAACCATAGATGATAGTTCAAGTGATGAATATGTCTATGAAGTTACTTTAGACTATCCTTCTCATTTGCATGACTCTCACAATGACCTCCCTTTCTGTCCGGAAAACAAAAAAATTCAGCAAACAAAGCACACTAAATTAATTGCAGATTTTTCCACAAAACAAACATACGTCATACCCTATAGAGTTCTCAAACAATGTTTGAAGTATAGTCTAGTTCTAAAAAAAGTGCATCGGATTCTCACTTATAAACAATCAACCTGGTTGAAAAGTTATATAGACTTAAACACCAAACATAGAGCAACTGCAAAAAACGCATTTGAGAAAAATTTCTTCAAATTACTAAATAATGCAGTATATGGTAAAATTATGGAGAATGTGGAAAAGAGAAAAGATGTACGAATAGTTACGAACTGGAATAGGACAAACTGTAATCATTTAGGAGCTCAAGATTGAATATCTAAACCTAATTTTCACAGTTTGTCAATATTTTCTGAGAATATGGTAGCGATTGAAATGAATAGAGTGAAAAGCTATTACAATAAACCTATACATTTAGGATTTTGTGTATTAGAGCTTTCCAAATGGAAAATGTATGATTTCCATTACGGGTACATGCAACCCAAATTCAAGTCGAACTTATCACTGAATTATATGGATAATGACTCTTTCATTTACACAGTAAAAACAGAAGACTTTTACGCTGACATAAAAACTGACGTCGTCCATAAGTTTGATACGTCTGATTACCCAAAAAACAATATATATAGTTTCCCTCTAGTAAACAAAAAGAAAAATAACACTAGGCAACAGCCATTTTGTTATTTGGTTCTAGCATACTTTTTCTCATGGATTTGGACCTACTGAACACGAAAATGAATTTTAAAAATTTTTCTGTCGATTGGTTTGCGAGATACAAATTTTTTAATTTTTTTTTTTTAATTTTTGGAGGTACACTTACTATTTTGAGCATATCTTTAGTCTTCTTTGACCTATTATATCCTACTACTACTCAAATTAAAGACAATTGAGCCGTCTACAACTTATTTTCAGAAAATTTTCAAATCGGGTTAGTAGTTTTGATGTTGGCGGCTTAAAAAGGTTAAAAAACTGGATTTTTTTAGTAAAAATGTGGCTGAAAAATTCATATAAAAATTCATATAAAATATTAAACGCGATATTAACAGCGATTTTAATTTTTTTACGTATAGCTGACACTTTTCCAAAGAAAATAAGCCCTTACTTAACAAAATCTGATGAGAAATGGCCGACTTATTATTTTTTTGGTAAACGACCGAAATTCCGCTATTTCACGATTTTTTGATTTTCATTATTTGCACAGCTTACCTACCCAACGCAAACGAATAAATACATTTGAACTTAATTTAAAATAAACAAATTAGTCTTCGTATATTATTTTTTAATTTATTTACAGCACTACATGCTCAATGTATCGCACAATTAGCTAAACTAACGAAAAAAACAAAAAAAATGAGTAAAAACAAAGATATAAGTGTACATTTTATGCCATGTGGAAAAACTGCTGACTTCTTCTTTGTTTTTTGTATCCGCTGCAATCGGTCTCACGTATTAGGGTCCAAATATAGTCACCCATCATAGCCGTGTCATAGATGCCCTGATAGCGTCGTTCCATAGCCTTCAATTCCTGATGAAAGCGCTCGCCGTGTTCGTCGCTCACGTCTCCTAAATTCTCAGGGAAAAAATCCAAATGAGAATGCAGAAAGTGTATTTTAAGTGACATGTGCACTCCCATGGCTTCATAGTTCTTTACCAGATCCTCAACTATGTCCTTATAATTCGGGCTTTTGTTGTTTCCTAAAAAGTTTTCCACAACAAGCCTGAAGGAATTCCATGCTGCGGCTTCGATGGGTGATAACAGCTTTGGGAATTTTTCATCTTTCAAAATTTTTTTTATCTCGGGTCCTGCGAAGACTCCTTCTTTAATTTTTGCCAGCGAAAGGTAAGGGAAAATTGACCGTAAATAGGCAAAAGCTTCACCTTCTTTGTCTAATTTTTTGGCAAAATTTTTAATCAAACCCAATTTTATGTGCAGCGGCGGAAGTATTATATTTTCACGGTTCTCTATTAGTGGTTTGCGCTGAACATTCGCTTCTCCAACTACAGGTTTCGTTCGTACCGGCCATTTTTTTTTTATATAATGCTGATCATCAGCGCGGCTATTCCAAAGGCACAGAAAACAGCAATGTCGCGTATAGCCTCCTTGGAGTCCACACAGAATGGCCACAACTTTAAGGTCGGCGCATATTTTCCAATTGTATTTCCTATACTCTATGCATTTCAGCAAAATGTCCATAGTTTCATAGTTCTCCTTTGAATGAACCGCATGAGCAATAGGAACAGATGGCTTTTCATTCCCATTATGTAAGAGAACTGCCTTCAAGCTCTCTTTGTTGCTGTCAATAAACAACCTCCATTCGTTGGGGTTGTGAATTTGGTGAAGCTCTTGGAACAAGCCTGAAATGTCGCTGCAAAAACATATTTGGTCTTTCTTTGTATAAAATTTTGCATACTCCTTGTGACGGTTTCTGTACGCTGATACTTTCACTTCTGAAGCCGCAAATCCACACTGTATCATCCGAGACGCAAAAAGTTCGGATTTCTCCTTAGTGAGACCAAAATCGCGCACCCAATCGTTTAGTTCGGCCTGTGACAGTAATTTTCGCTTTGCACCCGGCTCAAATTCGCTTGCATTTGACTCGGACTCTTCTTCTGACGATTCTGCTTTTTGAAGAGATTTACCAGGGCACACTGGATATGGCACATCATGCGAATGTGGTACTGGAAGCGCAAACGATCCCACTTGAGCGTAGTTCCATTTAAAAAATCTTCCTACCCCACTGTTTGTGGTAAGGCAAAAATAACAGTCTGTGGAATGGCATAGCGGCTTTTTCCACATCATTGGTGTATCGAATTTCATATGGCGGCTAAAATTAAAATAAATTACTATATTCGCTATGTATAATGTGTTTAAATAAAAATTCTTACCTTCCGCCAGCTGCCCAGTTGGTTAAGATTATATAGCAAAGATCACACAGCGACTTAGGTGTCCATGGTTCTGTGATATTTGGTGAAATACCAAAATAATTCAAATAGTGCAATTGTACTGCTGGAGTAAACTTGTGTGCGTGATTTTTTTTTATAAACTGGCCACAAACATTGCAGAAATTGTCTGGATCGTTCAAACACTCGAACACACGTAGTCTTTTACTCATTGTCTTCCTTGCGTTTTCTAAATATTAACTTCTTTACACTTTCACAGACAGTTTTGAAATGCAATTGATAACCGTGTCTCCTTATGTTTAAATATGTATGAGCATGTAGTGCTGTAAATAAATTAAAAAATAATATACGAAGACTAATTTGTTTATTTTAAATTAAGTTCAAATGTATTTATTCGTTTGCGTTGGGTAGGTAAGCTGTGCAAATAATGAAAATCAAAAAATCGTGAAATAGCGGAATTTCGGTCGTTTACCAAAAAAATAATAAGTCGGCCATTTCTCATCAGATTTTGTTAAGTAAGGGCTTATTTTCTTTGGAAAAGTGTCAGCTATACGTAAAAAAATTAAAATCGTTGTTAATATCGCGTTTAATATTTTATATGAATTTTTATATGAATTTTTCAGCCACATTTTTACTAAAAAAACCCAGTTTTTTAACCTTTTTAAGCCGCCAACATCAAAACTACTAACCCGATTTGAAAATTTTCTGAAAATAAGTTGTAGACGGCTCAATTGTCTTTAATTTGAGTAGTAGTAGGATATAATAGGTCAAAGAAGACTAAAGATATGCTCAAAATAGTAAGTGTACCACCAAAAATTAAAAAAAAAAAATTAAAAAATTTGTATCTCGCAAACCAATCGACAGAAAAATTTTTAAAATTCATTTTCGTGTTCAGTAGGTCCAAATCCATGAGAAAAAGTATGCTAGAAACAAATAACAGACAAAAGTTTGTTATTTGTGACCTAGTGTAATGAAGGAGTTTGTAGGATTGAGATCAAAGATGTATTCCTTTAGTGTGCAGTATGAAAATGATATTAAAAAATCGAAAGGGGTAAAGAAATGCATTCTTGATAAGTACGACACAACTTCTTATAGAAACTGTTTATTTAATAAGTCTACTGTATATGATGACATGTTAATATTTAAATCAAAAGTTCATCAAATTTATACAAATGAAATAAATAAATTAGTGTTAAATTATGCAGACGATAAAAGAAAAATAACAAGTGATAAGATGAGTACATATGCATGGTATCATTTTCGAATCGGGGATACTAATCCCGATTATGAACTTGACATGCTACTGTGGGAAATTTCAAGACTAGAAGAGGAAGCAGCAATGCAATAATTGTATCCCTATTTTTAAGTAATAATTTTTATTTATATTTAAATAAATAGTGAAATATATTAATAATTAAAAAAAATTGTTGTATTGTTAAGAGAAACAAACAAAAATTGTACAAATATATATAAAATGAAAAACATTCAGAATTTGTTTGATTTTGTTTTGTGATTTATTATGTAGTTTCATCGAAATATTACATAATATGAATTAATTAAATTATTTATCGTCATTTTTCTTAAGTAAAATACGGAGCACCGACATGTATCTGGCCCTTCCTCAGAATCTGGATGGCTCCATGGACAAGACTTCAAGTGACCATCGTCCTTGTCCTCATATTCCATTATACCAAAATCATCATTTTCATTCAACATATCGAGGAACATTTTCACCATTTCCATGTGTTCGTATAGTTGACATCCCTCAAAATCAACTAAGAATTGTGCGAGCTTGTTTCTAATGTCACTCATGATTTTTATGGAATATTTTATACTATTACCAAAATTTACATCCGATCTTTTTGAATGTCAGTTCTCTACTAATAATTGTTTTCAACGAACAAGTTGTAAGAGAAATTTTATATAATTTATAATACTAAATCTGCGTTCCACTCCAAAAACAAACTCAAATTTTACAGTAAATGACGGAAAAATGTATATAAGTATCTCTCTATCTTCTTCTAACACCAGATTTTATTATTCATCTTTTCGTCTTTTGCTCCCTCTCTCTCCCACACACACACACACACAAATCTAATATCATTGCTTAATAATTTTCAGTTAGACTTCTTAAAGTCTAGAAAGCTTATATCGAGATTAATTCGAAATTTAAGTTCAAACTTATAAGTTGTGAAACATTTATTGCGCAATGAGTTTAATAAGCAAATTCAATTCCTGTAATACAAAATCCTTAATCCATATAAAGGATTTAGATGAATCATCCAAATACACCATCGACGTGCAAAGCGAGTAACAACAAAGTATGGGGAAACAATTCAACTTGAACTGGAAAACCATATAATGTTTCTCCCCAACCGATATAATATTTTAACAGATGTGGAATTAGATGATCTTTCAAGTGATAAATATCGACTACAAAGAAAAGGAGAGTAAAACCTTATCCCGGATAGTGAGATGAATGAGTTTTTGATACCAAACTCCCAGTACCCCGTTTGGCAGTAAAAAAATTTTATGTGCATATATTTTGTAATTAACAAGTAAAAAATAATAATAAAAAATAAAATGTTTTTAAATATATATGATTGTGTTTTATTTAATATCTTTGGTTATCTCATAAAGAAATTTCAAACATAAGTGGCCACAATTATATGTATTAAAGTTTTGATATTGATTGTAGTTGTATTCAATATTTCTACCTAAATATTTGATTAACTCTAGAAAAGGTTGTAAATTTCCAAAGCTGACGAAATATTGTTTTTCACTCTTGTTTTTATAGTATGCTACCCAATGAGTACCTGGGCCTGTTGATGAATCCAAATTGATTATTCCACACTCTGCAGTCTTTGGTCGTTTTGGTAGCGAATCCAACATAAAAACTCCTCTGAAGTTTGGAATATATTTTGAAAATTTTCTCAGATCAAATTCTGATAATGGTCTGTTGGGTAGCATGTCTAAAAGTTTTTTGATTGATCTTTACAAACAAGTCCATAACCGTTTTTGTATGGTTTAAGGTATAGTCCATCTCCTACCGCAATTGACTCCATTGCTTTGTTGTGTCTAGTGGCTTCCTCAAGTTGTTTTTTTGCATTCTTTGTTGCATTTACAGCTTTAGCTATAGCGGCACCTCCAGTTGCTAGACTACCAAGTGCACCTAGAGCAGTTAGAATCGGTATTATGGGCAAAAAACCACCAATTTCTTGGACATTTATAATGCGTGGTATTACAACACGAGCTTTTTTCCCCTTAAGAGATTTACTGATAACTTTACGAGCAATCTTAATGGCTGAATTAATATCTTGTGGTTTTTCCTTCTTCAATATCCTTGTTGCTGATTTAGTTGTTGTATGAAACAGTTTTTTGTCATTTATATGAATTCGTAGTGATGGTATTTTCACTGTATCCCTTTTCTTTGCTTCAACACCCATACCAAGTTTAGTTTTTGCTTTCATTGCGTTGGTGACTATATATGCAAATGTTTTTTTGCTTGATGTTTTTTGTCAGCTTGATGTCTGCTGTTTAAGTCTTTATTTTTCGAATAAGCAATATCGTGATTTTTGCAAGCAGCATCCAATAAGTTAATTCCTTTATCTCCTCTATCTAAACGCTTTTGTAATCTTGTGCCAGGTCCACAGTACTGATATCCAGGAAGATGTAATTCAAAAGGCAGAGAATAATTGTTTTATTTAGTAAACCCTCTCCAACGATAGTGTGCTTGAGTCTAAAACTTTTGTTATAAAGTACAACCATATTACTTTAATCTACAATAAAAGATATTGTTTGCAAATTCCACAAGTAGTTATTAAAATGCGCTTCGTAAAACAACATAAAAATATATTAGTTCGTATTGCTGATATTTGTTCAAATGACAGTAAAAAAATAAGACATAGTTCCTTGTTACCAAATTCTATTCGAGCATTAATAGTTGGTCCTTCAAATTGTGGAAAAACTAACATAATGATAAGTTTTCTGGAAAGTCCTAATGGTCTCAAGTTTGAAAATATTTACTTGTACTCAAAATCTTTATATCAACCTAAATATGAATACCTAAAGAAATTAGTTTCACCAATTAAAGGAATGGGATACTACACATTCGCAGATAACGAGTATGTTGTTCCTCCTAGTGAAGCTAAAAGCAATTCAATTATGATTTTTGATGATGTTGCATGTGAAAAGCAAAACAATATACGTGCATATTTTTGTATGGGTCGTCATACGAACGTAGATTTTTACTTGTGTCAAACTTACACGCGGATTTCAAAACATTTGATAAGAGATAATGCTAATGTAACTATTAGGTTTAAACAAGATTCGACAAATACGAAACATTTATATGATGATCACGTTGCCAGCGATATGAACTTTGAAATGTTTCAACAAATTTGTAGAGAATGTTGGAAGGAAATATACGGATTTTTGATGATAAGTAAAGATAATGAACTAAACAACGGTCGTTATAAAAAGCCATTTGATTACTTCATCATAATATAATTTGCTGTTCATTTAATGCACCCTTCAGTATTTAATCTGACTTCAAACTTTATACATATGATTATTGTAACTGACCAGATAAGCTGATCTGATACCTGATAAGCTGACCTGATAAGCTGATCTGGTACCTGATAAGCTGATCTGATACCTGATGGGCTGATCTGATACCTGATCTGTTAACTTGATCTAATAAACTGATCTATTTCCTATTGAACTGACCTGATAACTAAAATAAATGAACAAATTCTTAAAGACTTGGTGACTACAAGAAATATCTTGAAGAAAAAGCATCGAAGTATAAAAACTGGTGAAATAAATACACATAAACAATTAAGAGATACATTCAAACCTATCACAGAACCTTTAAGAGAATTTATCAATAGCTCTAAATACGTTGGTAGACCGGTTAAAAAAGAACAGAGTGATAAGGATACTGGAATTGATGACAATGAGAGTTTTCATCCTCAGAATTCAACAATAAAATTGGAAACGAGTACGCCCAAGAAACTAATTGAAGAATCAATGTTTAAACAATCGAATGAAGATGACTTTTACTCACAAAATTCGAATAATGAAGAAAGTTATCCTGACTTATCACTATTACAATCGAGAAACGAGCTAGATACTAACTATGGACCACATAAAGACAATAATAATCAATGGAGATTTGGTAATAGCACCATCGAGTTAAATCAAGATAAGATACAGGTTGGTGGACAAATATGGGCTCCCACGCCAGGACTGTTTTCTTTAATGTTTCATAAAACACCAAAAGACTATGACAAATTCGAGCTTGAAATCTATAAAAAAATATTACTTACTACCAATGCTCACAGGAGAGACTATAAGTCTGATGGTCAAATCAAAGGAAGCAAAGCCCATAAATACAAACTTATTACTGGAAAACTTTTCAAAGGAGCAAATCATAAAAGCTCATCAGATGTAACAAAAACTAATTATTTAGGAAGGGGTTTGATGCAGTTTAACCCTCATAATCCAAACTATATATACTGGGATGATCCAAACGAGTTGGTAGATCGACTTAGAGTACTGCTTGCGTCACAGTCTGCAGGCCATACTAATCACAACAACGAAATTGTCTCAATTATTGAAGAACTACGTGAAGCTAATATAATTGTATAAACTATATACATAAATAGATTTTTTTATAAAACATGTCCGTTCATAAATTTTTTGCATTATATTAACGATAGAAGTGAAGTAATTTCAACCAAAAATGCACATAAGTTGTTGGGCTTCTTTATGGATACGAACAAAAACATTGATGTCCAATACAAGAGAATCAAAAATGTTGCAAACGCTCTGGAGAAAAACGATGTTATCAGTAAATTGTTTCTGCAAACTGAACTCAAAAACACAGCAACAAGTAGTAGCTTTCCAGTTAGAAAATCTTAATGCTCACTTGCAGGATATCAATAAGAAAATTGATGATAATAAATCACTTTTTGATATGGAAATTGAAGAGTTACGAGAAAAAATGTATAGAATAGAAAATTACATGTTCGTATCAATAGCTGAAAGTGCACCAAGTAGATCACAACACACTTAAAACAGCGACTGGAAAAATTAGATGTCTTCAAAAAGCAATATTGTAAATGAATTGCATAAGCAGGCTCGAAAACGTTTTGTACGTCGTAAAGTTGTGATGAAAGGAATAGATGATCTTTGGCAAGCTGATTTAGCTGAAATGGGAAATTATTCCTTAGACAATAGAAATTATCGATTTTTGCTAACTGTAATTGATACATTCTCAAAATTTGCTTGGGCAGTACCTTTGAGAAAAAAGAATGCATTTGAAACAACCCAGGCAATGGAGAATATTTTCAATTTGGGACGAATACCGAAAAACTTGCAAACAGACGATGGTAAAGAATTTTTCAATAAATATTTCAATCAGTTGATGAATAAATACAATATTAATCACTACTCAACATATAGCACTATGAAAGCCTCAATAGTAGAACGATTCAATAGAACATTAAAAGGAATGATGTGGAAAGAATTTAGCTTAAATGGTTCATATAATTGGGTTGATATGTATAGAGATTTACTTGATGCATACAATAGAAAAATTCATCGCACCATTAAAATGTCACCGATTAAAGTAAATTCAACAAATGAAAAACAGCTTTTAAAAACAGTATACAGTCATTTAAAGGTGTATAAAATGTCAAAATATAATGCAGGAGATCATATACGCATAAGCAAATATAAAAACATTTTTGAAAAAGGTTATACTCCGAATTGGACAACAGAAATCTTTACAATTAAAAGAGTACAAAACACATATCCTACAACATATACATTAGAAGACTATCGCGGAAATCCTATTAAAGATGGAATCTATGAAGAAGAACTTTCAAAAACCAGATATCCAAATACATACCTAGTTGAAAAGGTTCTCAAAACTGAAGGACAGAAGGTGTTTGTTAAGTGGCTGGGCTTTGGTAATGGAAGAATACAATAAATAAACAACAACAACAACAACAATGGCATCAATATTTAATTTAGTTTAAAATAAGTAAATAAACAATAAATACGAAAGTGATTCTTATAAATCATACTGTGTGTTTAACCTCATTTATTTACAATCAAACAGTCACAATGTCAATAACATTGACTCTGAGCTCCAATTCATCAGAGCTATCTGCTAATTATTTTCCTCCTATTGATTTAAACGGAACCTATGAATGTGCTCTAACTGATTTTCATTCATACAACAGTATCCCAAATGTGGATGTCTACAACAATATATTTCATATCGGTGAACTTGTAATTGAAATACCGATCGGATCATATGAATTAAATGATATAGTTGACTATATAGAAGAACAATACAAACGATATAGACCAGAACACAAAATTTTGATTGAAGCAACTCTAAAGAACCAATATATTTTAATAAAGAAAATACAATAGGTAGACTTTTAGGATTCAATAGCAGAATATTAACGCCAAACAAAGAACATTACTCTGATCTTCCAGTGAATATCTTTAAGGTGAATTTCTTGAGGATTGAAGTAGTATTATGGTTAATACTTATATGAATAATTCTAAAGCTCATACACTATTCATTCCCAAAAATCGTATTTATTTGCCAGTAAACTCCAGAGAGATAAGTTCACTAGCTCTTCGCGTGGTTGATCAAAACGGCGAATTAATTAATTTCAGAGGAGAGCAAATTACAATACGAACATTATTTAAGGACAACTAAATAATGATAATATACAACAGGAGTATATCGAAGAATACTACAGCAACATCTAATCCTCAAACAGTACAACCTAAGCAACAATTGAAAAGATCTGTTCGTCAAAAATCGCTTACAGCAGCAAACAAGAGTTTTCTCATGTCACTGAACTTTAAACTGAAAACAAAATGAGTTCAATAATAGACGTTTTAGATAAACCAATATATGATGAAAATATAATCAAAAAGGATTATCACACATACATACCATACCTTCAGTCTTTTAACAACAACGATGAAATAAGAATTTCAATACAAAACCAAGATCTATATGTGGAAGGAGTTGCTGTAGATGAAAAAACACCGAAATCTACACCCAACTTTCAGTTGAAAAACAATTTTGTTGCATATCTCTTTGATGAAATTCGCTATGAACTAAATGGTATTGAAATTGATCATACAAGATATTTGGGAGCCACCAGTACCATAAAAAATTTGGTTTCTTTATCACCTACGGACAGCGTTGTGTTGCAAAATGCTGGATGGAATAAACTTGATGAAATAAATCTTCAAAATGGAAATTTTAATTTCTATGTACCACTCAAACTTGTTTTAGGATTCGCTGAATACTATAATAAAGTTTTATTAAATGGTAAACATGAGTTGATACTCTTGCGTAATAAGAACGATGAGGATCTTGTACACTCGAATGTTTCCACCGAGAAAGCAAAACTTACAATTTCACAAATATCATGGAGAATTCCACATGTTCAATTATCTGATCATAGTAAATTGAATATGATCAAAATACTTAATAATGGTGCTGCTATACCAATGGCATTCCGTAGTTGGGATTGTCATATGAATCCACACTTTAATACGGGAACCAATCACATATGGAATGTTAAACTGGCCGCTAATAAAGGACGCCCTTGTTTTGTCTTGATTGCCTTTCAACAAGAAAACAAGTTTGTTCATTGTGATCTTACTAACTTAAAAGTACATTTAAACTCAACCTCTTACCCATATGACGATCTTAATATAAAATTCAAAAATGAGCGCTATGCGATTCTATATGATATGTATCAAAGATTCCAACAAAGCTACTACATGAAACAATCCCAACCTCTTCTAACAGGTCAAGAGTTTAAAAATAACACTCCAATTATTGTAGTTGATGTCAGTCACCAAAACGAAACGCTCAATTCCGGACCAATTGACAAAAAAATTTGAGTTTGAAACAGCAACAAATATTCCAGCAAAAACATCAGCTTACCACGTTCTTATTCATGACCGCGTAATAGAATACATACCAATAAAAGGTCAAGTACGGAACGCCTAATAAATTAAATAACATGGATGGTGATATTGTTTATGTAGACTTGCAAGGTTTCAAAAATAATTTAAATGACTTCATCGCAAAAGAACTAGCTGTAGTTTTCAGCAACAACGAATACCTCAATTTCATAATAAAACCTCCTTTTGATTTCGCATGTTTATCAGCCAAAAAACAGAGAGAAGCAGTTTGGTTAACAAAAAACTATCATCATATTAACTGTAATGATGGATCAGTCTCATTTCAAAGTGTTTGCAAGTTTTTTAAATCCAGTATAAGAAATTCACAAATATATGTTAAAGGTGAAGAGAATAAAACATGGCTGGAAAAAATTATTCATCAAACAGTTTATAACATTGAAGACATTGGCTGCATTAATTTTAAACAAATAGAAACTAAGCGTTCAATTTCTATTGTAGCTATCACGACTATGGTGTTTGTGCCTTAAGGAATGCAATTTTACTTAAAAATGAAAATGCTAACAAACTTTTAAATAAATGCTTATAAAAATTAAAATAAATGTCTTTTTGTTTCAAATAACCTACATACATATTATTTTTCAGAGAACACACAAACAAACACAATGGTTCATTCATTCAAATGGTCAAGGGAATATTTGGGCACATAGAATAAACGCTTATTATTTGTTTGTATGTATATGCGTAAATGAAATAAATTTGTAGATATTTATGTACGCATGAATATGTATATCTTATCACATTTCATTGTGGCCCACTTGCGCAAAATCCAGGAAAGCAAGAAAGCGGACTGTCATACAGACTCACCAATCGTCTCACACAGCCTGTCTGACAGGCAGACATTCCAACCGCCACTCAGAACACAAAAAACACACACACTTAAACATAGCATAAATATTCATATTCTACAAAATATAGAAATCGCACCACCATCCAGATCCCCAAATAAAATCCATCGATGATCGTTATGTATAAAATAAACAAAATATCAATTTTAATATTTATGGAATAGTAAGTTTTTTTTCACAACGCCTTCAAGATCACAATAATCAAATTATTCCCCCAGACTCAAGCATTGCAAACGAGAAAAGAAATAACTGAATTGCTGGACAAAATATCTTAAATAAACACACACCAAAATTAAAAACAAACAAAAAATAAAAGAAGAAATCTCACTCCAGCAAGAAGAAACGAACCGCAAACATTAAGGCCATCCATATATAACTACAACACTTTTGAAATAGTGTAATTCCTAAAAAAATGTTCTAATGTTCCTAAAAATTTCTTATTTTCTATTAGGCTATAGCACACATAGACAGACAGAACTCCTACGCTCACATATGGACAGATACAAATTCCCACGCTCACATACCGACGGACATGTATTCCCAAGGTCACATATGGACAGACACAAATTCCCACGCTCACATACGGACGGACATGTATTCTCAAGGTCACATATGGACAGACACAAATTCCCACGCTCACATACGGACGGACATGTATTCTCAAGGTCACATATGGCAGACACAAAATCCCACGCCTACCCCAACAGTATAAAAAAAAAACAACAACAATGTGAACACCCTATTTAACCGTGGGAAAAAATACACACACACACTCATTAAAGTATCAAATTACTAAAAAAAAAACCAATTAACATAAATTTGGCAATTAAAATTTAAAAATTTTAAATTTAATTCCTGAAATTTGAGAATTTTAATTGGTCTCGCACATACAGTATCCTACTTTTTTAACAAATTTGTATCTTAAAAAGTAGGAATTTTTTCGTCGCTACAGCTGGTTTTTTGGTAGCCGTTCAAACACTGGAGACAATCACAAAGCGAATTTGTAAACGAACTTCGGCAAAGTTTGCACCGCTTTAAAAGCAATTCAAATGATAATCCTGATAAAGAAATAACAAACAGATAATAAATGTATAAGAAATTAACAAAAAATGGTAGCGGAAATAATAATATAATATTTTATGTTGACAAAAAGCAAACAAAAAAATGTAATGAATATTCCTTCTTTAGTAGAGTAAAAATAAACTATAAATAAATAATTAATTTTTAAATTTCGTAAAACACTGAAAGGCTATACTTATAGATATATAAAAAAAACGAAAGTGTTAATTTCAAATGTATGTTCTTACATAGATAAATGTAAACACAATAAGGAAAAAAGAATCAAATGAATTTTTATTTTTATAAGAATAAACAATATGAAATTTATTTGTTGGGTGGTTAAACAATGTGTATATGCATATCGAATAAAAGTTGTTTGTTCGGTTTCGGTTTGTATAAGTTTCATAGCCTACTACACTTATTATAATGTGATTTTTTGAAATTATTTGTGAGTTTTTATAGTTAATTTATTAACATAATTCTCAGATAGTTTATAAAAGTCTTTCAATAAGTTGAGAAGTTTGAAACTTTTCAAAACTGTGGTTGAAGTCGACTGACGATTTGGTAAAAAGCGAAAATGAAATGCATATAGACATTGCTTAACCACCCAACAAATAAATTTCATATAATAATAGTGCAATGACAGTATGTCAAATAGTTAATTTATTAAAAATAAACAATATTATCAATAATTTTTATTTTTTTAAATATTTTATGAAATCCTAAAAAAAACATAATACCATATACACATGTAAAAGATTATTCAATACATAAAAAGATATAAATAAATATAAAACAAGGAAAAATATGGAGTGAATTTAAATTTTTATTAACAAGTTCTTTATTTTCAATCTCTCATAAAAGTCTGAAAAACAACGTTCATACCTAAACATACTTATGTTAAAATGAATTTCAGAAACGTTAATGTCCAATTCCATTATTTTGAAAATAAATTTTCTTTCGAATAAATATAAGAAAAGCAACATTGATAACGCAAGTGCTAACTCAACTCCGCTTATAGAATGCTTAAAAACGCACTATGTTTTTACAAAAAAAAAATTGTGTATGTGTATATGTAGATGTATATGTACATACAACAAATTGCAGTGTTTAAAGTTATTTGAGTGATAATATTAAAAAAGAAGATATGTATATTGTAAAATGAATATGGAAAATATATGTTTATTTGTTTAAACTTTTTACGTTTGTGCAAAATGTCACAGAATACTGTTTAGCTTGTGGTTTGTAAGGTTGTGTTTATTGTTATCGGGTTGTCTCAATAGCATCGCACTGATCACTAAACATTATCCACACATTTGCCTGCATGTACATACATAAATTATATGTGTAGTAATATTGGTGCCAAATGAATTTATGCCCATGCGTTCATATATCTGCATATACATACGTATATATAACATTAACCTACTATTGTACAAAAAATATTTACAGTCTTTTGTGATTTTATAAAGTAAAAAAGTTATATAGCAAATTAATATATTGAATATGCTATGTATATCTACAAATGTATCAACTATATTTTCAAATATCAAACCAAACAAGAAGTACAAAAAAAGCTTCTATGCCGCAGTCTCATTCAACATACATACATGCCATCACTCTTGCGTATTTCTGCGTAAAATTCTATTTTCTGTAGGTTGGCTGCGCTGCGTTGCGTTTTTCAGTTTTCAATTAAGCATTTTCGCAATTTTCCATGTAACAGATTGGATCAGCTGACGCGTTTGCGCAGCGTTTGCGATATCAGCGTCTCGCTAATTGGGCCTTAACGTTGTCGCTGTAACTAACGTTAAAGACAACTAGAAATATTGTCTTCGGATCCATCGTGGACGTCAATTTCGATAACGTTGTCGCTGGAACTGTCATCAACGACATCGTCCTTGAACTCGTCTTTGACGTCAATCCCGATAACACTGTCGTCTACGACAATTTGCATAACAATTTACTCTTATTGTCTTGCACGAATCAAGTGCCCTTTGTTCGAAAAAATCGTCAGTATTTGTTCAGGACTGTCTTCATTTTGTCGTCGAGTAAATAAGACAAGTCGTGCAGCCATCTTGCACGACGCGTGCCCGACCTGGTCAACTGGGAACCGTCCACCAGTCATGTGTTTACGCATCTATACACGAGCACAATTGTGCTGGCACAATATGGGAGTTTGATGGTATTTTCGGTGAGGGGAGTGGCTATTTTCTGGCATAATTTTTCATCCGGCTTCAATCCCGCACTAGCAGAACAAAACTAATACATACGCACTTATGAAAACAAAGAAAACACAGGTTCTGTGTTTTCTATTTTACAGAGCGTTTTCTTCAGTTGTCGTTCGGTGCGTAAACATTAATATGAAAACAAAAGGGGTTGATCGCGGCAACAAACAGAAGATCTAATAAAAGAAACTCATAAATGTTTTTGCAGTAATTTTTAGTAACTAGTAAAAGAAAAAATTTTTGGTTACAGAAAATTTTATTGAAACTACTTAAATAAATTTTAATGGTCGCATGAATAAGCAAAAACTTCTATTGGTTTTTTGAATAGTCTTTTTAATTATGTATGAGAAAATAATCTTATATGAATGTACCTTTAAAAATTCAATTTTCATGTTTCTGCAAATTGCACTACATACATACTTTTTTTTGTTTGCTTATTTGTCTTAAAAAAAACCATTATATATAAACTATAAAAGCATTAGTTAACAATATAAATAATTTTTTACATATGTAATATATGCATTTTTAATATGACCCTAGTTGAATTCTACAATATTTGATTTAGGCTTTATAAATATACATGAAAATTGTATATTTATAATGAAACTCATCTCATCACTTATCCGCTAATTTTAGTTCAAAACGCATGTGTACAGCGAACGAAAAATAACACCAAATGAACAAAGAAAGACTCACTCAAAGCTGTGTATACGTATACAATTTTATGCCAGATGAATTCATCCCGTGTATTTTGAAAAGAACAAAAAATGTGCAGACTAAAAAATAAGCTCGTGTTATACACGTTTTGTTAGCAAAAGAATTTACACAAGATTTACACTCAATGCACATGTATACTATATATATAGTATAATATAGATGTGCCTTGTGTACACTTGTACAGGCCTAGTCAAAGCGAATCGTCTACTAGGTATCCTCTGAACTTAACATACCCCAAATATACAGTTGGTAACATACTTCTTTGGACAGTTGGAAAAAACAGTAGTAACACGAAAAAGTACTAATATATGAGAAAAAGTACCAAAATACCACATTTTGCAACTCTGCCGGCATTTTTTGTTTTGATTATAAAAGTATGTTATTTCATCTCCATTTCGTTCACAGGATAAAGGTTACCACAAATCAATAGAGTTAATGTGTTGTAGTATGTTACAGAGTACAAAGTGCTAGAACATATATAGGGTTTATCAGGTAAGTTTTATGACCATAAGGGTTTAATAAAGAAGAAGGAAACAGACGGATATTGGCTTCAATAATATTAGTACTAATAATATTCGCCTAGAACTACCTATACATCAAAGATCAGTCAGACAAATTTGAGAAATATTCCAATAGTTTAAGCCTAAAAACATTATTAGAATGGGAAAAACACGGAGTTCAAACGATTCCAGCAACGGGCGATTCTTACTAGGTATGACCTCGCAAAGGATACTCTAAAAATCCTCGGGATAAAGATTTGGGAATTTCTAGAAGACCTCAAAAAAGTAAATCTATTATATCATGGAGTTGGAAAACCACTTTTCATCACCCTATGAAATAAGACGAGGCATCGATATTTAGCAAAATTGCTAAACGAACAACCCAAGAAGCTGTGAACATAGGCTGTTATATGATCGAACAGTCTTATATTATATACAAATCGCATAATCGTATCAACAATGCGTCGCAATCTACTAAGTAACTCAACAGAGGAGGCTGATATTACTTCAAGGCAATACAAAACTTGCGGCATAAGAAGAGCATGTGCTAATCTTACCTTCATTTTGGTAGGTAAATGCATGTTGGTGGAGTAGATCCTACGTAGTGTACCCCATACTCTACCAGATAGAAGGTGAATATGATTCTGAAAAGAACGATCACTATCAACAACAACACCCAAACACTTATGGCGAAAAACAAGTTCAATTACAGTATTGTTAAGAAAGAATCTGAAATTTAGAGCCAAGTTATCAACACCGACAAACATAATTCCATTCGTTTTCATTGGGTTTATTTTAAGAGAGCTATCACAAGTCTACCGCAATACGCGAAACAGGCAATCATTCACATTTTGCTGGAAACTTTCAGAAGCAACACGGTTACCATTGAATAAAAGAAAAACGTCATCAGCAAACAAGAATGTTTCACATGAATCGGAATTAGTTTGAAAGTATAGGTCATTTATATATAAAATAAACAGCAGGGGACCAAGGACAGACCCCTGAGGGACACCCGCATGAAGGGGTAATACATTAGAGCTTTTTTCCTTAAAGTCCACAAACTGTGACCTACCCGTTAGATAAGAAAAAACTAGTCAACAAGCCGAACTTGAAAATTTAAATTGGTCTCCAAGTTTATTGATCATGGTCGTATGACAAATATAAAAGTCATTGATAAGTCAAGTGATATAAGAGCACAGAGTCTCCCCATGTTAAGGTTGTCTCTAATTGAATCAGTGAGACTAAGTAGCAAGGATGTAGTACTATGTCCTCGCCGAAAAGCATATTGTGACTAATAGATGGTTCTCCCCACCGAATGGAGGAGTTGTTCATTAATAAGGTATTCACTGATTTTAGAGATTGCAGGTAGAATTGAAATTGGCCTAAAATCATCACCATCATTTACCACCCTAGCTTTAGGTATGGGAACAACACGAGCAGTTTAATCGAAAAATTATCAATGCCAATAGCTCCAGACTTAACCTTACCCAGACCTTCATCTACTTCAATCACATCAACACAGCGAAAAGAAAAAGAGTTAGGGGAATTTATAAATGAATCAAAATCAACACTGTCACGGCCATCAGTATTAGGATCACCTACAAAGAATTTATTTAAGGAATTAATATCGCCGTCCCACATCACATCATTACCATCATCAGTGCACCCTGAGTTTTGTAATACCCTCCATAAGCCAGCAGTATCCATACCACAATATTTTCTTAAAAAGTGTTTCCTCCTCTCCCTTATCATCACCCTCTTCGCACTGTTTCTCAACTTGCAGTAGAGCCTCCATTTTTCTACCGAACGATCTGATAAAAAGGCCGAATAAGCCAAGTCTCGTAATGATCTCGAAAATGAAGCGTCCCTATTATTATTTAAGCCTATCTTTTTCCTAACACCAGGAATGTAAGAAAATAGACTAGCAAGAAGAGATTGAAAACCAGAGCATTTCTCGTTAATATCAGGCGAATTAAAGATAAGACTATCATCAGAGCTAGTATTGAAATTATTATATAAGACTTCAAAATTATAGGTTAAAATTAAAAAGCTGTTGCTTTATTGAGTAATAAAAAAAATGTAATAATATAATTTCAATTCTAATCATTTTTTCCTATAAGACAACAAAATAATAGAATATATAATTTAAATAATAGTCCAGAAAACAAACAAGTGTTAACGCAATTTGGAGTAAAATAAATTTTCCACACTCCTCCTCAAATAAGTAAACACCAGATTTTTGCCTAAAGGTTTCAAGCTTTGTTTTCGGTAATGGCTTTGTTAGCATATCTGCAATCATTTCTTCTGAGCAACAATACTCACAGCTTATTATGTTCTTGTCAACATAATCTTTCACAAAATGATATTTTGTGTCTATATGCTTTGAGCGATTGCTAAGCTTTTCATTTTTTATCAAGTTCAAGCAGCTTCTGTTGTCTTCATACATCTTTGTTGGAATAGTTTGTTCGCATCCTAAATCAAACAATACGTTTCGAATCCATACGGCTTCCTTTGAAGCTTCGGATAATGCGATAAACTCTGCTTCTGTTGTGGATAAGAACACACAAGTTTGTTTCTTACACGCCCAACTCACTGCACAATCATTAAACATAAATATATATCCAGAGTTTGATTTTCTATCAATTTTGGATTCTGCCCAGTTGGCATCTGCATAGCCGACTAATATGTTTTTGTTATTGGAAGTTGATTTTAAATTTAAATACTTTTCGGATGTGCCCTTCAAATATTTAGCGATACGTTTTAACTCATTCCAGTCTTCATTAGTAGGATTACAAGTTTTTCTAGCCAAAATGGAAACACTTGCAGATATGTCATGTCGTGTATTAACAGAAATATACAGCAAAGATCCCAATAAACTTTGATATTCATCATTTCGCAGCAATAACTCAGAATCTGCTTTTCCATAAGATGGATCAAGAGGGAATTTCGATTCTTTAGCATTCTCCAAACCGAATTTCATAAGTAACTGCTCAATATATTGCTTCTGCCTTATTTTATAATCGCCTTTATCAGTTTTATGGATTTCCATACCAAGGTAATGTGAGATGTTTCCAAGACTTTTCACTTTAAACTCTTTATTGAGCATATTATAGACATTTCTTATTTGTTGGATATTCTTTGATGCAACCACTAAGTCGTCAACATAGATTAAAATGTAAGTATCTTCCCCATTGACGAACTTGTGATACAAACATTGATCAGCTTTACTTTGAATAAAACCATCATTGATTAAAACGTTGTTAACAGCTTTATTCCAAACGTTTGCGGCTTGTTTAAGACCATAAATACTTCGCTTTAACTTGCACACCAATTTTTCATTTTTCTCAATGAAACCAGGAGGTTGTCTCATGTAAATATCTTCCTTCAGATGACCATTCAAAAAAACACACTTTATATCCATATGTTCTACGTGCATCTTTCTAGCTGCAGCAACAGATAGTAAAATACGAAAAGTTGACTGACGTACAACCGGTGCAAAAACCTCATCATAATCAAGTCCATATTTCTGCTTAAAACCTTGAGCAACCAAACGAGCTTTAAATCTTTGGATCTTGCCATCAATACCACGTTTAATCTTGTACGTCCATTTACATCCAACTATATTCGCATCTTTAGGAGGTTCAACCAAATCCCAAGTTTGATTCTTTTTGAGGGAGTTAATCTCTTCCTGCATTGCGGAGCTCCATTGCATCTTTTGTTCAGACAAAACGGCTTGCTTGTACGTTCTTGGTTCGGAAATATCATTTGACTGCACCATGTTGGTAAATTTCATAGGTGGAATACCCTTATTTGCTCTCGCTGAACGTCTTACAATTGGTTCTTCCCTCACTGTGTTGTCACTAAAATATTCCAGATCATTATTAATACTGCAAAAAGAGTCGTCATCGTTTTCATTATTGATATCAACATATGTATCATCATTTTCAATATCTTCACCATTGTTCGTTGATATACTAATTTCTAAACTGGTTTTGTTTTTATTTAAATAATCACCAGCTTTAGAATTCAAAACAGTTTTCGAAACAACGAATTTATAATCTCTGCTAATATATACTTTATTATCTTTAGTATTGACAAAACGTAGACCTTTAGAATTCTCATCATATCCCATAAAAGTCAGTGGTTCAGTATTATCATCAAGCTTTTTTCTTTTCACTTTAGGTATTAACACGTATGCTTTAGAACCAAATATTTCAAAATTACTTATGTCCGGTTTTGTTCCCGCCCATCTTTCATATGGAGTACACAATAATGAGCTCGTAACAGTTCTATTTTGTAAGTAATTTGTGCACATGATAGCTTCACCCCAATAGACATTTGATAAACCAGCTTCAACAAGAAGACAACGAGACATCTCAATAAGGTATCTGTTTTTTCTCTCAGCCACTCCGTTTTGCTGTGGACTATACGGAACCGTAAATTGCGATTTAATACCATATTTTTGTAGAAAATCTATCATATCTTTCGACTTATACTCAGCCCCATTATCAGATCGTATAATTTTAGGAATTTTTCCAAATTTGTTTTTAACCATTTCAACGTAAGATTTAATTCTATCAAAGGCTTCGAATTTGTTGTTCAATAAGTATATTACAGTATAACGGCTATAGTCGTCAATCATTGTTAAAAAATATCTTTTTCCACCAGGTGTAACCGTTTGCATTGGACCACAAATATCTGAATGTACCAAATCAAATACTCTCTCAGTTTTACTACAAGACTTCTTAGGAAATGGTGCTCTATTTAGTTTACATCTAGCACATATATCGCATGTTTCGCGAATTCCACAATCTATAATCTTAAAATCTTTTGAAAGCTTACCAGATTGCATTGCTTTAACTGCATTTATATCTCTGTGCCCAAAAATTTTGTGGTAAAAATGTTGACAATTATTTTGACTGCATGCCACCAAAGCTTCTTCCCCACTATGTTTATCAAGTTGATATAAATTATCAACACACTTAACAATGCCAACCACGACATTATTCAAGTCCAATATTTTGCAAACTGGTCCATAGAATAAAACTTTGAAACCAACGGCAGACATTTTCTTCACAGATAATAGGTTTCCTCTGAACGACGGAATATACAAAACATCATCAACGGTAACGGTTGTTTGAACGCCTTTTTCATTCACCATCCTTATTCTACAGGAACCTATACCCTCAGAGAATACAGAATTACCATTTGCTACCGTAACTCTCTCACGCCAGGTTGAATCAAGTTTAATAAATTCTTCTGCAGAACTGCAAATATGACAAGTAGCGCCAGAATCTATAACCCATTTACCATTTTTCGCATTAAATACAAAACAATAACTTCCACAAGCTTCAACACTCTTAATGATTTTCGTATTTTTGTTACTTGATTTGTTATTCTTATACTTCCAACAATCTTTTCGGATATGCCCAACGCCATGGTAAAAATGACATATAATTTTCTTCGTATTATAACCTTTAGTTTTAATATTGTTGGAAACCTTCAATACAGTATCTTCATGTAATTGTTTTCTTTTATGTTTTTCATTCTCCTCTAGCAATTTATTTTCAACTAAAACCATCGTAAGATCCTTCTCATCCCTTACCTCAAGTGCCGTAATTAAAAAATCATATGAACTCGGCAGACTACTGAGAAGCATGGAAACCATCCACGACTCAGATAGTTTTTCTCCAAGGGATTGTAATTTTGAAAATAGCAACTTCATTTCAATTATATGTTTATCCATTTCGCCACCAGATTGAAGTTTTAGTTCACATATATTTCTCATCAATCTTACCTTATTGCTCAAGGTAGACTTTTCTTGATAATTCTTTAATATTTCCCAAGCTTCTTTTGCATTCTTGGTGCCTGCAATTCGGAAAATTTCCGATTCATCTACAGCTAAGCCAATCAAAATTGAAGCATCAGCATCTTGCTCTTTCCATTTTTTATCTGGATTTTCTGGTACTTCTTTTTCAATGATGTCCCAAACCTTTTCCTTCTTCAGCAACAATTGCATCTTGTACTTCCATAATTCATAATTGTCCTTATTCAGCTTTGTCATCAAAAGCTTTGCATCAGCCATTTTCAATAATTCAAATCAAAAAAAATTTACAACGGAAGTACGCTCAATTCAATCAGAAAAGATTGAATAATATTCAGAGTATTCAAAAACGAAATATTTATAACGCGGAGGAAAATGGAGGACCCATAACCTATTAAAATTATTATATAAGACTTCAAAATTATAGGTTAAAATTAAAAAGCTGTTGCTTTATTGAGTAATAAAAAAAATGTAATAATATAATTTCAATTCTAATCATTTTTTCCTATAAGACAACAAAATCATAGAATATATAATTTAAATAATAGTCCAGAAAACAAACAAGTGTTAACGCAATTTGGAGTAAAATAAATGTTCAACAGCTAGAACGTTGCAGAAAAATTCCATCCCAGTCAATGTTGTCATTGCCACGATATTCAATAAATTTCTGAATTTGGTCAGCATTCAAAGCTAGCATTCAATGAGAGCATAAATTAGTGAATGGTCCGATATCGATGGGCATTGAAGCTGACCCGAAAAACTAATCGCAGAGATATCACTCACAAGAATGTAGTCAATTAAGGATGTAGAGTCATTACCGACATCGTAATGTGTAGGTCTACAGTTATGTAGAATTGATAACTTTAGACTTAGACATAAGGATCTCATGCTTTTTGACCTAGAAGGAGTCAACAAATTACAATTGAAGTCACCCACAACAATAGTATTTAAGAATCGGGATAAAATATCACGATGACGGTCCTCAAACACAAATACATTTCCGTAAGGTAGGTACACTACTCTAAATAAGAGTTCGATATAGCCAAGATCAAGCTTAATAAATATAGATCAGTGATGCTCAAAAAATTTTTTCTTGTGTATTAGTGAGTCAGAGGAAAATAACAAATTGAGAGAATATATTTATTTACAGCCAAATTATAATGTTAGTAAGAGATTGAAAAAGAGAAAAATTTTATTGATATTAAGAAGCAAACATATTAATATATGTATGTACATATTTTTAAATAAAATAATTCAACTTAATTTTTTAAATTTTAAATCAAAATACTCAATTATATATAAACTCTATAAAAATAAAAGATGTTAATTTGATATTTATGTTATATTGCGCATAAACTTTGTTTAACAAAAACAAAACAACTTATTAGTATAATTCATTATAAAAAATCAAAAAATTTTCTCGAAAAATAAAAGATTGCAATTGTGAATCTTATATAAACGATTCTAATCATATAATAATAAAAAATAAAAACAGCCGCTACGCTTGCGCATTCATCGCTTGTTCATTGAGGACTAAATGAAAGAGCGTTAACATTTCATTTAATGGCCGCACAACATTTTTTTACTGTGAACCTGAAAAAAAGCAACAAAGCATTCGCTAAACATGTACACTTGTCAACGCCTAAATGAAAGAGCATAAGAATATGTGCGAGTTCCCTCCAAACAATTTTTTAATGAGCTGGGCATCCCTGATATAGATTCACATTGTCCAGCAACATAGACCCTAAGAAGAGACTTAAATTTTAACCTCTTGGAAATAAATATACCAACTCCACCACCCCTCGAAGGCCTGTCACTCAAAAAGCATATCCAGGACAACTAATAGAACGTTCAGTGACAGTACTGTCAAGCCAGGTCTCAGATACTGCAAACAAATCGAATGTACCATCCCTTAAAATAGCATAGAGCTCATCCAATTTAACAGACTTCGACGAGGGCCTAATACTACGACAGTTTAATTGACCAATTTTTACATTATTACTGTAATTTCCAAATACCGTCTTGAGATAAGAATTACCACTAATTAGGGCCCATGTTCTCACTAAGGGATACCGACGTCAATCAAAAAACGTAAACCGGGGAACCAAATCAAGTACCATGAGAGCAATAATCTAATTAATTTATAACGATAAAAATTATACATGAAATAAAACTATTCATATAACGTACAATCAGCTGGTATAGAATAATATAAACAAGTAAAAGTGCTATATTCGGCTGTGCCGAATCTTATATACCCTTCACTAATGTACGTCTGCTTTCTAACTTATAAAAAAATTTCAGTTATCAAAAAATAAAAACAACTTCAGTTGCATTTATGGTTACTTAAAAAAAATATTCAAAATTTCCCAACCCTGGAAACGAAATTTTAATTTTTCAAAAATAAGTCTTCATAATGTGAAAGCGGTTTTATTTAAGCAAAAGTACAAGTTTTTAACCATTTTGGTAACGTTCATGTGATACAAAATATTGCAGTGTCCAACCCTGGAATCGAAATTTTTATTTTTTTTTAATACCAATTTTATTTGCCGAAATAAAAAATAGTTTTAACTTGGAAAAAACGACGTTAATTGATTTTTGGTTATGTATTGTATAACAAAATTTTAAATTTCAGAACCCTGGATGGGAACTTTAAACTTGTAAATTTATTTTTCATCGATGCAAGTCTTCATGATACCAAAAATGGTTTTATTTAAGAAAAACTTAAAATGTTTAAACATTTTAGTTACTATATGTACCACAAAATACCGAATATGCCAAAAAAAATTAATTTCCCACCCCTGTAGACGAAAACTAAGTTTTATAAAATAATGTTTTACAAATGCATGTATAAAGCGGTTTTTATAAGTAAAACTAAAATTTGTAAAAATTTTTGTAACAAAACATTGCAGTATTGGAAACGAAATTTTTATTTTTGATACCAAATTGGTTTTGCTACATTAAAAAATAATTTTAACCAAGAAAAAACGACGTTAGTTGGTTTTTGGTTATGTTATTGTATTAAAAAATTCAAATTTCCTAATCCTGGATGGGAACTTTAAATTTAAAAATTTTTTTTCATCCATGCAAATCTTCATGTTACCAAAAACGGTTTTATTTAATGAAAACTTAACATATTTATACATATTAGTTATTATATGTGCCACAAAATACCGAATGTGCCCAAAAAATATTTCAATTTCCCATCGCTGGAGGCGAAAATTAAAACTTTTTAAAATTATTTTTTACCAATGCAAGTCTTCATGATGTATAAAGTGGTTTTATTTAAGAAAAACTACACATTTGTCACCATTTCTGTCACTTTCATGTACTACAATGCATATCAGTTTTCGGACCCTGGAATCGAAATTTGTTTTTTTTTAATTTTTGATACAAATTCTATTTTGCCAGGACAAAAAATAACTTGAACCAGGAAAAAACGACGTTAGTTGATTTTTAGTTATTTTAATGTACAAAAAATATTAAAATTTCCTAACCCTGGATAAGAATGTTTAATTTAAAAAATTTTTTTTTCCATCTATGCAAATCTTCCTGATGTATAAAATGGTTTACTTAAGAAAAACTTAAAATTTTTAAACATTTTAATTATTATATGTACTACGAAATACTGAATGTGTAAAAAAAATAAATTTCCGATCCCTGCAATCGAAAATTTAATTTTTTTAAAACTATTTTGTACCAATGAAAGTCTTCATGATGTATAAAGCGGTTTTATTTAAGAAAAACTACAAATTTGTTACCACTTTCGTTACTTTCATGTACTACAAAATATTGCAGTACCGAACTCTGGAATAGAAATTTAGATGATTTTTTTACTTTTTGATACCAAGTTGGTATTGCCGAAATAAAACGTAATTTTAATCAGAAAAAACGTCAGTTGATTTTTGGTTAGTTTATTGTATAAAAAAAATTTAAATTTCCTAACCCTGGATGGGAACTTTAAATTTTTAATTTTTTTTTTTTCATCGATGCAAATCTTCATCACACCAAAAATTATTTTATTTAAGAAAAACTTGAAATTTTTAAACATTTTAGTTATTATATGTACAACAAAATACCGAATGTGCCAAAAAAAATTTTTTAGTTTCCCATCCCTGGACAATTTTTTTTTCTTTTAAATGGACAATTGAGGAGTCCCACAGCATGAAGTAGTTTCAATTTTCAAATACGCAAGAAAATAATCGGTTTTTGGTGCTAATTTTGCGTCGAGAAATAGGTGTAAGCTTCCCAGCTCTGGAACCGTCCTTCCAAATTTCATTACCACTCTATCACTTCCAATTCGATCAGTCCAAGAATCAAGTCTCTAGCTCTTCTGGGGACTTGGGAAAACCGATTTCACGTACAGACAGACGGACAGACGGACATCGCTCAATCGTCATCGCTATTCATAAGGATCCAGAATATATATGCTTTATGGGGTCGCATATTGATATCGAACAAATTACACACGGAATAACAAACCTAGATATACCCTTTCACGTTTTTGTGAAGGGTATAAAAATAGGAATATAAAAGAGATAAATATAAGATGTTAATAGGCGGAATCAGGACTCAGCAGCATTTTCTCGCATTCATTTATATCAAATTCCATTTTTGTATTATCAGGCATAGTTAGAACGCTACTGGCTTAACAGCATTTAATACTTTGAATCTGGCGATAATTTTCTTTTGTAGCAACTTTAGGCAAACACCATTTAGTTTACTAGCAGCTGGGGAGAAATGCTCGTTTAAAAATACACGGCGATCCAATAGTTTTAGGGATTTTTCCATCCTTCACAAAGTCAGATGCTGTAAGTGGTTTTGTTTTCACAGTTTTCAAATACGAGTCCATGGTTTTGTCACGTAGAGAAATCCTGTTTACCTTTAACAATATAGCTTTTCTGTTGTTTATGTAAGACACTTGATTAATGTCATACTCTGTTAAATGAACCCCATAAAAAGACGATAAGGCGATTACAGTTTCTGTGATATCCTGTACACAGTCAGGCACGCCCCTAATGACTAAGTCAGAGCGGTTGAACTTTTTGTATAAAGCATTGTTCTCCGCCTCAAAGGCTGATATTTTCGACACAATTTTCGATGCCACTTCACTAACACGAATGTTACAGTCTGATACGTAATCCTTCAGGTCTTTGCCGAAGCTAGCAATCTCATCTTTTGCGTTTGCAACTGCTTCCACCAAAAACTGCTTGAAAAACTCAGGGTCATCTCTTCGTTTTACCATAAAAATGTAAAATGTTTAATTCAATTGATCAAATTTAGTATTTAGGTTTGAAATCTCACCACGCAAACCCACTGCAGAGTTATTGTTCTTACATTAAGCACAAATGAATGATGCCGATCCAATTTCACCAATTTTGCTCAGTTCCTCATCAGAAATGCCCGCACAAGAGCTATGTAGCCATAAAGAGTACAGATCACACATAATACATGGTTGATTACCAATATTCATTTTACAGGAATATTGGTGGCTTTTTTGGGAGCCATCATTAATATTTACTAGCAACAGCGATATATAATAAAATAAACTCCAGAACCCAAAACAATTAAATTAGTGTCTACATATTTAAGTAGGAATGTAAGATTTCACAGCATGAACTCAGCAAGATTTCGTAAATATATTATCAGACGTCTGTATATTTAAGTAGGAGTATAACATTACACAGCAGCAAAATATTTCAAAGATGGTCGTAATATATTTTGATCAAGCTTACATTATATAAAATATTTAGTTTTCCAACAATCATTTATTTCATATGCAAATGCATATCTTAAAAAATTCGACTAGCTACTGCTATCGAGTATCTAGGTACTTATAGTTTTTACATCACCTCCAATTGCTTCAGCATCCTGTGTCCCTCATCTACTAGGTGTTTTGCTACTTAATTCATTTCTTTCTTCATTTTTATTTGAATACTGCTGATCCTAAGCTTAACAAAAATAGTCATAAACATATATAATAGCTTTAAATACTTGCAATTACTTAGCAATACTAAAATTTTTCAAAATATTTTAATTTTTAGCTTCTTTTAGAGAACTCGATTTCTAAATGTAAAAGCAAAACAGCTGATTGGATAAATATTGAAACAAAATTTTACTATCCACAATTTTCTACTCTCTCAATATTTTGCTCTCTTTTGTGGCTCTCTCGTCAAAAGTGTTTCGAGTTAATGAACACTTTTCTATAAACAATTGTTAATAATTTTCAGTAAATGAACAGAGCTACAATTTTCATCACCGCTACAATTTTCCTCTTCATTGCCATGTTTTCGCTTCAAAAATTTCTGTGTACTGAACAGCAGTGTGGCCTTTTTTGACATTTTTGCGGCTAGATTTAGCTTATTTTTAATATAGCTGCTGTACATATTCCATTTTGCAGTTAGCATATTTCAAATATAGATATATATATATATATATATATATATATATACATATATATATATATATATATATATATATATATACATATATATATATATATATATATATATATATATATATATATACATATATATATATATATATATATATATATATATATATACATATATATATATATATATATATATATATATATATATATATATATATACATAGCACTATTATCATTCTTTGTTTTGTTCCAAAGATTTAACTATTCAAAATCGGTAGAAGAAATTACGGCCTTGGAACATCAGCGGCAAAAACTAAATTCATATGAATGTTTACTATATTATAATGATATATCGAACGAATCTGAAGAAGGTTCATTCGATAGCGTACATAACTTATAATCTAGATTTATTTTAAGATATGTTATATAGATTTTATTGAAATACTAATTAATAGCCATTTGTGGTTGAAGTTACTTTGATTTTATGTTAGTTTTATTATAATTTAGTGTGATATTGAATTCAACAATACCTTCTGTCATTGAAGTGATGTGCAATAAGTGTTTGCAGGGAAACTTTATGAAAAATAAACCATTTATAAAGATATATATTACCCAAAATAACAAAAGCTAATATAATTAATATATTAGCCTTAATATTTGACAGTTTAGGATTCTTCATAGCACTTTTTAGCATAATTTTAAAGCCGATTTAGCTGTAAAATATTTTTGGTGTGGCCACACTGGTACTGAAGTATGCTCGACAGTGCAATAGCAAAACGCAAACTTCGTTATCGAACATGTACCCTACAAGAAGACCACCGGGTAATTCACTGGTTAATTACCCGATAGTGTTACCCGATATATCGGGTAAAGCAAGGCGCATCTATACTAGGTGACCTTAATATGCAAAATGGCGAGCAGCTGATACAATTCGCTTGATTCGCCTTGAACTCGTTTGTCAAAATCTGCTTCTTTCGCCTTGAACTCGCTTGTCAAAATCTGCATTTCAGTCTTTGCGCCAAAAAGAAAATTTGTGAAGAGTTCAAAAACAAAAATTAATTTTATGAATATTGCTAAGAAAACAAAAGTTATTTATGTATATAATATATAGTCGATTTGCTTATTATTATTAAAAGCAATAGGTTTTATTTAAATAAATTTTCTGAACTTATAAAACAATGCGTGTTTGTGCAGTGTGCAAGCGCAAATTATTTAAGGGAGAGGGATCGTTGTTCCAAGCGCTGAAATATGCGGTATCCATTTATAAAAAATAAGTTATATTCACCGTTGTTCTCATCTTCTGGGTTCTTGTTCTTTTTGATGTAAAGTTTTTATAGGCTGCCAAGTTCGTCCATTATTATTATCGATTTCAGTAGATTTGGTTAGCCTTCTTACAATTTTTATTGCTAGATTGGCTATGGGTGCTGTATAATTGGCAGACTGATGGTCATTTCGTGACTTGTGTAAAACCGCCAGAATTGGCTGAAATGTTGCCGGCATATCATCCAAAGACGAACTGTTCAATGTCATTGATTCTTGATTGTTAGAGTGTTGCAACAACTTCATTTCTTAAGGTTTAGACGGAGACATGTTTAGAGCTATTTGTAGCAAATTTGTGTCCGATTCTTTCATAAGAGCAGGAAATATGTGAACCTTAGTCTAGTCAACTTGCAGAATCAACTCCGACAGAACTAATGAAATTGAAGTTTTATATATGAATATTATTATATGTATTTACAAAAGCTTACCCTTATAAGCACCAATTCCATCCAACAATGAATATGTAAATAATAATTTCATACTTCTGCACAAACATTTTATAAATAAACACGTTGAAATAAACACTTGACATTTTTCTCATTTAGCGTCTGTTGGTGGCTGTGTTGTTTTTTCTTCTGTATCGCATTTTTCTTATGTTTTACATGTCAAGTCCATTTGACAAGCGAAAAATTTTTACACAAACAAATTACATAGCAAGACGAATCCACTGCATACATTTTCTGCAGGGTTGCAAATTGAGTATACCTAGTATAGATGTGCCTTGGGGTAAAGTTTCACGGAATTTCTTAAACCAATATGATAAAATTACCCGAAAATCTTGTATGATCTTGCATCTTTCTCTATCTCATTCCTTCTCCCGTAAGATGAAACATATATCTGTACAGCTCACTCTAGTGCATATTAGCATTCATAGTTTTGGTTAAATTCAACCAATATATTGGGTAATAATAACTAGATAATGATAACCAAAATATTGGTTAATACTACCTAGGTAATGATAACCAAATTATTGGTTAATACTACCTAGTTAATGATAACCAAAATATTGGTTAATACTAACTAGTCAACCATAATGAACAAATCCATTAAAGATGACAGTTAAAATATACTATTTACATTAAGTTTTATTAAAAAATTGTTTGAGTTAAATATTTTTTAATATATTCTTTTTGTTTTGACCTATTGTAGCTGTGGTCTATATCCTTCTTAAACGCTTTTTCGAAGTCGGTCGCAGATAGACTTTGGAAAACATCTGGAATGTAAAGAAAATATATTAATTTATGGACATTAGTATAAATTTAAGTATATAAATATATGCATATATATATATATATATATATATATATATATATACATATATATATATATATATATATATATATATATATATATATATATATATGTATATATATATATATATATATATATATATATACTTACTTATATATATGTATATACTTACCTCATTTAATTTTGTTTGAAATTGCAAGATCTGAAATGGCTTTTTTCTCCACCTCCCTTTCCAATTGTTGATTTGCAGTAGGTCGTCTGTGATTGTAGGTGTACCTAAGCTATAAAAGTTTTAATATTCAAATATATTTATAGGCTTCATATTAAGTAAATCTTTATTACCATTGCTTGGGCGAAATCCTCAGCCTTTAATTTTTCTTCTATTAATTCCATTTCTTCCAATGATTTGATTGGAAGCATGGCATACGGAGGACTCCACTTCTTTTAGCACCACCTTACATTCCATTAGCGCATTCGCTTGGGCCATTAATTCAGGTCTCAGTGAATGCTAAAAAAGTATTTCATTAAATACATGGCAATAGTAATATTAGTAAAACTCTTACATTTCTCTTCATCTGCTCTATCCTATTTGCTATAGCCTCCTGATTGGAAACTGTTGTCGACTGCCCGTTGCTCAGGATATGCTGGTTGTAAGCAATATTATCTATTTTATATCCAAATGCCTCCATTTTAGCTTGCATCTGCTTTAAAATAGTAATGATATCAGAAAAAAAGGAAATAAAAGTTGTTTATAGATATTCTGATGTTTATAATAATGGATTCATATATACCTTGATTTTGAGTAGCGGTGTACGTTTTTTAGTTATTCGTTCCTGGCTTGGACCACTGAACCCCACATCTCAGTCTTCGGTGGTTTTAGTAATTTTTAACTTGTTTTATTTAGTTTTTTAACAATTTTTCATTATAATTATATTTTGCGTAATTGCAAGAAACTTATTTCATTCGCAACTATATATGTTCCACTCTAACATATATGCTAGAAAAGGACAATAAATACGATATTCGCCTACATTACCACAAACAAAATCTCTTTCCATATACCATTTTTTTACCAAAAATCTCCAAGATACCGTAAATTCAAATGTATACATATGATATTATTGCGACAATAAATAAGTAAGTAACGAAAGTATAATATATATATATATATATATATATATATATATTTTTTTTTTTTTCTTATAAAACTTTTATTTAAATGATAATTATATGAATATGTATTTATACGACTAATATAAAATACACATAAACATTACAATAGCCAACCTTAAAATTTCACGGCGAAAACCAAAAATTACCAAAAATTCCATATAAATTTGTTTCATATGTGTTACTGAAATAATGTTGTGTGATTAGTTTCGGGTAATATTTTCTTGCAGGGTATGCTTGCCTAAGAGCCCTATAATAGTCCAATCAAGGCACATCTATACTAGTACACTCAATTTGCAACCCTGCAGAAAATATATGTAATGGATTCGCCTTGATATGTATTTTGTTTGTGTAAAAAATTTTCGGTTGTCAAATGGACTTGACAAGTAAAACATAAGAAAAATGGCGATACAGAAGAAAAAACAACACAGACACCAACATACGCTAAATGAGAAAAATGTAAGCTTTTGTAAATCCATATAATAAAATATATATATAAAAGTTCAATTTAATTAGTTCTGTCGGAGTTGATTCTCCAAGTTGACTGGACTAAGGTTCACATATTTCCTGCTCTTATGAAAGAATCGGACACAAATTTTGCATCTGCAATTGCTCTAAATAGCTCTAAACATGTCTCCCTCTAAACCTAAAGAAATGAAGAATCAATGACATTGAACAATTCGTCTTTAGATGATGTGCCGGCAATTCTGGTGGTTTTACACAAGCCACAAAATGACTATCAGTCTGCCAATTATACAGCACCCATAGCCAATCAAGCTATAAAAATTGTAAGAAGACTAACCAAATCTACTGAAAGGCATAATAATGGTGTACGTCCGAGGCAGCCTATAAAAATTTTTCTTCAAATAGAACAAGAACCCAGAATATGAGAACAACGGTGAATACAACTTATTTTTTATATAACAGTTTACGAAATACTTGTTTCTTGTTATTCTACATATATGAATTCATTACGTGTTAATGCCATGGATACCGCATATTTCGGCGCTTGGAACAACGATCCCTCTCCCTTAAAGAATTTGCGCTTGCACACTGCACAAACACGCATTGTTTTATAAGTTCAGAAAGTATACTTATATAAAAACTATTGCTTTTAGTAATAATAAGCAAATCAATTATATATTATATATATATAAACAACTCTTGTTTTCTTAGCAATTGACACAAAATTAATTTTTGTTTTTGAACTCTTCACAAATTTTCTTTTTGGCGCAAAGACTAAAAAGCAGATTTTGACAAGCGAGTTCAAGGCGAACTAAGGCGAAAGCACAAGATTTTGACAAACTAGTTCAAGGCGAATCAGGCGAATTGTATCAGCTGTTCGTCATTTTGCATATTAAGGTCACCAAATAAAGATGCGCTTTGTGCATTACCCTGCAAGAAAAGATTAACCGAAACTTATACACAACATTTTTTCACTAACCCATATGAAGCAAATTTATATCGAATTTTTGGTAACGATGTTGCCATTGTTTTGTTTTCGCCGTAATATATGAAGGATGGTTCTTGCAAAGCATATTGTTTATTTTATAATAGTCGTATATGTACATATTCATATAATTATCGTTTGAATACAAGTTTTATGAAACGTTATTGATTATACCTTCCTTAATTATTTATTAATTGTCGTAATAGTATAGTTTGTATACAAATGAATTTACGGTATTTCGGAGATTTTTAGGAAATAAAATGGTGTAGAGAAAAAGATTTT
The DNA here is from genome assembly GCA_963675445.1 of Linnaemya vulpina. Lineage (NCBI taxonomy): Eukaryota > Metazoa > Arthropoda > Insecta > Diptera > Tachinidae > Linnaemya > Linnaemya vulpina. Next base: position 45,964,580 of record OY776276.1, read on the forward strand.
GCTAGTGATTACGTAGGCCAATATCGCATTTGTTGTCCATTTCTAACATATATGTTAGAGTGGAACATATACATATAGTTGCGAATGAAGTTACCTTCACAAGAAGACTACCGGTTAATTCACTGGTTAATTAACCGATAGTGTTAACTGATATGTCAGGTAAAGTTTCAGGTAATTTCTTAAGAGAAAAAAGAAGAAATTACCCGAAACTCTGGTATACATGTGATCTTGCATCTTTCTCTAACTCATTCCTTATCCCGTAAGATGAAACATATATCTGTACTGCTCACTCTAGTGCATATTAGCATTCATAGTTTTGGTTAAATTTAACCAATATATTGGGTAATATTAACTAGTTAATGCTAACCAAAATATTGGTGATAACCAAATTATTGGTTAATACTACCTAGTTAATGATAACCAAAATATTGGTTAATACTACCTAGTCAGTGAAAACCAAAATATTGGTTAATACTAATTATCTAACAAACATATTCGTCAACGTTGACTAAGTATAGTTAACCGATATATCAATCAACTATAGTCAATGATAAATATGTATATTTATTATATGTTAATGATAACCAAAGTTATTATAGCTATATAGATTAGTATTACCTAGTCCACCCTATGAACAAATCCATTAAAGATAACATTTGAAATATACTAATTATATTAAGTTTCATTAAACAATTTCATCAGCTAAACTTTTTTAAATATTATTTTGTTTTATTGTGGCTGCAGGCTATAGCCTTTTTAATTGCTTTTTCGAAGTCCCTCGCAGATAAACTTTGCAAAACATCTGGAATGTTAAGAAACGTTTTTAATATATAGATATTAGTATAAATATTAGTATCTATATTAATATATATATATATATATATATATATATATATATATATATTCCCATATATATGGGAAAAAAGCCTGAGATGGCTTTTTTCCCAACCTCCCTTCCCGATTGTACATTTGCAGTAGGTCGACTGTGAAAACGCCGCGGATTACTGCATTACTATCTTCCGATACGCCCTTTAGTTTATAGATGTACGTAAGCAGTAAAAGTATTAATTTTTAAATATATTTATGGCCTTCATATTAAGTAAAATTTTATTACCACTGCTTGGACGACATCCTCAGCCTTTAACTTTTCTTCGATTAATTCCAACCCTCCCAATGATTTCCTTGAAAGCATGGCATACGGAGAACTAATTTTTTCACCACCTTACATTCCATTTGCGCATTCGTTTAGGCCATTAATTCAGGTTTCAGTGAATGATAAGAAAAATTTCATTAATGACATGAAAATATTAAAATTAGTAAAATTCTTACATTTCTCTCCATCTGGTCTTTCCTATTTGCTATTAACTCCTGGTTGGAAACTATTCTCGACTGCCCATTGCTCAGGATATGCTGGTTGCAAGCAATATTATCTATTTTATTATCAATATCCTTAGTTTTAGCTCGCATCTGTCTTAAAAAGCAATGATATAAGAAAAAAGAAATAAATAAAAGTTGTTAAGATTTATTTTGATAAAGTTTATAATACTTGACTTATATATACCTTGATTTTGAGTAGCGGTGTATGCTGTTTTAGAAATTCGTTCCTGGCTTGAACCACTGAACCCCGCATCACTGTCTTCGGTGGTCTTAGTCATTTTTTAACTTGCTTTATTATGTTTTTTAACAATTTTTCATTAAAATTATATTTTGCATAATTGCAAAAAACTAATTTCATTCGCAACTATATATGTTCCACTCTAACATATATGTTAAAAAAGGACAACAAATGCGATATTCGCCTACCTTACCACTAGCAAAATCTTTCCATATACCATTTTTTTACTAAAAATCTCCAAAATACCGAAAATTCAAATGTATACATATTATAATATTGCCACAATAAATAAGTAAGTGACGAAAGTATAATATATATATTTTCTTATGAAACTTTTATTTAAATGATAATTATATGAATATGTAGATATACGACTAATATAAAATAAACATAAACATTACAAAAACCATCTTTCAAATTTTACGGCGAAAACGAAACAATGGCAACATCGATACCAAAAATTCCATATAAATTTGCTTCATATGTGTTAGTGAAAAAATGTTGTGTGTATTAGTTTCGGTATTTTAGTATTTTCTTGCAGGGTAGTGTTTTGCAATTACAATAAATAGTAATTTAATTAAAAATTGTTAATAAAATTAATAAAACAAGTTAAAAAATGACTAAAATCACCTAAGACTGCGATGTGGGGTTCAGTGGTCCAAGCCAGGAACGAATTCCTAAACCAACGTACACCGCTACTCAAAATCAAGGTATATATCACTCAATTTTTATAAACATTATCAGATTACCTATTAACAACTTTTATTTATTTCATTTTTCTTATATCATTACTATTTTAAAGCAGATGCAATCTAAAATGGAGGCTATTGAACATATGGAGTATAAGGCGGTGCTACAAAAAGTGGAGTCCTCGGTATGCCGCATGGCGGGAGAAAACCGAGATAAAAAAACACGAAGTCGCTACCATGCTTCCAATTAAAACATTGGAAGCAACAGAAGTAATGGAAGAAAAGATAAAGGCTAAAGATTTCGCTCAAGCAATGGCAATAAAACTTTTTACTTAATATGACGGCTATAAATATATTTAAATATTAATACTTTTACAGCTCACGTATACCTACAGACTAAAGGGCGTATCAGACGATATTAATGCAGTAATCCGTGGCGTTTTCACGGAGGACGTACTGCAAATATACAATTGGGATGGTAGGTGGCAAAAAAAGCCCTCGCAGATCTCGCAATGTCAAATAAAATTATATGAGTTGAGCGAAATATATATATTAACATAAAATAACCTCAAAACTCAAACAAAACTATTAATTATTAAATGAAAAAAGGTTAAGAACTAGACACAAGAATTATATATATATATATATATATATATATATATATATATACTTACCTCGTATAATTTTGTTTGAATTTGCGAGATCTGAAATGGCTTTTTTCCCCTCCTCCCTTTCCAATTGTACATTTGTAGTAGGTCATCTGTGATTGTAGGTGTACGTAAGCTGTAAAAGTTTTAATGTTCAAATATATTTATAGCCTTCATATTAAGTAAACCTTTATTACAATTGCTTGGGCGAAATCCTCAACCTTAAACTTTTCTTCTATTAATTCCATTTCTTCCAATGATTTGATTGGAAGCATGGCATGCGGAGGACTCCACTTCTTTTAGTACCACCTTACATTCCATTAGCGCATTCGCTTGGGCCATTAATTCAGGTCTCAATGAATGCTAGAAAATATTTCATTAACGACATCGCAATAGTAAAATTCTTAAATTTCTCTCCATCTGCTCTATCCTATTTGCTATAGCCTCCTAGCCACAAAGCCTGTCCCTGCCAGGCAAAAAAAATATGATTTAAAATGAATGAAAGTATAAATTGTTTTCATTGTTTATTATTGTTTAATAAAATTAATTGTCTCATGAAGCTAAAGAATATGTACAAAAAGGAAACACTTAAACATAGTTAAACATTATTTTCACTATAATAATTCATAATATTTCTTTAAAAACAATATTTTTTGAAAAAACAGAATTGAAACCTTTTTTTAGCATACCCTGTTTTCCATCTACAACGCCAACCTTACAGGAAATTGTCTCCGACGTAGAATGAATGGTAGGTCTGGATTTATGGGAGCCAAATCAATCCTGGGAATGAATGGAGGATTACCTTCGGCAGCACCAGTTAGTATTGTTGCGCATATACGATTTTGTGACAATTTGGTTACTTGCAGCCTTGTGCCATTACATAGACCTCTTTTTGTGTTTAAATTCCGCAAAAGCATTATGATGGCTCCTACCTTAATTTGCAATTTGTGAGAGGCATTCTAGAAGGTGATAAACTGTTTAAGAATACGACTGGATAATTCTCCCGTTCAGAAATGCTATCGCACTCCACCGTGTCAATACTGAAAAATGTAAAACATTCCCCCTGTAAGATACTTAGTACTTCCTCATTTATTTGGCATACTTCATAATTTTTTTGACATAAAATGGCAAATTTGGAGTACTTTTCTACATCAGACGGCTTTAAGCGTTCGCCAAAAACATTTTTAACGATCGAATTTTCAGCCAGCATTTCTTTTGGTATTTCAATTGTGTATTCTCCAAATTCTGAGTTGAGTTTCCCATCGCCCATTTTTAAAAGCCAATCTAGTAGTAGGGAACTGTATGTGCTATGACCATTAAAAATATTAAATTTCAGCAATTAAATTTGAAATTTTTCAATTTTAATTGCCAAAATTCTCAAATTTCACAAAATCCTAAAATTTCATTTTGTGTGTGTTCGTGTGTGCATTTTTTCCCACGGTTTAAAAGGGGCGTTCACATTGTTGTTTTTTTAATATAATGTTGGGGTAGGCGTGGGAATTTGTGTCTGTCCATATGTGACCTTCAGAATACATGTCCGTCGGTATGTGAGCGTGGGAATTTGTGTCTGTCCATATGTGACCTTGAGAATACATGTCCGTCGGTATGTGAACGTGGGAATTTGTGTCTGTCCATATGTGACCTTGAGAATACATGTCCGTCGGTATGTGAGCGTGGGAATTTGTGTCTGTCTATATGTGACCTTGAGAATACATGTCCGTCGGTATGTGAGCGTGGGAATTTGTGTCTGTCCATATGTGACCTTGAGAATACATGTCCGTCCATATGTGACCTTGAATATACATGTCCGTCTGTATGTGAGCGTAGAAATTTCTGTCTGTCCATTTATACTGTGTACGCCTGGTGAATAAAAAAATTTAGAAGCATTTTTAGGAATTACACTATTTAAAAAGTGTAGTAGTTATATATGGATACCCTTAATGTTTGTGGTTCGTTCCTTCTTGCTGGAGTGAGATTTTTTCTTTTATTTTTTTGCTTATTAAAATTTGGTGTGTTTACTTAAGATTTGTCGTCCAGCAATTCAGTGTTTTTTTTTTACTTTTTTGTTGCAATGCTTGAGTCTGGAGGAATAATTTGATTATTCTGATCTTGAAGACGTTGTGAAAAAAAATTACTATTGCATAAATATTGAAACTGATGTTTTGTTTATTTTGTACATGACGATCATCGATGGATTTTATTTGGGGATCTGGATGGTGGTGCGATTTCTGTATTTTGTAGAATATGAATATTTATGCTATGTTTAAGTGTGTGTGTTTCTGGTGCTCTGAGTGGCGGTTGGAATGTCTGGCTGTCAGACAGTCTGTGTGTGTGACGATTGGTGAGTCTGTGTGACAGTCCGCTTTCTTGCTTTCCTGGTCAGTATAAAATGTGATAAGATGTACATATTCATGCGTACATAAATATCTACAAATTTATTTCATTTACGCATATACATACAAACAAATAATGAGCGTTTATTCTTTGTTCCCAAATATTCCCTTGACCATTTGAATGAATGAATGAACCATTGTTTAAACATATGCATTGTTTTAATTTTTATTAATATGTAATATTTATCAAATTATGTATATATTTTTATTTATACCTCAATTTAAATTTGCCTCTACTACATCCGCTGCCTCTAACAACAATTGATCGTCTCCATACATCGCAAGAAAAAGAGGTATATCTATTTTTGGTAGTATCTCAACACTCAATATTTCTATTTGAGGTTTGATTGCTACCTCTCTTCGATGGTCTGTTGTGGTTGGCTGCGAAGACACCGCCAAAAAGTGATCCTCATCGCCTGTTAGCATATCATCGTGTTCTGCATTCGAAGGATTTGATGTCTCAGGTGCAGATGTTGGCTGCGAAGACACCGCTAAAAAGTGATCCTCATCGCCTGTTAGCATATCATCGTATTCTGCATTCGAAGGATTTGCAGATGTTGGCTGCGATGACAGCTCTAACAAAAGTTCCTCATCTCCTTCAAGATGTTTCTCGAACTCTTCCTGTCTGGCTTTTCTTAAATACTCCTTCAAATGGTGACGCTGAAGTCTCCGATATAATGGTGTGTACCAGAAGGGCTTCATTGTACAAATAAAAGCTCAACTTCAAAATTTGGTAATTTTGCTTTGAAAACTTGTGAAGCTACAAAAATGTTGTAGTTTATCAGATACCACAATGTTTTGTCCACGTAGCAGTTTCTTTTGCTACAAAATTTTGTGACGTATCTGCATGCATAAGCATGCCTCCGTATCCTGTGTATATCACATATCATAATGTTTGTTTACATAAATTTTGTCCACTTAGCAGTTTCATTCCCGTAAACATTTTGTATCGTAGAGACATGCATAAGCATGTCCCTGTACTCTGTATATATCAAATTCCGTTCAAAACTTTGTAACGTATCTGCATGCACAAGCATGTCTCTGTACTCTGTAGATATCACTTATCAAAATTTTTGTTTACATAAATATTGTCTACGTAGCAGTTTCATTCCCTTAAACATTTTGTATTGTAGAGGCATGCATAAGCATGCCTCGGCATTCTGTGTATATCAGATACCACAATGTTTTGTCCACGTAGCAGTATCTTTTGCTACAAAATTTTGGAACGTCTCTACATGCATAAGCATGCCTCCGTATTCTGTGTATATCACATATCATAATGCTTGTTTATGTAAATATTGTCTACGTAGCAGTTTCATTCTCCTAAATATTTTCTAACGTATTTGCATGCATAAGCATGCCTCGGTATTCTGTGTATATCAGATACCACAATGTTTTGTCCACGTAGCAGTTTCTTTTCTAATTTTTTAATCTTAACCGTTTCTATCAGCAGATACGCTACTTTTGCAAAGTAACGCAAAGCTACTTTGTTGGAATGAAGCGTACTATACCAAAACAAAATTTTCACGAATTTATATTAATCTAAATTTTTTATAGAATTCAGTACATTTTTGTATCTAAAAGTAACAAGTCGTGACTATTAAAAAAATCCTTGTGTGTTAATAATAAATCTAAGACAGAAAATAAATACATATTCTCAAAAAACAAATTATTTGTATATCAAAAAATAAGAGTGTGTCATATAATTTAAGCAAAGACAGAATTTAAATATATATATAAAAATCCTTGTAATATTACTTGTTATTCAAGCAATCAATATATTTTTTAATAAAAAAGTACACTATAAACAAAATAATTTTTATAACTGTAAATCAAAATATTAAAAAAAAAAAATGAGTTCATCAATTTTCAAGTGCAATATCTGTAATAAGGTATATAAATACCAAAAATCTTATTTAGAACATTGCAAAGGTCATGTTCCACCACAACAAGTGCAACAGTCGATACAACCCCCAACGTTTATGAAACGTTATTGATTATACCTTCCTTAATTATTTATTTATTGTCGTAATAGTATAGTTTGTATACAAATGAATTTACGGTATTTCGGAGATTTTTAGGAAATAAAATGGTGTAGAGAAAAAGATTTTGCTAGTGATAACGTAGGCCAATATCGCATTTGTTGTCCATTTCTAACATATATGTTAGAGTGGAACATATACATATAGTTGCGAATGAAGTTACCTTCACAAGAAGACTACCGGTTAATTCACTGGTTAATTAACCGATAGTGTTAACTGATATGTCAGGTAAAGTTTCAGGTAATTTCTTAAGAGAAAAAAGAAGAAATTACCCGAAACTCTGGTATACATGTGATCTTGCATCTTTCTCTAACTCATTCCTTATCCCGGAAGATGAAACATATATCTGTACTGCTCACTCTAGTGCATATTAGCATTCATAGTTTTGGTTAAATTTAACCAATATATTGGGTAATATTAACTAGTTAATGCTAACCAAAATATTGGTGATAACCAAATTATTGGTTAATACTACCTAGTTAATGATAACCAAAATATTGGTTAATACTACCTAGTCAGTGAAAACCAAAATATTGGTTAATACTAATTATCTAACAAATATATTCGTCAACGTTGACTAAGTATAGTTAACCGATATATCAATCAACTATAGTCAATGATAAATATGTAAGTTATTATAGCTATATAGATTAGTATTACCTAGTCCACCCTATGAACAAATCCATTAAAGATAACATTTGAAATATACTAATTATATTAAGTTTCATTAAACAATTTTATCAGCTAAACTTTTTTAAATATTATTTTGTTTTATTGTGGCTGCAGGCTATAGCCTTTTTAATTGCTTTTTCGAAGTCCCTCGCAGATAAACTTTGCAAAACATCTGGAATGTTAAGAAACGTTTTTAATATATAGATATTAGTATAAATATTAGTATCTATATTAATGTATATATATATATATATATATATATATATACATATATATATATTCCCATATATATGGGAAAAAAGCCTGAGATGGCTTTTTTCCCAACCTCCCTTCCCGATTGTACATTTGCAGTAGGTCGACTGTGAAAACGCCGCGGATTACTGCATTAATATCTTCCGATACGCCCTTTAGTTTATAGATGTACGTAAGCAGTAAAAGTATTAATTTTTAAATATATTTGTGGCCTTCATATTAAGTAAAATTTTGTTACCACTGCTTGGACGACATCCTCAGCCTTTAACTTTTCTTCGATTAATTCCAACCCTCCCAATGATTTCCTTGGAAGCATGGCATACGGAGAACTAATTGTTTTCACCACCTTACATTCTATTAGCGCATTCGTTTAGGCCATTAATTCAGGTTTCAGTGAATGATAAGAAAAATTTCATTAATGACATGAAAATATTAAAATTAGTAAAATTCTTACATTTCTCTCCATCTGGTCTTTCCTATTTGCTATTAACTCTTGGTTGGAAACTATTCTCGACTGCCCATTGCTCAGGATATGCTGGTTGCAAGCAATATTATCTATTTTATTATCAATATCCTTAGTTTTAGCTCGCATCTGTCTTAAAAAGCAATGATATAAGAAAAAAGAAATAAATAAAAGTTGTTAAGATTTATTTTGATAAAGTTTATAATAATTGACTTATATATACCTTGATTTTGAGTAGCGGTGTATGCTGTTTTAGAAATTCGTTTCTGGCTTGAACCACTGAACCCCGCATCACTGTCTTCGGTGGTCTTAGTCATTTTTTAACTTGCTTTATTATGTTTTTTAACAATTTTTCATTAAAATTATATTTTGCATAATTGCAAAAAACTAATTTCATTCGCAACTATATATGTTCCACTCTAACATATATGTTAAAAAAGGACAAATGGCAAATTTGGAGTACTTTTCTACATCAGACGGCTTTAAGCGTTCGCCAAAAACATTTTTAACGATCGAATTTTCAGCCAGCATTTCTTTTGGTATTTCAATTGTGTATTCTCCAAATTCTGAGTTGAGTTTCCCATCGCCCATTTTTAAAAGCCAATCTAGTAGTAGGGAACTGTATGTGCTATGACCATTAAAAATATTAAATTTCAGCAATTAAATTTGAAATTTTTCAATTTTAATTGCCAAAATTCTCAAATTTCACAAAATCCTAAAATTTCATTTTGTGTGTGTTCGTGTGTGCATTTTTTCCCACGGTTTAAAAGGGGCGTTCACATTGTTGTTTTTTTAATATAATGTTGGGGTAGGCGTGGGAATTTGTGTCTGTCCATATGTGACCTTCAGAATACATGTCCGTCGGTATGTGAGCGTGGGAATTTGTGTCTGTCCATATGTGACCTTGAGAATACATGTCCGTCGGTATGTGAACGTGGGAATTTGTGTCTGTCCATATGTGACCTTGAGAATACATGTCCGTCGGTATGTGAGCGTGGGAATTTGTGTCTGTCTATATGTGACCTTGAGAATACATGTCCGTCGGTATGTGAGCGTGGGAATTTGTGTCTGTCCATATGTGACCTTGAGAATACATGTCCGTCCATATGTGACCTTGAATATACATGTCCGTCTGTATGTGAGCGTAGAAATTTCTGTCTGTCCATTTATACTGTGTACGCCTGGTGAATAAAAAAATTTAGAAGCATTTTTAGGAATTACACTATTTAAAAAGTGTAGTAGTTATATATGGATACCCTTAATGTTTGTGGTTCGTTCCTTCTTGCTGGAGTGAGATTTTTTCTTTTATTTTTTTGCTTATTAAAATTTGGTGTGTTTACTTAAGATTTGTCGTCCAGCAATTCAGTGTTTTTTTTTTACTTTTTTGTTGCAATGCTTGAGTCTGGAGGAATAATTTGATTATTCTGATCTTGAAGACGTTGTGAAAAAAAATTACTATTGCATAAATATTGAAACTGATGTTTTGTTTATTTTGTACATGACGATCATCGATGGATTTTATTTGGGGATCTGGATGGTGGTGCGATTTCTGTATTTTGTAGAATATGAATATTTATGCTATGTTTAAGTGTGTGTGTTTCTGGTGCTCTGAGTGGCGGTTGGAATGTCTGGCTGTCAGACAGTCTGTGTGTGTGACGATTGGTGAGTCTGTGTGACAGTCCGCTTTCTTGCTTTCCTGGTCAGTATAAAATGTGATAAGATGTACATATTCATGCGTACATAAATATCTACAAATTTATTTCATTTACGCATATACATACAAACAAATAATGAGCGTTTATTCTTTGTTCCCAAATATTCCCTTGACCATTTGAATGAATGAATGAACCATTGTTTAAACATATGCATTGTTTTAATTTTTATTAATATGTAATATTTATCAAATTATGTATATATTTTTATTTATACCTCAATTTAAATTTGCCTCTACTACATCCGCTGCCTCTAACAACAATTGATCGTCTCCATACATCGCAAGAAAAAGAGGTATATCTATTTTTGGTAGTATCTCAACACTCAATATTTCTATTTGAGGTTTGATTGCTACCTCTCTTCGATGGTCTGTTGTGGTTGGCTGCGAAGACACCGCCAAAAAGTGATCCTCATCGCCTGTTAGCATATCATCGTGTTCTGCATTCGAAGGATTTGATGTCTCAGGTGCAGATGTTGGCTGCGAAGACACCGCTAAAAAGTGATCCTCATCGCCTGTTAGCATATCATCGTATTCTGCATTCGAAGGATTTGCAGATGTTGGCTGCGATGACAGCTCTAACAAAAGTTCCTCATCTCCTTCAAGATGTTTCTCGAACTCTTCCTGTCTGGCTTTTCTTAAATACTCCTTCAAATGGTGACGCTGAAGTCTCCGATATAATGGTGTGTACCAGAAGGGCTTCATTGTACAAATAAAAGCTCAACTTCAAAATTTGGTAATTTTGCTTTGAAAACTTGTGAAGCTACAAAAATGTTGTAGTTTATCAGATACCACAATGTTTTGTCCACGTAGCAGTTTCTTTTGCTACAAAATTTTGTGACGTATCTGCATGCATAAGCATGCCTCCGTATCCTGTGTATATCACATATCATAATGTTTGTTTACATAAATTTTGTCCACTTAGCAGTTTCATTCCCGTAAACATTTTGTATCGTAGAGACATGCATAAGCATGTCCCTGTACTCTGTATATATCAAATTCCGTTCAAAACTTTGTAACGTATCTGCATGCACAAGCATGTCTCTGTACTCTGTAGATATCACTTATCAAAATTTTTGTTTACATAAATATTGTCTACGTAGCAGTTTCATTCCCTTAAACATTTTGTATTGTAGAGGCATGCATAAGCATGCCTCGGCATTCTGTGTATATCAGATACCACAATGTTTTGTCCACGTAGCAGTATCTTTTGCTACAAAATTTTGGAACGTCTCTACATGCATAAGCATGCCTCCGTATTCTGTGTATATCACATATCATAATGCTTGTTTATGTAAATATTGTCTACGTAGCAGTTTCATTCTCCTAAATATTTTCTAACGTATTTGCATGCATAAGCATGCCTCGGTATTCTGTGTATATCAGATACCACAATGTTTTGTCCACGTAGCAGTTTCTTTTCTAATTTTTTAATCTTAACCGTTTCTATCAGCAGATACGCTACTTTTGCAAAGTAACGCAAAGCTACTTTGTTGGAATGAAGCGTACTATACCAAAACAAAATTTTCACGAATTTATATTAATCTAAATTTTTTATAGAATTCAGTACATTTTTGTATCTAAAAGTAACAAGTCGTGACTATTAAAAAAATCCTTGTGTGTTAATAATAAATCTAAGACAGAAAATAAATACATATTCTCAAAAAACAAATTATTTGTATATCAAAAAATAAGAGTGTGTCATATAATTTAAGCAAAGACAGAATTTAAATATATATATAAAAATCCTTGTAATATTACTTGTTATTCAAGCAATCAATATATTTTTTAATAAAAAAGTACACTATAAACAAAATAATTTTTATAACTGTAAATCAAAATATTAAAAAAAAAATGAGTTCATCAATTTTCAAGTGCAATATCTGTAATAAGGTATATAAATACCAAAAATCTTATTTAGAACATTGCAAAGGTCATGTTCCACCACAACAAGTGCAACAGTCGATACAACCCCCAACGTTTATGAAACGTTATTGATTATACCTTCCTTAATTATTTATTTATTGTCGTAATAGTATAGTTTGTATACAAATGAATTTACGGTATTTCGGAGATTTTTAGGAAATAAAATGGTGTAGAGAAAAAGATTTTGCTAGTGATAACGTAGGCCAATATCGCATTTGTTGTCCATTTCTAACATATATGTTAGAGTGGAACATATACATATAGTTGCGAATGAAGTTACCTTCACAAGAAGACTACCGGTTAATTCACTGGTTAATTAACCGATAGTGTTAACTGATATGTCAGGTAAAGTTTCAGGTAATTTCTTAAGAGAAAAAAGAAGAAATTACCCGAAACTCTGGTATACATGTGATCTTGCATCTTTCTCTAACTCATTCCTTATCCCGGAAGATGAAACATATATCTGTACTGCTCACTCTAGTGCATATTAGCATTCATAGTTTTGGTTAAATTTAACCAATATATTGGGTAATATTAACTAGTTAATGCTAACCAAAATATTGGTGATAACCAAATTATTGGTTAATACTACCTAGTTAATGATAACCAAAATATTGGTTAATACTACCTAGTCAGTGAAAACCAAAATATTGGTTAATACTAATTATCTAACAAATATATTCGTCAACGTTGACTAAGTATAGTTAACCGATATATCAATCAACTATAGTCAATGATAAATATGTAAGTTATTATAGCTATATAGATTAGTATTACCTAGTCCACCCTATGAACAAATCCATTAAAGATAACATTTGAAATATACTAATTATATTAAGTTTCATTAAACAATTTTATCAGCTAAACTTTTTTAAATATTATTTTGTTTTATTGTGGCTGCAGGCTATAGCCTTTTTAATTGCTTTTTCGAAGTCCCTCGCAGATAAACTTTGCAAAACATCTGGAATGTTAAGAAACGTTTTTAATATATAGATATTAGTATAAATATTAGTATCTATATTAATGTATATATATATATATATATATATATATATATATATATATATACATATATATATATTCCCATATATATGGGAAAAAAGCCTGAGATGGCTTTTTTCCCAACCTCCCTTCCCGATTGTACATTTGCAGTAGGTCGACTGTGAAAACGCCGCGGATTACTGCATTAATATCTTCCGATACGCCCTTTAGTTTATAGATGTACGTAAGCAGTAAAAGTATTAATTTTTAAATATATTTGTGGCCTTCATATTAAGTAAAATTTTGTTACCACTGCTTGGACGACATCCTCAGCCTTTAACTTTTCTTCGATTAATTCCAACCCTCCCAATGATTTCCTTGGAAGCATGGCATACGGAGAACTAATTGTTTTCACCACCTTACATTCTATTAGCGCATTCGTTTAGGCCATTAATTCAGGTTTCAGTGAATGATAAGAAAAATTTCATTAATGACATGAAAATATTAAAATTAGTAAAATTCTTACATTTCTCTCCATCTGGTCTTTCCTATTTGCTATTAACTCTTGGTTGGAAACTATTCTCGACTGCCCATTGCTCAGGATATGCTGGTTGCAAGCAATATTATCTATTTTATTATCAATATCCTTAGTTTTAGCTCGCATCTGTCTTAAAAAGCAATGATATAAGAAAAAAGAAATAAATAAAAGTTGTTAAGATTTATTTTGATAAAGTTTATAATAATTGACTTATATATACCTTGATTTTGAGTAGCGGTGTATGCTGTTTTAGAAATTCGTTTCTGGCTTGAACCACTGAACCCCGCATCACTGTCTTCGGTGGTCTTAGTCATTTTTTAACTTGCTTTATTATGTTTTTTAACAATTTTTCATTAAAATTATATTTTGCATAATTGCAAAAAACTAATTTCATTCGCAACTATATATGTTCCACTCTAACATATATGTTAAAAAAGGACAACAAATGCGATATTCGCCTACCTTACCACTAGCAAAATCTTTCCATATACCATTTTTTTACTAAAAATCTCCAAAATACCGAAAATTCAAATGTATACATATTATAATATTGCCACAATAAATAAGTAAGTGACGAAAGTATAATATATATATTTTCTTATGAAACTTTTATTTAAATGATAATTATATGAATATGTAGATATACGACTAATATAAAATAAACATAAACATTACAAAAACCATCTTTCAAATTTTACGGCGAAAACGAAACAATGGCAACATCGATACCAAAAATTCCATATAAATTTGCTTCATATGTGTTAGTGAAAAAATGTTGTGTGTATTAGTTTCGGGTAGTATTTTCTTGCAGGGTAGTGTTTTGCAATTACAATAAATAGTAATTTAATTAAAAATTGTTAATAAAATTAATAAAACAAGTTAAAAAATGACTAAAATCACCTAAGACTGCGATGTGGGGTTCAGTGGTCCAAGCCAGGAACGAATTCCTAAACCAACGTACACCGCTACTCAAAATCAAGGTATATATCACTCAATTTTTATAAACATTATCAGATTACCTATTAACAACTTTTATTTATTTCATTTTTCTTATATCATTACTATTTTAAAGCAGATGCAATCTAAAATGGAGGCTATTGAACATATGGAGTATAAGGCGGTGCTACAAAAAGTGGAGTCCTCGGTATGCCGCATGGCGGGAGAAAACCGAGATAAAAAAAAACACGAAGTCGCTACCATGCTTCCAATTAAAACATTGGAAGCAACAGAAGTAATGGAAGAAAAGATAAAGGCTAAAGATTTCGCTCAAGCAATGGCAATAAAACTTTTTACTTAATATGACGGCTATAAATATATTTAAATATTAATACTTTTACAGCTCACGTATACCTACAGACTAAAGGGCGTATCAAACGATATTAATGCAGTAATCCGTGGCGTTTTCACGGAGGACGTACTGCAAATATACAATTGGGATGGTAGGTGGCAAAAAAAGCCCTCGCAGATCTCGCAATGTCAAATAAATTTATATGAGTTGAGCGAAATATATATATTAACATAAAATAACCTCAAAACTCAAACAAAACTATTAATTATTAAATGAAAAAAGGTTAAGAACTAGACACAAGAATTATATATATATATATATATATATATATATATATATATACTTACCTCGTATAATTTTGTTTGAATTTACGAGATCTGAAATGGCTTATTTCCCCTCCTCCCTTTCCAATTGTACATTTGTAGTAGGTCATCTGTGATTGTAGGTGTACGTAAGCTGTAAAAGTTTTAATGTTCAAATATATTTATAGCCTTCATATTAAGTAAACCTTTATTACAATTGCTTGGGCGAAATCCTCAACCTTAAACTTTTCTTCTATTAATTCCATTTCTTCCAATGATTTGATTGGAAGCATGGCATGCGGAGGACTCCACTTCTTTTAGTACCACCTTACATTCCATTAGCGCATTCGCTTGGGCCATTAATTCAGGTCTCAGTGAATGCTAGAAAATATTTCATTAACGACATCGCAATAGTAAAATTCTTAAATTTCTCTCCATCTGCTCTATCCTATTTGCTATAGCCTCCTGATTGGAAACTATAGTCGACTGTCCGTTGCTCAGGATATGCTGGTTGTTAGCAATGTTGTCTATTTTATATTCGACTAGCCACATGATTTAAAATGAATGAAAGTATAAATTGTTTTCATTGTTTATTATTGTTTAATAAAATTAATTGTCTCATGAAGCTAAAGAATATGTACAAAAAGGAAACACTTAAACATAGTTAAACATTATTTTCACTATAATAATTCATAATATTTCTTTAAAAACAATATTTTTTGAAAAAACAGAATTGAAACCTTTTTTAGCATACCCTGTTTTCCATCTACATGGTTCACTTTTACCTTTACATCATTTTTGTTTTTCACTCTTGAAAAGGCAACGTACAATTGCCCGTGACCAAACACTGGTTTTGGTAAATATATCCCCACCTTCTCCAAGGTTTGACCTTGAGCTTTATTGACTGTGATGGAAAACGCCAACCTTACAGGAAATTGTCTCCGACGTAGAATGAATGGTAGGTCTGGATTTATGGGAGCCAAATCAATCCTGGGAATGAATGGAGGATTACCTTCGGCAGTACCAGTTAGTATTGTTGCGCATATACGATTTTGTGACAATTTGGTTACTTGCAGCCTTGTGCCATTACATAGACCTCTTTTTGTGTTTAAATTCCGCAAAAGCATTATGATGGCTCCTACCTTAATTTATTTCATATGCAAATGCATATCTTAAGAAATTCGACTAGCTACTGCTATCGAGTATCTAGGTACTTATAGTTTTTACATCACCTCCAATTGCTTCAGCATCCTGTGTCCCTCATCTACTAGGTGTTTTGCTACTTAATTCATTTCTTTCTTCATTTTTATTTGAATACTGCTGATCCTAAGCTTAACAAAAATAGTCATAAACATATATAATAGCTTTAAATACTTGCAATTACTTAGCAATACTAAAATTTTTCAAAATATTTTAATTTTTAGCTTCTTTTAGAGAACTCGATTTCTAAATGTAAAAGCAAAACAGCTGATTGGATAAATATTGAAACAAAATTTTACTATCCACAATTTTCTACTCTCTCAATCTTTTGCTCTCTTTTGTGGCTCTCTCGTCAAAAGTGTTTCGAGTTAATGAACACTTTTCTATAAACAATTGTTAATAATTTTCAGTAAATGAACAGAGCTATTGATAATCATCACCGCTACAATTTTCCTCTTCATTGCCATGTTTTCGCTTCAAAAATTTCTGTGTACTGAACAGCAGTGTGGCCTTTTTTGACATTTTTGCGGCTAGATTTAGCTTATTTTTAATATAGCTGCTGTACATATTCCATTTTGCAGTTAGCATATTTCAAATATATATATATATATATATATATATATATATATATACATATATATATATATATATATATATATATATATATATACATATATATATATATATATATATATATATATATATATACATATATATATATATATATATATATATATATATACATAGCACTATTATCATTCTTTGTTTTGTTCCAAAGATTTAACTATTCAAAATCGGTAGAAGAAATTACGGCCTTGGAACATCAGCGGCAAAAACTAAATTCATATGAATGGTTACTATATTATAATGATATATCGAACGAATCTTCAGAATCTGAAGAAGGTTCATTCGATAGCGTACATAACTTATAATCTAGATTTATTTTAAGATATGTTATATAGATTTTATTGAAATACTAATTAATAGCCATTTGTGGTTGAAGTTACTTTGATTTTTTGTTAGTTTTATTATAATTTAGTGTGATATTGAATTCAACAATACCTTCTGCCATTGAAGTGATGTGCAATAAGTGTTTACAGGGAAACTTTATGAAAAATAAACCATTTATAAAGATATATATTACCCAAAATAACAAAAGCTAATAGAATTAATATATTAGCCTTAATATTTGACAGTTTAGGATTCTTCATAGCACTTTTTAGCATAATTTTAAAGCCGATTTAGCTGTAAAATATTTTTGGTGTGGCCACACTGGTACTGAAGTATGCTCGACAGTGCAATAGCAAAACCCAAACTTCGTTATCGAACATGTACCCTACAAGAAGACCACCGGGTAATTCACTGGTTAATTACCCGATAGTGTTACCCGATATATCGGGTAAAGTTTCACGGAATTTCTTAAACCAATATGATAAAATTACCCGAAAATCTTGTATGATCTTGCATCTTTCTCTATCTCATTCCTTCTCCCGTAAGATGAAACATATATCTGTACAGCTCACTCTAGTGCATATTAGCATTCATAGTTTTGGTTAAATTTAACCAATATATTGGGTAATAATAACTAGATAATTATAACCAAAATATTGGTTAATACTACCTAGGTAATGATAACCAAATTATTGGTTAATACTACCTAGTTAATGATAACCAAAATATTGGTTAATACTAACTAGTCAACCCTAATGAACAAATCCATTAAATATGACAGTTAAAATATACTATTTACATTAAGTTTTATTAAAAAATTGTTTAAGTTAAATATATTTTAATATATTCTTTTTGTTTTGACCTATTGTAGCTGTGGTCTATATCCTTCTTAAACGCTTTTTCGAAGTCGGTCGCAGATAGACTTTGGAAAACATCTGGAATGTAAAGAAAATATATTAATTTATAGACATTAGTATAAATTTAAGTATATAAATATATGCATAAATATATATATATATATATATATATATATATACATATATACATATATATATATATATATATATATATATATATGTACATATATATATATATATATATATATATATATATACTTACTTATATATATGTATATACTTACCTCATTTAATTTTGTTTGAAATTGCAAGATCTGAAATGGCTTTTTTCTCCACCTCCCTTTCCAATTGTTGATTTGCAGTAGGTCGTCTGTGATTGTAGGTGTACGTAAGCTGTAAAAGTTTTAATATTCAAATATATTTATAGGCTTCATATTAAGTAAATCTTTATTACCATTGCTGGGGCGAAATCCTCAGCCTTTAATTTTTCTTCTATTAATTCCATTTCTTCCAATGATTTGATTGGAAGCATGGCATACGGAGGACTCCACTTCTTTTAGCACCACCTTACATTCCATTAGCGCATTCGCTTGGGCCATTAATTCAGGTCTCAGTGAATGCTAAAAAAGTATTTCATTAAATACATGGCAATAGTAATATTAGTAAAACTCTTACATTTCTCTTCATCTGCTCTATCCTATTTGCTATAGCCTCCTGATTGGAAACTGTTGTCGACTGCCCGTTGCTCAGGATATGCTGGTTGTAAGCAATATTGTCTATTTTATATTCAAATGTCTCCATTTTAGCTTGCATCTGCTTTAAAATAGTAATGATATCAGAAAAAAAGGAAATAAAAGTTGTTTATAGATATTCTGATGTTTATAATAATGGATTGATATATACCTTGATTTTGAGTAGCGGTGTACGTTTTTTAGGAATTCGTTCCTGCCTTGGACCACTGAACCCCACATTTCAGTCTTCGGTGGTTTTAGTAATTTTTTAACTTGTTTTATTTAGTTTTTTAACAATTTTTCATTATAATTATATTTTGCGTAATTGCAAGAAACTTATTTCATTCGCAACTATATATGTTCCACTCTAACATATATGCTAGAAAAGGACAATAAATACGATATTCGCCTACATTACCACAAACAAAATCTCTTTCCATATACCATTTTTTTACCAAAAATCTCCAAGATACCGTAAATTCAAATGTATACATATGATATTATTGCGACAATAAATAAGTAAGTAACGAAAGTATAATATATATATATATATATATATATATATATATATTTTTTTTTTTTTTTCTTATAAAACTTTTATTTAAATGATAATTATATGAATATGTATTTATACGACTAATATAAAATACACATAAACATTACAATAACCAACCTTAAAATTTCACGGCGAAAACCAAAAATTACCAAAAATTCCATATAAATTTGTTTCATATGTGTTAGTGAGATAATGTTGTGTGATTAGTTTCGGGTAATATTTTCTTGCAGGGTATGCTTGCCTAAGAGCCCTATAATAGTCCAATCAAGGCACATCTATACTAGTACACTCAATTTGCAACCCTGCAGAAAATATATGTAATGGATTCGCCTTGATATGTATTTTGTTTGTGTAAAAAATTTTCGGTTGTCAAATGGACTTGACAAGTAAAACATAAGAAAAATGGCGATACAGAAGAAAAAACAACACAGACACCAACATACGCTAAATGAGAAAAATGTAAGCTTTTGTAAATCCATATAATAAAATATATATATAAAAGTTCAATTTAATTAGTTCTGTCGGAGTTGATTCTCCAAGTTGACTGGACTAAGGTTCACATATTTCCTGCTCTTATGAAAGAATCGGACACAAATTTTGCATCTGCAATTGCTCTAAATAGCTCTAAACATGTCTCCCTCTAAACCTAAAGAAATGAAGAATCAATGACATTGAACAATTCGTCTTTAGATGATGTGCCGGCAATTCTGGTGGTTTTACACAAGCCACAAAATGACTATCAGTCTGCCAATTATACAGCACCCATAGCCAATCAAGCTATAAAAATTGTAAGAAGACTAACCAAATCTACTGAAAGGCATAATAATGGTGTACGTCCGAGGCAGCCTATAAAAATTTTTCTTCAAATAGAACAAGAACCCAGAATATGAGAACAACGGTGAATACAACTTATTTTTTATATAACAGTTTACGAAATACTTGTTTCTTGTTATTCTACATATATGAATTCATTACGTGTTAATGCCATGGATACCGCATATTTCGGCGCTTGGAACAACGATCCCTCTCCCTTAAAGAATTTGCGCTTGCACACTGCACAAACACGCATTGTTTTATAAGTTCAGAAAGTATACTTATATAAAAACTATTGCTTTTAGTAATAATAAGCAAATCAATTATATATTATATATATATATAAACAACTCTTGTTTTCTTAGCAATTGACACAAAATTAATTTTTGTTTTTGAACTCTTCACAAATTTTCTTTTTGGCGCAAAGACTGAAAAGCAGATTTTGACAAGCGAGTTCAAGGCGAACTAAGGCGAAAGCACAAGATTTTGACAAACTAGTTCAAGGCGAATCAGGCGAATTGTATCAGCTTTTCGTCATTTTGCATATTAAGGTCACCAAATAAAGATGCGCTTTGTGCATTACCCTGCAAGAAAAGATTAACCGAAACTTATACACAACATTTTTTCACTAACCCATATGAAGCAAATTTATATTGAATTTTTGGTAACGATGTTGCCATTGTTTTGTTTTCGCCGTAATATATGAAGGATGGTTCTTGCAAAGCATATTGTTTATTTTATAATAGTCGTATATGTACATATTCATATAATTATCGTTTGAATGCAAGTTTTATGAAACGTTATTGATTATACCTTCCTTAATTATTTATTAATTGTCGTAATAGTATAGTTTGTATACAAATGAATTTACGGTATTTCGGAGATTTTTAGGAAATAAAATGGTGTAGAGAAAAAGATTTTGCTAGTGATTACGTAGGCCAATATCGCATTTGTTGTCCATTTCTAACATATATGTTAGAGTGGAACATATACATATAGTTGCGAATGAAGTTACCTTCACAAGAAGACTACCGGTTAATTCACTGGTTAATTAACCGATAGTGTTAACTGATATGTCAGGTAAAGTTTCAGGTAATTTCTTAAGAGAAAAAAGAAGAAATTACCCGAAACTCTGGTATACATGTGATCTTGCATCTTTCTCTAACTCATTCCTTATCCCGTAAGATGAAACATATATCTGTACTGCTCACTCTAGTGCATATTAGCATTCATAGTTTTGGTTAAATTTAACCAATATATTGGGTAATATTAACTAGTTAATGCTAACCAAAATATTGGTTAATACTACCTAGTCAGTGAAAACCAAAATATTGGTTAATACTAATTATCTAACAAACATATTCGTCAACGTTGACTAAGTATAGTTAACCGATATATCAATCAACTATAGTCAATGATAAATATGTATATTTATTATATGTTAATGATAACCAAAGTTATTATAGCTATATAGATTAGTATTACCTAGTCCACCCTATGAACAAATCCATTAAAGATAACATTTGAAATATACTAATTATATTAAGTTTCATTAAACAATTTCATCAGCTAAACTTTTTTAAATATTATTTTGTTTTATTGTGGCTGCAGGCTATAGCCTTTTTAATTGCTTTTTCGAAGTCCCTCGCAGATAAACTTTGCAAAACATCTGGAATGTTAAGAAACGTTTTTAATATATAGATATTAGTATAAATATTAGTATCTATATTAATATATATATATATATATATATATATATATATATATTCCCATATATATGGGAAAAAAGCCTGAGATGGCTTTTTTCCCAACCTCCCTTCCCGATTGTACATTTGTAGTAGGTCGACTGTGAAAACGCCGCGGATTACTGCATTACTATCTTCCGATACGCCCTTTAGTTTATAGATGTACGTAAGCAGTAAAAGTATTAATTTTTAAATATATTTATGGCATTCATATTAAGTAAAATTTTATTACCACTGCTTGGACGACATCCTCAGCCTTTAACTTTTCTTCGATTAATTCCAACCCTCCCAATGATTTCCTTGGAAGCATGGCATACGGAGAACTAATTTCTTCACCACCTTACATTCCATTTGCGCATTCGTTTAGGCCATTAATTCAGGTTTCAGTGAATGATAAGAAAAATTTCATTAATGACATGAAAATATTAAAATTAGTAAAATTCTTACATTTCTCTCCATCTGGTCTTTCCTATTTGCTATTAACTCCTGGTTGGAAACTATTCTCGACTGCCCATTGCTCAGGATATGCTGGTTGCAAGCAATATTATCTATTTTATTATCAATATCCTTAGTTTTAGCTCGCATCTGTCTTAAAAAGCAATGATATAAGAAAAAAGAAATAAATAAAAGTTGTTAAGATTTATTTTGATAAAG
Organism: Linnaemya vulpina; assembly: GCA_963675445.1. NCBI lineage: Eukaryota > Metazoa > Arthropoda > Insecta > Diptera > Tachinidae > Linnaemya > Linnaemya vulpina. The sequence continues at coordinate 45,987,606 of OY776276.1, forward strand.
TTTATAATACTTGACTTATATATACCTTGATTTTGAGTAGCGGTGTATGCTGTTTTAGAAATTCGTTCCTGGCTTGAACCACTGAACCCCGCATCACTGTCTTCGGTGGTCTTAGTCATTTTTTAACTTGCTTTATTATGTTTTTTAACAATTTTTCATTAAAATTATATTTTGCATAATTGCAAAAAACTAATTTCATTCGCAACTATATATGTTCCACTCTAACATATATGTTAAAAAAGGACAACAAATGCGATATTCGCCTACCTTACCACTAGCAAAATCTTTCCATATACCATTTTTTTACTAAAAATCTCCAAAATACCGAAAATTCAAATGTATACATATTATAATATTGCCACAATAAATAAGTAAGTGACGAAAGTATAATATATATATTTTCTTATGAAATTTTTATTTAAATGATAATTATATGAATATGTAGATATACGACTAATATAAAATAAACATAAACATTACAAAAACCATCTTTCAAATTTTACGGCGAAAACGAAACAATGGCAACATCGATACCAAAAATTCCATATAAATTTGCTTCATATGTGTTAGTGAAAAAATGTTGTGTGTATTAGTTTCGGTATTTTAGTATTTTCTTGCAGGGTAGTGTTTTGCAATTACAATAAATAGTAATTTAATTAAAAATTGTTAATAAAATTAATAAAACAAGTTAAAAAATGACTAAAATCACCTAAGACTGCGATGTGGGGTTCAGTGGTCCAAGCCAGGAACGAATTCCTAAACCAACGTACACCGCTACTCAAAATCAAGGTATATATCACTCAATTTTTATAAACATTATCAGATTACCTATTAACAACTTTTATTTATTTCATTTTTCTTATATCATTACTATTTTAAAGCAGATGCAATCTAAAATGGAGGCTATTGAACATATGGAGTATAAGGCGGTGCTACAAAAAGTGGAGTCCTCGGTATGCCGCATGGCGGGAGAAAACCGAGATAAAAAAACACGAAGTCGCTACCATGCTTCCAATTAAAACATTGGAAGCAACAGAAGTAATGGAAGAAAAGATAAAGGCTAAAGATTTCGCTCAAGCAATGGCAATAAAACTTTTTACTTAATATGACGGCTATAAATATATTTAAATATTAATACTTTTACAGCTCACGTATACCTACAGACTAAAGGGCGTATCAGACGATATTAATGCAGTAATCCGTGGCGTTTTCACGGAGGACGTACTGCAAATATACAATTGGGATGGTAGGTGGCAAAAAAAGCCCTCGCAGATCTCGCAATGTCAAATAAAATTATATGAGTTGAGCGAAATATATATATTAACATAAAATAACCTCAAAACTCAAACAAAACTATTAATTATTAAATGAAAAAAGGTTAAGAACTAGACACAAGAATTATATATATATATATATATATATATATATATATATATATATATACTTACCTCGTATAATTTTGTTTGAATTTGCGAGATCTGAAATGGCTTTTTTCCCCTCCTCCCTTTCCAATTGTACATTTGTAGTAGGTCATCTGTGATTGTAGGTGTACGTAAGCTGTAAAAGTTTTAATGTTCAAATATATTTATAGCCTTCATATTAAGTAAACCTTTATTACAATTGCTTGGGCGAAATCCTCAACCTTAAACTTTTCTTCTATTAATTCCATTTCTTCCAATGATTTGATTGGAAGCATGGCATGCGGAGGACTCCACTTCTTTTAGTACCACCTTACATTCCATTAGCGCATTCGCTTGGGCCATTAATTCAGGTCTCAATGAATGCTAGAAAATATTTCATTAACGACATCGCAATAGTAAAATTCTTAAATTTCTCTCCATCTGCTCTATCCTATTTGCTATAGCCTCCTAGCCACAAAGCCTGTCCCTGCCAGGCAAAAAAAATATGATTTAAAATGAATGAAAGTATAAATTGTTTTCATTGTTTATTATTGTTTAATAAAATTAATTGTCTCATGAAGCTAAAGAATATGTACAAAAAGGAAACACTTAAACATAGTTAAACATTATTTTCACTATAATAATTCATAATATTTCTTTAAAAACAATATTTTTTGAAAAAACAGAATTGAAACCTTTTTTTAGCATACCCTGTTTTCCATCTACAACGCCAACCTTACAGGAAATTGTCTCCGACGTAGAATGAATGGTAGGTCTGGATTTATGGGAGCCAAATCAATCCTGGGAATGAATGGAGGATTACCTTCGGCAGCACCAGTTAGTATTGTTGCGCATATACGATTTTGTGACAATTTGGTTACTTGCAGCCTTGTGCCATTACATAGACCTCTTTTTGTGTTTAAATTCCGCAAAAGCATTATGATGGCTCCTACCTTAATTTGCAATTTGTGAGAGGCATTCTAGAAGGTGATAAACTGTTTAAGAATACGACTGGATAATTCTCCCGTTCAGAAATGCTATCGCACTCCACCGTGTCAATACTGAAAAATGTAAAACATTCCCCCTGTAAGATACTTAGTACTTCCTCATTTATTTGGCATACTTCATAATTTTTTTGACATAAAATGGCAAATTTGGAGTACTTTTCTACATCAGACGGCTTTAAGCGTTCGCCAAAAACATTTTTAACGATCGAACTTTCAGCCAGCATTTCTTTTGGTATTTCAATTGTGTATTCTCCAAATTCTGAGTTGAGTTTCCCATCGCCCATTTTTAAAAGCCAATCTAGTAGTAGGGAACTGTATGTGCTATGACCATTAAAAATATTAAATTTCAGCAATTAAATTTGAAATTTTTCAATTTTAATTGCCAAAATTCTCAAATTTCACAAAATCCTAAAATTTCATTTTGTGTGTGTTCGTGTGTGCATTTTTTCCCACGGTTTAAAAGGGGCGTTCACATTGTTGTTTTTTTAATATAATGTTGGGGTAGGCGTGGGAATTTGTGTCTGTCCATATGTGACCTTCAGAATACATGTCCGTCGGTATGTGAGCGTGGGAGTTTGTGTCTGTCCATATGTGACCTTGAGAATACATGTCCGTCGGTATGTGAGCGTGGGAATTTGTGTCTGTCCATATGTGGCCTTGAGAATACATGTCCGTCGGTATGTGAGCGTGGGAATTTGTGTCTGTCTATATGTGACCTTGAGAATACATGTCCGTCGGTATGTGAGCGTGGGAATTTGTGTCTGTCCATATGTGACCTTGAGAATACATGTCCGTCCATATGTGACCTTGAATATACATGTCCGTCTGTATGTGAGCGTGGAAATTTCTGTCTGTCCATTTATACTGTGTACGCCTGGTGAATAAAAAAATTTAGAAGCATTTTTAGGAATTACACTATTTAAAAAGTGTAGTAGTTATATATGGATACCCTTAATGTTTGTGGTTCGTTCCTTCTTGCTGGAGTGAGATTTTTTCTTTTATTTTTTTGCTTATTAAAATTTGGTGTGTTTACTTAAGATTTGTGTTCCAGCAATTCAGTGTTTTTTTTTTACTTTTTTGTTGCAATGCTTGAGTCTGGAGGAATAATTTGATTATTCTGATCTTGAAGACGTTGTGAAAAAAAAATTACTATTGCATAAATATTGAAACTGATGTTTTGTTTATTTTGTACATGACGATCATCGATGGATTTTATTTGGGGATCTGGATGGTGGTGCGATTTCTGTATTTTGTAGAATATGAATATTTATGCTATGTTTAAGTGTGTGTGTTTCTGGTGCTCTGAGTGGCGGTTGGAATGTCTGGCTGTCAGACAGTCTGTGTGTGTGACGATTGGTGAGTCTGTGTGACAGTCCGCTTTCTTGCTTTCCTGGTCAGTATAAAATGTGATAAGATGTACATATTCATGCGTACATAAATATCTACAAATTTATTTCATTTACGCATATACATACAAACAAATAATGAGCGTTTATTCTTTGTTCCCAAATATTCCCTTGACCATTTGAATGAATGAATGAACCATTGTTTAAACATATGCATTGTTTTAATTTTTATTAATATGTAATATTTATCAAATTATGTATATATTTTTATTTATACCTCAATTTAAATTTGCCTCTACTACATCCGCTGCCTCTAACAACAATTGATCGTCTCCATACATCGCAAGAAAAAGAGGTATATCTATTTTTGGTAGTATCTCAACACTCAATATTTCTATTTGAGGTTTGATTGCTACCTCTCTTCGATGGTCTGTTGTGGTTGGCTGCGAAGACACCGCCAAAAAGTGATCCTCATCGCCTGTTAGCATATCATCGTGTTCTGCATTCGAAGGATTTGATGTCTCAGGTGCAGATGTTGGCTGCGAAGACACCGCTAAAAAGTGATCCTCATCGCCTGTTAGCATATCATCGTATTCTGCATTCGAAGGATTTGCAGATGTTGGCTGCGATGACAGCTCTAACAAAAGTTCCTCATCTCCTTCAAGATGTTTCTCGAACTCTTCCTGTCTGGCTTTTCTTAAATACTCCTTCAAATGGTGACGCTGAAGTCTCCGATATAATGGTGTGTACCAGAAGGGCTTCATTGTACAAATAAAAGCTCAACTTCAAAATTTGGTAATTTTGCTTTGAAAACTTGTGAAGCTACAAAAATGTTGTAGTTTATCAGATACCACAATGTTTTGTCCACGTAGCAGTTTCTTTTGCTACAAAATTTTGTGACGTATCTGCATGCATAAGCATGCCTCCGTATCCTGTGTATATCACATATCATAATGTTTGTTTACATAAATTTTGTCCACTTAGCAGTTTCATTCCCGTAAACATTTTGTATCGTAGAGACATGCATAAGCATGTCCCTGTACTCTGTATATATCAAATTCCGTTCAAAACTTTGTAACGTATCTGCATGCACAAGCATGTCTCTGTACTCTGTAGATATCACTTATCAAAATTTTTGTTTACATAAATATTGTCTACGTAGCAGTTTCATTCCCTTAAACATTTTGTATTGTAGAGGCATGCATAAGCATGCCTCGGCATTCTGTGTATATCAGATACCACAATGTTTTGTCCACGTAGCAGTATCTTTTGCTACAAAATTTTGGAACGTCTCTACATGCATAAGCATGCCTCCGTATTCTGTGTATATCACATATCATAATGCTTGTTTATGTAAACATTGTCTACGTAGCAGTTTCATTCTCCTAAATATTTTCTAACGTATTTGCATGCATAAGCATGCCTCGGTATTCTGTGTATATCAGATACCACAATGTTTTGTCCACGTAGCAGTTTCTTTTCTAATTTTTTAATCTTAACCGTTTCTATCAGCAGATACGCTACTTTTGCAAAGTAACGCAAAGCTGCTTTGTTGGAATGAAGCGTACTATACCAAAACAAAATTTTCACGAATTTATATTAATCTAAATTTTTTATAGAATTCAGTACATTTTTGTATCTAAAAGTAACAAGTCGTGACTATTAAAAAAATCCTTGTGTGTTAATAATAAATCTAAGACAGAAAATAAATACATATTCTCAAAAAACAAATTATTTGTATATCAAAAAATAAGAGTGTGTCATATAATTTAAGCAAAGACAGAATTTAAATATATATATAAAAATCCTTGTAATATTACTTGTTATTCAAGCAATCAATATATTTTTTAATAAAAAAGTACACTATAAACAAAATAATTTTTATAACTGTAAATCAAAATATTAAAAAAAAAAATGAGTTCACCAATTTTCAAGTGCAATATCTGTAATAAGGTATATAAATACCAAAAATCTTATTTAGAACATTGCAAAGGTCATGTTCCACCACAACAAGTGCAACAGTCGATACAACCCCCAACGTTTATGAAACGTTATTGATTATACCTTCCTTAATTATTTATTTATTGTCGTAATAGTATAGTTTGTATACAAATGAATTTACGGTATTTCGGAGATTTTTAGGAAATAAAATGGTGTAGAGAAAAAGATTTTGCTAGTGATAACGTAGGCCAATATCGCATTTGTTGTCCATTTCTAACATATATGTTAGAGTGGAACATATACATATAGTTGCGAATGAAGTTACCTTCACAAGAAGACTACCGGTTAATTCACTGGTTAATTAACCGATAGTGTTAACTGATATGTCAGGTAAAGTTTCAGGTAATTTCTTAAGAGAAAAAAGAAGAAATTACCCGAAACTCTGGTATACATGTGATCTTGCATCTTTCTCTAACTCATTCCTTATCCCGGAAGATGAAACATATATCTGTACTGCTCACTCTAGTGCATATTAGCATTCATAGTTTTGGTTAAATTTAACCAATATATTGGGTAATATTAACTAGTTAATGCTAACCAAAATATTGGTGATAACCAAATTATTGGTTAATACTACCTAGTTAATGATAACCAAAATATTGGTTAATACTACCTAGTCAGTGAAAACCAAAATATTGGTTAATACTAATTATCTAACAAATATATTCGTCAACGTTGACTAAGTATAGTTAACCGATATATCAATCAACTATAGTCAATGATAAATATGTAAGTTATTATAGCTATATAGATTAGTATTACCTAGTCCACCCTATGAACAAATCCATTAAAGATAACATTTGAAATATACTAATTATATTAAGTTTCATTAAACAATTTTATCAGCTAAACTTTTTTAAATATTATTTTGTTTTATTGTGGCTGCAGGCTATAGCCTTTTTAATTGCTTTTTCGAAGTCCCTCGCAGATAAACTTTGCAAAACATCTGGAATGTTAAGAAACGTTTTTAATATATAGATATTAGTATAAATATTAGTATCTATATTAATATATATATATATATATATATATATATATATATATACATATATATATATTCCCATATATATGGGAAAAAAGCCTGAGATGGCTTTTTTCCCAACCTCCCTTCCCGATTGTACATTTGCAGTAGGTCGACTGTGAAAACGCCGCGGATTACTGCATTAATATCTTCCGATACGCCCTTTAGTTTATAGATGTACGTAAGCAGTAAAAGTATTAATTTTTAAATATATTTGTGGCCTTCATATTAAGTAAAATTTTGTTACCACTGCTTGGACGACATCCTCAGCCTTTAACTTTTCTTCGATTAATTCCAACCCTCCCAATGATTTCCTTGGAAGCATGGCATACGGAGAACTAATTGTTTTCACCACCTTACATTCTATTAGCGCATTCGTTTAGGCCATTAATTCAGGTTTCAGTGAATGATAAGAAAAATTTCATTAATGACATGAAAATATTAAAATTAGTAAAATTCTTACATTTCTCTCCATCTGGTCTTTCCTATTTGCTATTAACTCTTGGTTGGAAACTATTCTCGACTGCCCATTGCTCAGGATATGCTGGTTGCAAGCAATATTATCTATTTTATTATCAATATCCTTAGTTTTAGCTCGCATCTGTCTTAAAAAGCAATGATATAAGAAAAAAGAAATAAATAAAAGTTGTTAAGATTTATTTTGATAAAGTTTATAATAATTGACTTATATATACCTTGATTTTGAGTAGCGGTGTATGCTGTTTTAGAAATTCGTTTCTGGCTTGAACCACTGAACCCCGCATCACTGTCTTCGGTGGTCTTAGTCATTTTTTAACTTGCTTTATTATGTTTTTTAACAATTTTTCATTAAAATTATATTTTGCATAATTGCAAAAAACTAATTTCATTCGCAACTATATATGTTCCACTCTAACATATATGTTAAAAAAGGACAACAAATGCGATATTCGCCTACCTTACCACTAGCAAAATCTTTCCATATACCATTTTTTTACTAAAAATCTCCAAAATACCGAAAATTCAAATGTATACATATTATAATATTGCCACAATAAATAAGTAAGTGACGAAAGTATAATATATATATTTTCTTATGAAACTTTTATTTAAATGATAATTATATGAATATGTAGATATACGACTAATATAAAATAAACATAAACATTACAAAAACCATCTTTCAAATTTTACGGCGAAAACGAAACAATGGCAACATCGATACCAAAAATTCCATATAAATTTGCTTCATATGTGTTAGTGAAAAAATGTTGTGTGTATTAGTTTCGGGTAGTATTTTCTTGCAGGGTAGTGTTTTGCAATTACAATAAATAGTAATTTAATTAAAAATTGTTAATAAAATTAATAAAACAAGTTAAAAAATGACTAAAATCACCTAAGACTGCGATGTGGGGTTCAGTGGTCCAAGCCAGGAACGAATTCCTAAACCAACGTACACCGCTACTCAAAATCAAGGTATATATCACTCAATTTTTATAAACATTATCAGATTACCTATTAACAACTTTTATTTATTTCATTTTTCTTATATCATTACTATTTTAAAGCAGATGCAATCTAAAATGGAGGCTATTGAACATATGGAGTATAAGGCGGTGCTACAAAAAGTGGAGTCCTCGGTATGCCGCATGGCGGGAGAAAACCGAGATAAAAAAAAACACGAAGTCGCTACCATGCTTCCAATTAAAACATTGGAAGCAACAGAAGTAATGGAAGAAAAGATAAAGGCTAAAGATTTCGCTCAAGCAATGGCAATAAAACTTTTTACTTAATATGACGGCTATAAATATATTTAAATATTAATACTTTTACAGCTCACGTATACCTACAGACTAAAGGGCGTATCAAACGATATTAATGCAGTAATCCGTGGCGTTTTCACGGAGGACGTACTGCAAATATACAATTGGGATGGTAGGTGGCAAAAAAAGCCCTCGCAGATCTCGCAATGTCAAATAAATTTATATGAGTTGAGCGAAATATATATATTAACATAAAATAACCTCAAAACTCAAACAAAACTATTAATTATTAAATGAAAAAAGGTTAAGAACTAGACACAAGAATTATATATATATATATATATATATATATATATATATATATACTTACCTCGTATAATTTTGTTTGAATTTGCGAGATCTGAAATGGCTTATTTCCCCTCCTCCCTTTCCAATTGTACATATGTAGTAGGTCATCTGTGATTGTAGGTGTACGTAAGCTGTAAAAGTTTTAATGTTCAAATATATTTATAGCCTTCATATTAAGTAAACCTTTATTACAATTGCTTGGGCGAAATCCTCAACCTTAAACTTTTCTTCTATTAATTCCATTTCTTCCAATGATTTGATTGGAAGCATGGCATGCGGAGGACTCCACTTCTTTTAGTACCACCTTACATTCCATTAGCGCATTCGCTTGGGCCATTAATTCAGGTCTCAGTGAATGCTAGAAAATATTTCATTAACGACATCGCAATAGTAAAATTCTTAAATTTCTCTCCATCTGCTCTATCCTATTTGCTATAGCCTCCTGATTGGAAACTATAGTCGACTGTCCGTTGCTCAGGATATGCTGGTTGTTAGCAATGTTGTCTATTTTATATTCGACTAGCCACAAAGCCTGTCCCTGCCAGGCAAAAAAAAATATGATTTAAAATGAATGAAAGTATAAATTGTTTTCATTGTTTATTATTGTTTAATAAAATTAATTGTCTCATGAAGCTAAAGAATATGTACAAAAAGGAAACACTTAAACATAGTTAAACATTATTTTCACTATAATAATTCATAATATTTCTTTAAAAACAATATTTTTTGAAAAAACAGAATTGAAACCTTTTTTAGCATACCCTGTTTTCCATCTACATGGTTCACTTTTACCTTTACATCATTTTTGTTTTTCACTCTTGAAAAGGCAACGTACAATTGCCCGTGACCAAACACTGGTTTTGGTAAATATATCCCCACCTTCTCCAAGGTTTGACCTTGAGCTTTATTGACTGTGATGGAAAACGCCAACCTTACAGGAAATTGTCTCCGACGTAGAATGAATGGTAGGTCTGGATTTATGGGAGCCAAATCAATCCTGGGAATGAATGGAGGATTACCTTCGGCAGTACCAGTTAGTATTGTTGCGCATATACGATTTTGTGACAATTTGGTTACTTGCAGCCTTGTGCCATTACATAGACCTCTTTTTGTGTTTAAATTCCGCAAAAGCATTATGATGGCTCCTACCTTAATTTATTTCATATGCAAATGCATATCTTAAGAAATTCGACTAGCTACTGCTATCGAGTATCTAGGTACTTATAGTTTTTACATCACCTCCAATTGCTTCAGCATCCTGTGTCCCTCATCTACTAGGTGTTTTGCTACTTAATTCATTTCTTTCTTCATTTTTATTTGAATACTGCTGATCCTAAGCTTAACAAAAATAGTCATAAACATATATAATAGCTTTAAATACTTGCAATTACTTAGCAATACTAAAATTTTTCAAAATATTTTAATTTTTAGCTTCTTTTAGAGAAGTCGATTTCTAAATGTAAAAGCAAAACAGCTGATTGGATAAATATTGAAACAAAATTTTACTATCCACAATTTTCTACTCTCTCAATCTTTTGCTCTCTTTTGTGGCTCTCTCGTCAAAAGTGTTTCGAGTTAATGAACACTTTTCTATAAACAATTGTTAATAATTTTCAGTAAATGAACAGAGCTATTGATAATCATCACCGCTACAATTTTCCTCTTCATTGCCATGTTTTCGCTTCAAAAATTTCTGTGTACTGAACAGCAGTGTGGCCTTTTTTGACATTTTTGCGGCTAGATTTAGCTTATTTTTAATATAGCTGCTGTACATATTCCATTTTGCAGTTAGCATATTTCAAATATATATATATATATATATATATATATATGTATATATATATATATACATATATATATATATATATATATATATATATATATATATATACATATATATATATATATATATATATATATATACATATATATATATATATATATATATATATATATATACATAGCACTATTATCATTCTTTGTTTTGTTCCAAAGATTTAACTATTCAAAATCGGTAGAAGAAATTACGGCCTTGGAACATCAGCGGCAAAAACTAAATTCATATGAATGGTTACTATATTATAATGATATATCGAACGAATCTTCAGAATCTGAAGAAGGTTCATTCGATAGCGTACATAACTTATAATCTAGATTTATTTTAAGATATGTTATATAGATTTTATTGAAATACTAATTAATAGCCATTCGTGGTTGAAGTTACTTTGATTTTTTGTTAGTTTTATTATAATTTAGTGTGATATTGAATTCAACAATACCTTCTGCCATTGAAGTGATGTGCAATAAGTGTTTACAGGGAAACTTTATGAAAAATAAACCATTTATAAAGATATATATTACCCAAAATAACAAAAGCTAATAGAATTAATATATTAGCCTTAATATTTGACAGTTTAGGATTCTTCATAGCACTTTTTAGCATAATTTTAAAGCCGATTTAGCTGTAAAATATTTTTGGTGTGGCCACACTGGTACTGAAGTATGCTCGACAGTGCAATAGCAAAACCCAAACTTCGTTATCGAACATGTACCCTACAAGAAGACCACCGGGTAATTCACTGGTTAATTACCCGATAGTGTTACCCGATATATCGGGTAAAGTTTCACGGAATTTCTTAAACCAATATGATAAAATTACCCGAAAATCTTGTATGATCTTGCATCTTTCTCTATCTCATTCCTTCTCCCGTAAGATGAAACATATATCTGTACAGCTCACTCTAGTGCATATTAACATTCATAGTTTTGGTTAAATTTAACCAATATATTGGGTAATAATAACTAGATAATTATAACCAAAATATTGGTTAATACTACCTAGGTAATGATAACCAAATTATTGGTTAATACTACCTAGTTAATGATAACCAAAATATTGGTTAATACTAACTAGTCAACCCTAATGAACAAATCCATTAAATATGACAGTTAAAATATACTATTTACATTAAGTTTTATTAAAAAATTGTTTAAGTTAAATATATTTTAATATATTCTTTTTGTTTTGACCTATTGTAGCTGTGGTCTATATCCTTCTTAAACGCTTTTTCGAAGTCGGTCGCAGATAGACTTTGGAAAACATCTGGAATGTAAAGAAAATATATTAATTTATAGACATTAGTATAAATTTAAGTATATAAATATATGCATAAATATATATATATATATATATATATATATATATATACATATATACATATATATATATATATATATATATATATATATATATATATGTACATATATATATATATATATATATATATATATATATATACTTACTTATATATATGTATATACTTACCTCATTTAATTTTGTTTGAAATTGCAAGATCTGAAATGGCTTTTTTCTCCACCTCCCTTTCCAATTGTTGATTTGCAGTAGGTCGTCTGTGATTGTAGGTGTACGTAAGCTGTAAAAGTTTTAATATTCAAATATATTTATAGGCTTCATATTAAGTAAATCTTTATTACCATTGCTTGGGCGAAATCCTCAGCCTTTAATTTTTCTTCTATTAATTCCATTTCTTCCAATGATTTGATTGGAAGCATGGCATACGGAGGACTCCACTTCTTTTAGCACCACCTTACATTCCATTAGCGCATTCGCTTGGGCCATTAATTCAGGTCTCAGTGAATGCTAAAAAAGTATTTCATTAAATACATGGCAATAGTAATATTAGTAAAACTCTTACATTTCTCTTCATCTGCTCTATCCTATTTGCTATAGCCTCCTGATTGGAAACTGTTGTCGACTGCCCGTTGCTCAGGATATGCTGGTTGTAAGCAATATTGTCTATTTTATATTCAAATGTCTCCATTTTAGCTTGCATCTGCTTTAAAATAGTAATGATATCAGAAAAAAAGGAAATAAAAGTTGTTTATAGATATTCTGATGTTTATAATAATGGATTGATATATACCTTGATTTTGAGTAGCGGTGTACGTTTTTTAGGAATTCGTTCCTGCCTTGGACCACTGAACCCCACATTTCAGTCTTCGGTGGTTTTAGTAATTTTTTAACTTGTTTTATTTAGTTTTTTAACAATTTTTCATTATAATTATATTTTGCGTAATTGCAAGAAACTTATTTCATTCGCAACTATATATGTTCCACTCTAACATATATGCTAGAAAAGGACAATAAATACGATATTCGCCTACATTACCACAAACAAAATCTCTTTCCATATACCATTTTTTTACCAAAAATCTCCAAGATACCGTAAATTCAAATGTATACATATGATATTATTGCGACAATAAATAAGTAAGTAACGAAAGTATAATATATATATATATATATATATATATATATATATTTTTTTTTTTTTCTTATAAAACTTTTATTTAAATGATAATTATATGAATATGTATTTATACGACTAATATAAAATACACATAAACATTACAATAGCCAACCTTAAAATTTCACGGCGAAAACCAAAAATTACCAAAAATTCCATATAAATTTGTTTCATATGTGTTAGTGAAATAATGTTGTGTGATTAGTTTCGGGTAATATTTTCTTGCAGGGTATGCTTGCCTAAGAGCCCTATAATAGTCCAATCAAGGCACATCTATACTAGTACACTCAATTTGCAACCCTGCAGAAAATATATGTAATGGATTCGCCTTGATATGTATTTTGTTTGTGTAAAAAATTTTCGGTTGTCAAATGGACTTGACAAGTAAAACATAAGAAAAATGGCGATACAGAAGAAAAAACAACACAGACACCAACATACGCTAAATGAGAAAAATGTAAGCTTTTGTAAATCCATATAATAAAATATATATATAAAAGTTCAATTTAATTAGTTCTGTCGGAGTTGATTCTCCAAGTTGACTGGACTAAGGTTCACATATTTCCTGCTCTTATGAAAGAATCGGACACAAATTTTGCATCTGCAATTGCTCTAAATAGCTCTAAACATGTCTCCCTCTAAACCTAAAGAAATGAAGAATCAATGACCTTGAACAATTCGTCTTTAGATGATGTGCCGGCAATTCTGGTGGTTTTACACAAGCCACAAAATGACTATCAGTCTGCCAATTATACAGCACCCATAGCCAATCAAGCTATAAAAATTGTAAGAAGACTAACCAAATCTACTGAAAGGCATAATAATGGTGTACGTCCGAGGCAGCCTATAAAAATTTTTCTTCAAATAGAACAAGAACCCAGAATATGAGAACAACGGTGAATACAACTTATTTTTTATATAACAGTTTACGAAATACTTGTTTCTTGTTATTCTACATATATGAATTCATTACGTGTTAATGCCATGGATACCGCATATTTCGGCGCTTGGAACAACGATCCCTCTCCCTTAAAGAATTTGCGCTTGCACACTGCACAAACACGCATTGTTTTATAAGTTCAGAAAGTATACTTATATAAAAACTATTGCTTTTAGTAATAATAAGCAAATCAATTATATATTATATATATATAAACAACTCTTGTTTTCTTAGCAATTGACACAAAATTAATTTTTGTTTTTGAACTCTTCACAAATTTTCTTTTTGGCGCAAAGACTAAAAAGCAGATTTTGACAAGCGAGTTCAAGGCGAACTAAGGCGAAAGCACAAGATTTTGACAAACTAGTTCAAGGCGAATCAGGCGAATTGTATCAGCTGTTCGTCATTTTGCATATTAAGGTCACCAAATAAAGATGCGCTTTGTGCATTACCCTGCAAGAAAAGATTAACCGAAACTTATACACAACATTTTTTCACTAACCCATATGAAGCAAATTTATATTGAATTTTTGGTAACGATGTTGCCATTGTTTTGTTTTCGCCGTAATATATGAAGGATGGTTCTTGCAAAGCATATTGTTTATTTTATAATAGTCGTATATGTACATATTCATATAATTATCGTTTGAATGCAAGTTTTATGAAACGTTATTGATTATACCTTCCTTAATTATTTATTAATTGTCGTAATAGTATAGTTTGTATACAAATGAATTTACGGTATTTCGGAGATTTTTAGGAAATAAAATGGTGTAGAGAAAAAGATTTTGCTAGTGATTACGTAGGCCAATATCGCATTTGTTGTCCATTTCTAACATATATGTTAGAGTGGAACATATACATATAGTTGCGAATGAAGTTACCTTCACAAGAAGACTACCGGTTAATTCACTGGTTAATTAACCGATAGTGTTAACTGATATGTCAGGTAAAGTTTCAGGTAATTTCTTAAGAGAAAAAAGAAGAAATTACCCGAAACTCTGGTATACATGTGATCTTGCATCTTTCTCTAACTCATTCCTTATCCCGTAAGATGAAACATATATCTGTACTGCTCACTCTAGTGCATATTAGCATTCATAGTTTTGGTTAAATTTAACCAATATATTGGGTAATATTAACTAGTTAATGCTAACCAAAATATTGGTGATAACCAAATTATTGGTTAATACTACCTAGTTAATGATAACCAAAATATTGGTTAATACTACCTAGTCAGTGAAAACCAAAATATTGGTTAATACTAATTATCTAACAAACATATTCGTCAACGTTGACTAAGTATAGTTAACCGATATATCAATCAACTATAGTCAATGATAAATATGTATATTTATTATATGTTAATGATAACCAAAGTTATTATAGCTATATAGATTAGTATTACCTAGTCCACCCTATGAACAAATCCATTAAAGATAACATTTGAAATATACTAATTATATTAAGTTTCATTAAACAATTTCATCAGCTAAACTTTTTTAAATATTATTTTGTTTTATTGTGGCTGCAGGCTATAGCCTTTTTAATTGCTTTTTCGAAGTCCCTCGCAGATAAACTTTGCAAAACATCTGGAATGTTAAGAAACGTTTTTAATATATAGATATTAGTATAAATATTAGTATCTATATTAATATATATATATATATATATATATATATATATATATATATATATATTCCCATATATATGGGAAAAAAGCCTGAGATGGCTTTTTTCCCAACCTCCCTTCCCGATTGTACATTTGCAGTAGGTCGACTGTGAAAACGCCGCGGATTACTGCATTAATATCTTCCGATACGCCCTTTAGTTTATAGATGTACGTAAGCAGTAAAAGTATTAATTTTTAAATATATTTATGGCCTTCATATTAAGTAAAATTTTATTACCACTGCTTGGACGACATCCTCAGCCTTTAACTTTTCTTCGATTAATTCCAACCCTCCCAATGATTTCCTTGGAAGCATGGCATACGGAGAACTACTTTTTTTCACCACCTTACATTCCATTAGCGCATTCGTTTAGGCCATTAATTCAGGTTTCAGTGAATGATAAGAAAAATTTCATTAATGACATGAAAATATTAAAATTAGTAAAATTCTTACATTTCTCTCCATCTGGTCTTTCCTATTTGCTATTAACTCCTGGTTGGAAACTATTCTCGACTGCCCATTGCTCAGGATATGCTGGTTGCAAGCAATATTATCTATTTTATTATCAATATCCTTAGTTTTAGCTCGCATCTGTCTTAAAAAGCAATGATATAAGAAAAAAGAAATAAATAAAAGTTGTTAAGATTTATTTTGATAAAGTTTATAATAATTGACTTATATATACCTTGATTTTGAGTAGCGGTGTATGCTGCTTTAGAAATTCGTTCCTGGCTTGAACCACTGAACCCCGCATCACTGTCTTCGGTGGTCTTAGTAATTTTTTAACTTGCTTTATTATGTTTTTTAACAATTTTTCTTTAAAATTATATTTTGCATAATTGCAAAAAACTAATTTCATTCGCAACTATATATGTTCCACTCTAACATATATGTTAAAAAAGGACAACAAATGCGATATTCGCCTACCTTACCACTAGCAAAATCTTTCCATATACCATTTTTTTTACTAAAAATCTCCAAAATACCGAAAATTCAAATGTATACATATTATAATATTGCCACAATAAATAAGTAAGTGACGAAAGTATAATATATATATTTTCTTATGAAACTTTTATTTAAATGATAATTATATGAATATGTAGATATACGACTAATATAAAATAAACATAAACATTACAAAAACCATCTTTCAAATTTTACGGCGAAAACGAAACAATGGCAACATCGATACCAAAAATTCCATATAAATTTGCTTCATATGTGTTAGTGAAAAAATGTTGTGTGTATTAGTTTCGGGTAGTATTTTCTTGCAGGGTAGTGTTTTGCAATTACAATAAATAGTAATTTAATTAAAAATTGTTAATAAAATTAATAAAACAAGTTAAAAAATGACTAAAATCACCTAAGACTGCGATGTGGGGTTCAGTGGTCCAAGCCAGGAACGAATTCCTAAACCAACGTACACCGCTACTCAAAATCAAGGTATATATCACTCAATTTTTATAAACATTATCAGATTACCTATTAACAACTTTTATTTATTTCATTTTTCTTATATCATTACTATTTTAAAGCAGATGCAATCTAAAATGGAGGCTATTGAACATATGGAGTATAAGGCGGTGCTACAAAAAGTGGAGTCCTCGGTATGCCGCATGGCGGGAGAAAACCGAGATAAAAAAAAACTCGAAGTCGCTACCATGCTTCCAATTAAAACATTGGAAGCAACAGAAGTAATGGAAGAAAAGATAAAGGCTAAGGGTTTCGCTCAAGCAATGGCAATAAAACTTTTTACTTAATATGACGGCTATAAATATATTTAAATATTAATACTTTTACAGCTCACGTATACCTACAGACTAAAGGGCGTATCAGACGATATTAATGCAGTAATCCGTGGCGTTTTCACGGAGGACGTACTGCAAATATACAATTGGGATGGTAGGTGGCAAAAAAAGCCCTCGCAGATCTCGCAATGTCAAATAAATTTATATGAGTTGAGCGAAATATATATATTAACATAAAATAACCTCAAAACTCAAACAAAACTATTAATTATTAAATGAAAAAAGGTTAAGAACTAGACACAAGAATTATATATATATATATATATATATATATATATATATATATATATATATACTTACCTCGTATAATTTTGTTTGAATTTGCGAGATCTGAAATGGCTTTTTTCCCCTCCTCCCTTTCCAATTGTACATTTGTAGTAGGTCATCTGTGATTGTAGGTGTACGTAAGCTGTAAAAGTTTTAATGTTCAAATATATTTATAGCCTTCATATTAAGTAAACCTTTATTACAATTGCTTGGGCGAAATCCTCAACCTTAAACTTTTCTTCTATTAATTCCATTTCTTCCAATGATTTGATTGGAAGCATGGCATGCGGAGGACTCCACTTCTTTTAGTACCACCTTACATTCCATTAGCGCATTCGCTTGGGCCATTAATTCAGGTCTCAGTGAATGCTAGAAAATATTTCATTAACGACATCGCAATAGTAAAATTCTTAAATTTCTCTCCATCTGCTCTATCCTATTTGCTATAGCCTCCTGATTGGAAACTATAGTCGACTGTCCGTTGCTCAGGATATGCTGGTTGTTAGCAATGTTGTCTATTTTATATTCGACTAGCCACAAAGCCTGTCCCTGCCAGGCAAAAAAAAATATGATTTAAAATGAATGAAAGTATAAATTGTTTTCATTGTTTATTATTGTTTAATAAAATTAATTGTCTCATGAAGCTAAAGAATATGTACAAAAAGGAAACACTTAAACATAGTTAAACATCATTTTCACTATAATAATTCATAATATTTCTTTAAAAACAATATTTTTTGAAAAAACAGAATTGAAACCTTTTTTTACCATACCCTGTTTTCGATCTACATGGTTCACTTTTACCTTTACATCATTTTTGTTTTTCACTCTTGAAAAGGCAACGTACAATTGCCCGTGACCAAACACTGGTTTTGGTAAATATATCCCCACCTTCCCCAAGGTTTGACCTTGAGCTTTATTGACTGTGATGGAAAACGCCAACCTTACAGGAAATTGTCTCCGACGTAGAATGAATGGTAGGTCTGGATTTATGGGAGCCAAATCAATCCTGGGAATGAATGGAGGATTACCTTCGGCAGTACCAGTTAGTATTGTTGCGCATATACGATTTTGTGACAATTTGGTTACTTGCAGCCTTGTGCCATTACATAGACCTCTTTTTGTGTTTAAATTCCGCAAAAGCATTATGATGGCTCCTACCTTAATTTGCAATTTGTGGGAGGCATTCTAGAAGGTGATAAACTGTTTAAGAATACGACTGGATAATTCTCCCGTTCAGAAATGCTATCGCACTCCATCGTGTCAATACTGAAAAATGTAAAACATTCCCCCTGTAAGATACTTAGTACTTCCTCATTTATTTGGCATACTTCATAATTTTTTGGACATAAAATGGCAAATTTGGAGTACTTTTCTACATCAGACGGCTTTAAGCGTTCGCCAAAAACATTTTTAACGATCGAATTTTCAGCCAGCATTTCTTTTGGTATTTCAATTGTGTATTCTCCAAATTCTGAGTTGAGTTTCCCATCGCCCATTTTTAAAAGCCAATCTAGTAGTAGGGAACTGTATGTGCTATGACCATTAAAAATATTAAATTTCAGCAATTAAATTTGAAATTTTTCAATTTTAATTGCCAAAATTCTCAAATTTCACAAAATCCTAAAATTTCATTTTGTGTGTGTTCGTGTGTGCATTTTTTCCCACGGTTTAAAAAGGGCGTTCACATTGTTGTTTTTTTTAATATAATGTTGGGGTAGGCGTGGGAATTTGTGTCTGTCCATATGTGACCTTCAGAATACATGTCCGTCGGTATGTGAGCGTGGGAATTTGTGTCTGTCCATATGTGACCTTGAGAATACATGTCCGTCGGTATGTGAGCGTGGGAATTTGTGTCTGTCCATATGTGACCTTGAGAATATATGTCCGTCGGTATGTGAGCGTGGGAATTTGTGTCTGTCCATATGTGACCTTGAGAATACATGTCCGTCGGTATGTGAGCGTGGGAATTTGTGTCTGTCCATATGTGACCTTGAGAATACATGTCCGTCCATATGTGACCTTGAATATACATGTCCGTCTGTATGTGAGCGTGGAAATTTCTGTCTGTCCATTTATACTGTGTACGCCTGGTGAATAAAAAAATTTAGAAGCATTTTTAGGAATTACACTCTTTAAAAAGTGTAGTAGTTATATATGGATACCCTTAATGTTTGTGGTTCGTTCCTTCTTGCTGGAGTGAGATTTTTTCTTTTATTTTTTTGCTTATTAAAATTTGGTGTGTTTACTTAAGATTTGTCGTCCAGCAATTCAGTGTTTTTTTTTTACTTTTTTGCTTGCAATGCTTGAGTCTGGAGGAATAATTTGATTATTCTGATCTTGAAGACGTTGTGAAAAAAAAATTACTATTGCATAAATATTGAAACTGATGTTTTGTTTATTTTATACATGACGATCATCGATGGATTTTATTTGGGGATCTGGATGGTAGTGCGATTTCTGTATTTTGTAGAATATGAATATTTATGCTATGTTTAAGTGTGTGTGTTTCTGGTGCTCTGAGTGGCGGTTGGAATGTCTGGCTGTCAGACAGTCTGTGTGTGTGACGATTGGTGAGTCTGTATGACAGTCCGATTTCTTGCTTTCCTGGTCAGTATAAAATGTGATAAGATGTACATATTCATGCGTACATAAATATCTACAAATTTATTTCATTTACGCATATACATACAAACAAATAATAAGCGTTTATTCTTTGTTCCCAAATATTCCCTTGACCATTTGAATGAATGAATGAACCATTGTTTAAACATATGCATGGCTTTAATTTTTATTAATATGTAATATTTATCAAATTATGTATATATTTTTATTTATACCTCAATTTAAATTTGCCTCTACTACATCCGCTGCCTCTAACAACAATTGATCGTCTCCATACATCGCAAGAAAAAGAGGTATATCTATTTTTGGTAGTATTTCAACACTCAATATTTCTATTTGAGGTTTGATTGCTACCTCTCTTCGATGGTCTGTTGTGGTTGGCTGCGAAGACACCGCTAAAAAGTGATCCTCATCGCCTGTTAGCATATCATCGTATTCTGCATTCGGAGGATTTGCAGATGTTGGCTGCGATGACAGCTCTTACAAAAGTTCCTCATCTCCTTCAAGATGTTTCTCGAACTCTTCCTGTCTGGCTTTTCTTAAATACTCCTTCAAATGGTGACGCTGAAGTCTCCGATATAATGGTGTGTACCAGAAGGGCTTCATTGTACAAATAAAAGCTCAACTTCAAAATTTGGTAATTTTGCTTTGAAAACTTGTGAAGCTACAAAAATGTTGTAGTTTATCAGATACCACAATGTTTTGTCCACGTAGCAGTTTCTTTTGCTACAAAATTTGTGACGTATCTGCATGCATAAGCATGCCTCCGTATCCTGTGTATATCACATATCATAATGTTTGTTTACATAAATTTTGTCCCACTTAGCAGTTTCATTCCCGTAAACATTTTGTATCGTAGAGGCATGCATAAGCATGTCCCTGTACTCTGTATATATCAAATTCCCTTCAAAACTGTAACGTATCTGCATGCACAAGCATGTCTCTGTACTCTGTAGATATCACTTATCAAAATTTTTGTTTACATAAATATTGTCTACGTAGCAGTTTCATTCCCTTAAACATT
This sequence comes from Linnaemya vulpina, assembly GCA_963675445.1. NCBI lineage: Eukaryota > Metazoa > Arthropoda > Insecta > Diptera > Tachinidae > Linnaemya > Linnaemya vulpina. The sequence goes on from OY776276.1 coordinate 46,009,139, forward strand.
TTGTATTGTAGAGGCATGCATAAGCATGCCTCGGCATTCTGTGTATATCAGATACCACAATGTTTTGTCCACGTAGCAGTATCTTTTTTGGAACGTCTCTACATGCATAAGCATGCCTCCGTATTCTGTTTATATCACATATCATAATGCTTGTTTATGTAAATATTGTCTACGTAGCAGTTTCATTCTCCTAAATATTTTCTAACGTATTTGCATGCATAAGCATGCCTCGGCATTCTGTGTATATCAGATACCAAAATATTTTGTCCACGTAGCAGTTTCTTTTCTAATTTTTTAATCTTAACCGTTTCTATCAGCAGATACGCTACTTTTGCAAAGTAACGCAAAGCTACTTTGTTGGAATGAAGCGTACAATACAAAAACAAAATTTTCACGAATTTATATTAATCTAAATTTTTTAGGATAGAATTCAGTACATTTTTGTATCTAAAAGTAACAAGTCGTGACTATTAAAAAAATCCTTGTGTGTTAATAATAAATCTAAGACAGCAAATAAATACATATTCTCAAAAAACATATTATTTGTATATCAAAAAATAAGAGTGTGTCATATAATTTAAGCAAAGACAGAATTTAAATATATATATAAAAATCCTTGTAATATTACTTGTTATTCAAGCAATCAATATATTTTTTAATAAAAAAGTACACTATAAACAAAATAATTTTTATAACTGTAAATCAAAATATTAAAAAAAAATGAGTTCATCAATTTTCAAGTGCAATATCTGTAATAAGGTATATAAATACCAAAAATCTTATTTAGAACATTGCAAAAGTCATGTTCAACCACAACAAGTGCAACAGTCGATACAACCCCCAACATCTGCGTGCAACCCCATAGCAACATATCAACAAATCCCACAGTCCATACAACCCTCAACATATGCATACAACTCAATGGTCTACAAGAATTTGCAGTATCAGTATCCGGCGCAGTATCAGTACCCAGTGCAGTATCAGTATCCAGTGCAGTATCAGTATCCAGTGCAGGTACCAGTGTATCCTTTATATCCGTATCCAGTGTCAACCAACCAATTCACAGCACCTATGGAGATTCCATATCCCATTGAATATAGCGTACCTATACAGTTGCAGCAAAATAATATGCCTAATTATTACCCAAGCTATTTGCCCGTAGATAATCCTTCTCAAGACATGGATATAAGTCAAGTTATTCCACACGATCAGGCAAATACACAAAATAATGAAGTAGAAATGGATATCTCAAATTCTACGGATGATCTACTGTCTCAAGCTTCAAATGAATACAAATATTATATAATAAATAGTGCTTTTAAAAATAATATTACAACATTTGGAGTTCCAGTAAATAAAGATTGTATTTTATTTGAAGATGTTACTGTGGATAATAAACAAATCATGAAAGAAAGACTTGAAAATAGTCTTGCCGTACACAACATTATTAAATTTAATATTACTCTTATTGGAGAGTATATTAAAATTATAAGCGATGATATGGAATTGTGTACTATTTCTCACCGGGCAAAGATGGATCTTCTGTGCATTGGAGATGATGTTGAGGAAATTATGGCAAAGCAATTGCAAGAAATCCACAACAAAATGTCTGAATTTCAAGAACGGGATTCAGGATGGACTTTAATTAGAATTGTTCGCCTCGAAATCGCTATAAATAAGTCATCTTTGGTGAGAGGATCGAACTGGATAAGTACGCCGGAGAACTTAAAAAGTAAAAAGGCATGTATATATGTTGAAAATAATGACATTTATTGTTTTAAATGGACAATAATATCTGCACTGGATACATCTGATATTAAAAGACCACAACGTTGCTGCTCATACAACATTGCAGACATCAGCGCTGATATCATATGTTTGCAAAACGGAATTGAGATTGATTTCAAAAATTTAAAGTGTCCTTTGGCGTTAAACAGTATCAGGATATTTGGAGAAAGCAATCCAAATATTAGCGTCAATGTGTTCGGATACAATGATGAAAGCAATGAGATTGTTGGACCATTCTATAACACCAAGAATGAAAAAGCTAAACATATTAATTTGTTATTATTAGAAAACGCTGAAGGGTATCAGCATTATATTCTTATAACAAACATATCAAAGTAAGTAATAAAATATACATTTATTTACATAAATATATTAATATATATTCTTATAACTTTTTTCTTTCCACAGACTTTTAAAATCTCAGACTACCAAGCACTGCAAAAAACTTGTCTTCTGTAACAGCTGCCTCCAATACACCCACAATGAGAGAACGTTAGAGCGACATAAAGAAGAATGTGGGAAAATTGTTGCGGACCTGCCGTCTGAGGAAAATGCCGTGTTGCAGTTTAAAGACCACCAACGACAAATGGATGTACCATTTGTTGTGTATGCAGACTTTGAATGCATACTGGAGGTGGTTAATATTAGAGTAAGTGACAAAAGTAGGTATCGCAAAAAGCACATTCCTTGTGCTTTTAGTTATTATATTAAATGTAAGCATAATGATAGTTTAGATAAGTTTAAATTATATACAGGGAGGGATGCAGCAGAAAAGTTTGTAGAAAATTTGATTGAAGATTGTGAAGTTATTTATAATGAATATCTAGTAAATAAAAGGGAAATGGATGCTTTAACTCCTTTCGAAAATTTTAATTTTCGAAATGCGATAAATTGTCACATTTGTCATAAATATCTAGGCAATGATAGAGTGCGAGATCACTGCCACATAAGTGGTAAATTTAGAGGAGCAGCTCATAATAGATGCAATTTAAAATTTCAAATTCCAAAATTTATACCAATCTATTTCCACAATTATTCATCTTATGACGCGCATCTTTTTGTTAAAGAGTTGGGTAAAAAATCTGACAATATAAAAGTCCTTCCGCTCAACAAAGAATTATACATATCACTATCTAGATTTTCAAAAATGACCGACAACTACAACCTTGAACTTAGATTTTTAGACACAATTCGCTTTATGCCTGAAAGCTTAGAATCTTTAGCTAATAATCTTTCAGAACAAGACTTTCACATCATTAAAAGACAATTTAAAACAAAAAAAGAGTTTGATCTAGTGAGAAGAAAAGGTGTCTTTCCCTATGATTTTCTTAATTCTTTTGAAAGATTTAATGTTGGTGAACTTCCAGCAAGGGAAAATTTCTTCAACCATCTCAATAATAAGGAGTGCTCGATTGAAGACTATGAGCATGCAAAAGAAGTTTGGAATGCTTTCGGCTGCAAAACCTTGCAAGATTACATGGAAGTATATTTAAAAACGGATGTGCTCTTACTTGCAGATATATTTGAAAGTTTTAGAAAGGTTTGCAAGAACATCTACCACTTAGATCCATATCAATATTACACTGCACCAGGACTATCGTGGGATGCTATGCTAAAGTATACAAATATAGAACTAGAGCTTTTGACGGACATAGATATGTACAATTTCTTCAAGAAAGGAATACGTGGTGGACTTGTACAATGCAGTAACCGATATTCAAAGGCTAACAACAAATATCTACCTGATTTCGATAGAGAAAAGCCCTCAGAATTTATTGTGTATTTAAACGCAAATAACCTCTACGGTTGGGCTATGTCTGAGTATTTACCTTATGGTGGATTCAGATGACTGTCAGCTGAAGAGCTAAATCTGGATCCTAAAACCATAGATGATAGTTCAAGTGATGAATATGTCTATGAAGTTACTTTAGACTATCCGTCTCATTTGCATGACTCTCACAATGACCTACCTTTCTGTCCAGAAAATAAGAAAATTTTGCAAACAAAGCACATTAAATTAGTTGCAGATTTTTCAACAAAACAAACATATGTCATACATTATAGAGTTCTTAAACAATGTTTACAGTGTGGTCTAGTTCCAAAGAAAGTGCATCGAATTCTCACCTATAAGCAATCAAAAGTTATATAGACTTGAACACCAGACATAGGGCTACTGCAAAAAATACTTTTTAAAAAAATTTTTTCAAATTGTTAAATAATGCAGTATACGGTAAAACTATGGAGAATGTGGAAAAGAGAAAAGATGTACGAATAGTTACGAACTGGAAAAGGACAAACTGTAATCATTTAGGAGCTCAAGATTGGATATCTAAACCTAATTTTCATAGTTTGTCAATATTTTCTGAGAATATGGTAGCGATTGAAATGAATAGAGTGAAAACCTATTACAATAAGCCTATATATTTAGGATTTTGTGTATTAGAGCTTTCCAAATGGAAAATGTATGATTTCCATTATGGGTACATGCAACCCAAATTCAAGTCAAACTTATCACTGAATTATATGGATACTGACTCTTTCATTTACACAGTAAAAAAAGAAGACTTTTACGCTGACATAAAAACTGACGTCGACCATAAGTTTGATACATCAGATTACCCAAAAGACAATGTATATGGATTTCCTTTGGTAAACAAAAAGGTATTGGGTATGATGAAGGATGAGAATTGTGGAAAGGTAATGAAGGAATTTGTAGGATTGCGGTCAAAAATGTACTCTTTTAGTGTGCAACATCAAAGTGATATTAAAAAATCGAAAGGAGTAAAGAAGTGCATTCTTAATAATTATAGTATAGCTTCATATAGAAATTGCTTATTCAATAAGTCGATTGTGTATGATGATATGCTAACATTTAAATCAAAAATTCATCAAATTTATACAAATGAAATAAATAAAGTAGTATTAAATTATGCAGACGATAAAAGAAAAATAAGAAGTGATAAGATGAGTACATATGCGTGGTATCATTTTCGAATCGAGGAAACTAATCCTGATTATGAACTTGACATGCTACTGTGGGAAATTTCAAGACTAGAAGAGGAAGAAGCAATGCTATAACTGTATCCCTATTTTTAAGTAATAATTTTTATATATATATTTAAGTAGTTAAATCTATTAATAAGTAAAAAAATTTTTTGATTGTTAAGAGAAATAAACAAAAAAATTGTACAAATATATTTAAAATGAAAAACCATTCAGAATTTGTTTTATTTTGTTTGGTGATTTATTATTTAGTTTCGTCGAAATATTGCATAATATGAATTAATTAAATGATTTATCATTTTTCTTAAGTAAAATACGGAGCACCGGCAGGTATCTGGCCCCTCCTCACAATCTGGATGGCTCCATGGACAAGACTTAAAGTGACCATCGTCCTTGTCCTCATCTTCCATTATACCAAAATCATCATTTTCATTCAACATATCGAGGAACATTTTCACCATTTCCATGTGTTCGTATATTACACATCTCTCAAAATCAACTAAGAATTGTGCGAGCTTGTTTCTAATGTCACTCATTATTTTATGAAATATTTTATACTATTACTAAAATTTACTTCCGATCTTTTTAACTGTTAGTTCTCTACTAATAATTGTTTTCAACGAACCAGTACTAAGGTGTATGTTATGAAATTAAAAAAAAAAAAAAAACGATGTCAGCGTTTTTAGTCCAGAAAATAATTTAAAATTCGACTCAAAAAAAATGAATACGTATATATGACATCTCTCTATCCTTTTTCAACTACTTAGTTTTAAATACTTATATATATTTAATTTTTCCTCACTTCATCTTTTGTCAAAAATAAAACAAAAAAATCATTGTATAATGATTTTTTGTTAAGCTTCTTACAGTCTAGAAAGCTAAAACCGAGATTAGTTTGCAATAAAAGTTCAAAGCTATAAGTTGTGAAAAGTTTCTACCGCAATGGATCTAGTGGAAAAATTTAATTCGTACAATACAAAATCCTTAATCCGTATAAAGGATCTAGATGAATTATCCAAACACACTATCATACGTGCAAAGCGAGTAACAACAAAGTATGGGGAAACAGTTCAACTTGAGCTGGAAAACCACATAATGTTTCTCCCCCCCAACCTATACAATGCATTGACCAATGCAGAATTAGAAGATCTTTCGAATAATAAATATCGACTACAAAGAAAAGGAGAGTGAAACCTGATCTTAGAAAGCGAGATGAATGAGTTGTTAATACCAAACTCCCAGTACCCCGTTTGGCAGTAAAAAATATGTTATGTTCATATATTTTGTAATTAACAAGAAAAAAAATAATAATAAAAAACAAAATGTTTTTAAATATGTATGTATATAAATATATATGATTGTGTTTATTTAATATCTTTGGTTATATCATAAAGAAATTTCAAACATAAGTGACCACAATTATATGTATTAAAGTTTTGATATTGATTGTAGTTGTATTGAATATTTCTACCTAAATATTTGATTAATTCTAGAGGAGGTTGTAAATTTCCAAAGCTGTCGAAATATTGTTTTTCATTCTTGTTTCTATAGTATGCTACCCAATGAGTACCTGGGCCTGTTGATAAATCCAAATTGATTATTCCACACTCTACAGTCTTTGGTCGTTTTGGTAGTGAATCCAACATATAAACTCCTCTAAAGTGTGGAATATATTTTGAAAATTTTCTTAGGTCAAATTCTGATAATGGTCTGTTGGGTAGCATTTCTAATAGTTTTTTGAATAATCTTTACAAACAAGTCCATAACCGTTTTTATATGGTTTAAGGTACAGTCCTTCTCCAACAGCAATAGACTCCATTGCCTTATTGTGTCTGGTGGCTTCCTCAAGTTGTTTTTTTGCATTCTTTGTTGCATTTACAGCTTTAGCTATAGCGGCACCTCCAGTTGCTAGACTACCTAGAGCAGTTAGAATCGGTATTATGGGCAAAAAACCACCAATTTTTGGAACATTTATAATACGCGGTATTATAACACCAGCTTTTTTCCCCTTAAGAAATTTACTGATAGCTTTACGAGCAATCTTAATGGCTGAATTAATATCTTGTGGTTTTTCCTTCTTCAATATCTTTGTTGCTGATTTAATTGTTTTATGAAACAGATTTTTGTCATTTATACGAATTCGTGGTGATGGTCTTTTCACTGTATTCCTTTTCTTTGCTTCAAGTGTGACTATATATGAAAATGTTTTTTTTGCAAGATCACTATCTTTTGAAAGAACTCTTTCCCAAGCCGTATTTTCAAGAATTTTGTCACCTTGATGTCTGCTGTTTAAGTCTTTATTTTTCGAGTAAGCAATATCGTGATTTTTGCAAGCAGCATCCAATAAGTTAATTCCTTTATCTCCTCTATCTAAACGCTTTTGTAATCTTGTGCCAGGTCCACAATACTGGTATCCAGGAAGATGTAATTCAAAAGGTAGAGAATTTATTGCTTTATTTAGTAAACCTTCTCCAACGATAGTTTGTTTGTGACTAAAACTTTTGTTATAAAGTACAACCATATTAATTTAATCTACAATAAAATATATTGTTTGCAAGTTTAGCAAGTAGTTATTAAAATGCGCTTCATAAAACAACATAAAAATATTTTTGTTCGTAATGCTGATATTTGTTCAAATGACAGTAAAAAAATAAGACATAGTTCCTTGTTACCAAATTCTATTCGAGCATTAATAGTTGGTCCTTCAAATTGTGGAAAAACTAACATAATGATTAGTTTGCTGGAAAGTCCTAATGGTCTTAAGTTTGAAAATATTTACTTGTACTCAAAATCTTTATATCAATTAAAGGAATGGGATACTACACATTTGCAGAAAACGAGGACGTTGTTCCTCCTACTGAAGCTAAAAGCAATTCAATTATGATTTTTGATGATGTTGCATGTGAAAAGCAAAACAATATACGTGCATATTTTTGTATGGGTCGTCATAAGCACGTAGACTCATTTTACTTGTGTCAAACTTACACGCGGATTCCAAAACATTTGATAAGAGATAATGCTAATGTAATTATTATGTTCAAACAAGATGCGACAAATATAAAACATGTATATGATGATCACGTTGGCAGCGACATGAACTTTGAAATGTTTCAACGAATTTGTAAAGAATGTTGGAAGGAAAAATACGGATTTTTGGTGATAAGTAAAGATAATGAACTAAACAATGGTCGTTATAGAAAGTCATTTGATTACTTCATCATAATATAATTTACTGTTCATCAAATGCACCCTGCAGTATTTAATCTGACTTCAAACTTTATAGATGTGATTATTGTAACTGATCAGATAAGCAGATCTGATACCTGATAAACTGACCTGATACCTGTTAAACTAACCTGATAAGCTGATCTGATACCTGATAAACTGAGCTGATACCTGTTAAATTGACCTGATAAGCTGATCTGGTACCTGATAAACTGATCTGATAGCTGTTAAACTGACCTGATAAGCTGGTCTGATACCTGATAAACTGACCTGATAGCTGTTAAACTGACCTGATAACCTGATCTGCTTCCTATTGAACTGACCTGATAGCTAAAATGAATGAACAAATTCTTAAAGAATTGGTGGCAACAAGAAATATCTTGAAGAAAAAGCTTCGTAGTATAAAAACTGGTGAAATAGATACACATCAGCAATTAACAGATACATTCAAGCCTATCACTGAACCTTTAAAATAATTTATCAATAGCTCTAAATACATTGGTAGACCAGTTAAAAAAGAACCGAGTGATAAGGAAACTGGAATTGATGACAATGAAAACTTTCATCCTCAGAACTCAACAATAAAATTGGAAACGAGTACGCCCAAGAAACTAAGTGAAGAAAAAATTTTTAAGCAATCTAATAGTAAAAGTAGCAGTAATTATGATGAAGATGACTTTTACTCACAAAATTTGAATAATGAAGAAAGTTATTCTGACTTATCACTATTGCAATCGAGAAACGAACTAGATACTAACTATGGTCCACATAAAGATAATAATAACGAATGGAGATTTGGTAATAGCACCATCGAGTTAAATCAAGATAGGATACAGGTTGGGGGACAAATATGGGCGCTCACGCCAGGACTTTTTCTTTAATGTTTCATAAAGCACCAAAAAACTATGATAAATTCGAGCTTGAAATCTATAAAAAAATATTACTTGCTACCAATGCCCACAGGAGAGGCTATAAGTCTGATGGTCAAATCAAAGGGAGCATAGCCCATACGTACAAACATATTATTGGAAAACTTTTTAAAGGAGACAATCATACAGGCTCATCAGATGTAACAAAAAGTAATTATTTAGGAAGGGGTTTGATGCATTTTAACCCTCATAATCCAAACTATATATACTGGGATGATCCAAACGAGTTGGTAGATCGACTTAGACTACTGCTTGCATCACAGTCTGCAGGCCATACTAATCACAACAACGAAATTGTCTCAATTATTGAAGAACTACGTGAAGCTAATATAATTGTATAAACTATATACATACATAGATTTTTATATAAAACATGTTCGTTGATAAATTTGGGCATTATATTAACGATAGAAGTGAAGTAATTTCAACCAAAAATGCGCCTAAGTTGTTGGGCTTCTTTATGGATACGAACAAAAACATTGATGTCCAATACAAGAGAATCAAAAATGTTGCAAATGCTGTGGAGGAAAACGATGTTATCAGTAAATTGTTTCTGCAAACTGAACTCAAAAAACAGCAACAAGAAGTAGCTTTCCAGTTAGAAAATCTTAATGCTCATTTGCAGGATATCAATAAGAAAATGGATGGTAATAAATCACTTTTTGATATGGAAATTGAAGAGCTACGAGAAAAAATTTATAGAATAGAAAATTACATGTTCGTATCAATAGGTGCAAGTGCATCAAGTAGATCACAACACACTTAAAACAGCGACTGGAAAAATAAGATGTCTTCAAAGAGAAATGTTGTAAATGAATTGCATAAGAAGGCTCGAAAACGTTTTGTACGTCGTAGAGTTGTAATGAAAGTAATAGATGATCTTTGGCAAGCTGATTTAGTTGAAATGGGAAATTATTCCTTAGACAATAGAAATTATCGATTTTTGCTAACTGTAATTGATACATTCTCAAAATTTGCTTGGGCAGTACCTTTGAGCAGAAAGAATGCATTCGAAACAACTCAGGCAATGGAGAATATTTTCAAATTGGGACGAATACCGAAAAACTTGCAAACAGACGATGGTAAAGAATTTTTCAATAAACATTTCAGTCAGTTGATGAATAAATGCAATATTAATCACTACTCAACATATAGCACTATGAAAGCCTCAATAGTAGAACGATTCAATAGAACATTAAAAGGAATGATGTGGAAGGAATTTAGCTTAAATGGTTCATATAATTGGATTGATATGTATAGAGATTTACTTGATGCATACAATAGAAAAATTCATCGCACCATTAAAATGTCACCGATTAAAGTAAATTCAACAAATGAAAAACAGCTTTTAAACACAGTATACAGTCATTTAAAGATGTATAAAATGTCAAAATTTAATGCAGGAGATCATGTACGCATAAGCAAATATAAAAACATTTTTGAAAAAGGTTATACTCCGAATTGGACAACAGAAATCTTTACAATTAAAAGAGTACAAAATACATATCCTACAACATATATATTAGAAGACTATCGCGGAAATCCTATTAAAGGTGGATTCTATGAAGAAGAACTTTCAAAAACCAGATATCCTAATACATACCTAGTTGAAAAGGTTCTCAAAACTAAAGGACATAAGGTATTTGTCAAGTGGCTGGGCTTTGGTAATGAGCACAATTCTTGGATAAGCAAAAATGAGATATTGTAAATGGAAGAATACAATAAATAAACAACAACAACAACAACAATGGCATCAATATTTAATTTTGTTTAAAATAAGTAAATAAACAATAAATACGAAACAGCTTCTTATAAATCATACTGTCTGTTTAACCTCATTTATTTACAATCAAACAGTTACAATGTCAATAACATTGACCCTGAGCTCCAATTCATCAGAACTATCTGGTAATTATTTTCCTCCTATTGATTTAAACGGAACCTATGAATGTGCTCTAACTGATTTTCATTCATACAAAAGTATCCCGAGTGTGGATGTCTACAACAATATATTTCATATCGGTGAACTTGTAATTGAAATACCGATCGGATCTTATGAATTAAATGATATAGTTGACTATATAGAAGAACAATACAAACGATATAGACCAGAAAACAAAATTTTGATTGAAGCTAATAACAATACAATGCAAGTCAAAGTCAGCAGCTCTAAAGAACCAATATATTTTAATAAAGAAAATACAATAGGTAGACTTTTAGGATTCAATAGCAGAATATTAACGCCAAACAAAGAACATTACTCTGATCTTCCAGTGAATATCTTTAAGGTGAATCTCTTGAGGATTGAAAGCAGTATTGTGGTTAATACTTATATGAATAATTCTAAAGCTCATACAATACATGAATTTCCGATTAATGTACCGGGTGGATATAAAATAGTTGAGATTCCTAAAAATTTTATTTATTTGCCAGTAAACTCCAGAGAGATAAGTTCACTAGCTCTTCGCGTGGTTGATCAAAACGGCGACTTAATTAATTTCAGAGGTGAGGAAATTACAATACGAATACATTTAAGGACAACTAAATAATAATAATATACAACACGAGTATATCGAAGAATACTACAGCAACATCTAATTCTCAAACGTCAAAAATCGCTTACAGCAGCAAACAAGAGTTTTCTCAAGTCACTGAACTTTAAACTGAAAACAAAATGAGTTCAATAATAGACGTTTTAGATAAACCAATATCTGACGAAAATATTATCAAAAAGGATTATCACACATACATACCATACCTTCAGTCTTTTAACAACAACGATGAAATAAGAATTTCAATACAAAACCAAGATCTATATGTGTTACCCAGTGAAAGCTATATATATGTGGAAGGACTTGTTGTAGACGAAAAAACATCGAAATCTACACCCAACTTTCAGTTGAAAAATAATTTTGTTGCATATCTCTTTGATGTAATCTGCTATGAACTGAATGGTATTGAGATTGATCATAAAAGATATTTGGGAGCCACCAGTACCATAAAAAATTTGGTTTCTTTATCACCTACGGAAAGCGTTGTGTTGCAAAATGCTGGATGGAATAAACTTGATAAAATAGATCTTCAAAATGGAAATTTTAATTTCTATGTACCACTCAAACTTCTTTTAGGATTCGCTGAAGACTACAATAAAGTTTTATTAAATGGTAAACATGAATTGATACTCTTGCGTAATAAGAACGATGAAGATCTTGTACACCCGAATGTTTCCACCGAGAAAGCAAAATTTACAATTTCACTAATATCATGAAGAATTCCACATGTTCAATTATCTGATCATAGTTAATTGAATATGATCAAAATACTTAATAATGGTGCTGCTATACCAATGGCATTCCGTAGTTGGGATTGTCATATGAATCCACACCTTAATATGGGAACCAATCACATACGGAATGTTAAATTGGCCGCTAATAAAGAACGCCCTCGTTTTGTCTTGATTGCCTTTCAACAAGAAAACAAGTTTGTTCATTGTGATCTTACTATCTTAAAAGTACATTTAAACTCAACCTCTTACCCATATGACGATCTTAATATAAAATTCAAAAATGAGCGCTATGCGATTCTATATGATATGTATCTAAGATTCCAACAAAGCTACTACATGAAACAACCCCAACCTCTTCTAACAGGTCAAGAGTTTAAAAATAGCGCTCCAATTATTGTAGTTGATGTCAGTCACCAAAACGAAACGCTCAATACCGGACCAATCGACATAAAAATTGAATTTGAAACAGCAACAAATATTCCAGCAAAAACATCAGCTTACTGCGTTCTTATTCATGACCGCGTAATAGAATACATACCAATAAAAGGTCAAGTCCGGAAGGTCTTATAAATTAAATAACATGGATGGTGATATTGTTTTCGTAGACTTGCAAGGTTTCAAAACTAATTCAAATGACTTCATCATAAAAGAACTAGCAGTAGTTTTCAGCAACAAGGAATGGTTCAATTTCATCACAAAACCTCCTTTTGATTTCGCATGTTTATCAGCCAAAAAACAGAGAGAAGCAGTTTGGTTAACAAAAAACTATCATCATATTAACTGGAATGATGGATCAGTCTCATTTCAAAGCGTTTGCAAGTTTTTAAAATCGAATATAAGAAATTCACAAATATATGTTAAGGGGGGAGAGAAGAAAATATGGCTGGAAAAAATTATTCATCAAACAGTTTATAACATTGAAGGCATTGGCTGCATTAATTTCAAACAAATGGAAACTAAGCATTCCATATATCTCTATTGTAGCTATCACGACTATGGTGTTTGTGCCTTAAGGAATGCAATTTTACTTAAAAATGAAAGTGTTAACAAACTTTTAAATAAATGCTTATAAAAATTAAAATAAATGTCTTTTTATTTCAAACAAAAAACCTACATACATATTTATTTTTTTCAGAGAACACACAGACAAACATACACAATCGTTCATTCATTCATTCAAATGGTCAAGGGAATATTTGGGCACAAAAAATAAACGCTTATTATTTGTTTGTATGTATATGCGTAAATGAAATAAATTTGTAGATATTTATGTACGCATGAATATGTACATCTTATCACATTTTATACTGACCAGGAAAGCAAGAAAGCGGACTGCCATACAGACTCACCAATCGTCACACACACAGACTGTCTGACAGCCACACATTCCAACCGCTACTCAGAGCACCAAAACACACACACACTTAAACATAGCATAAATATTCATATTCTACAAAATACAGGAATCGCACCACCATCCAGATCCCCAAATAAAATCCATCGATGATCGTCATGTATAAAATAAACAAAACATCAGTTTCAATATTTATGCAATAGTAATTTTTTTTCACAACGTCTTCAAGATCAGAATATTCAAATTATTCTTCCAGACTCAAGCATTGCAAGCAAAAAAGTAAAAAAAAAACACTGAATTGCTGGACGACAAATCTTAAGTAAACACACCAAATTTTAATAAGCAAAAAAATAAAAGAAAAAATCTCACTCCAGCAAGAAGGAACGAACCACAAACATTAAGGGTATCCATATATAACTACTACACTTTTTAAATAGTGTAATTCCTAAAAATGCTTCTAAATTTTTTTATTCACCAGGCACACAGTATAAATGGACAGACAGAAATTTCCACGCTCACATACAGACGGGCATGTATATTCAAGGTCACATATGGACGGACATGTATTCTCAAGGTCAGATATGGACAGACACAAATTCCCACGCTCACATTCCGACGGACATGTATTTTCAAGGTCACATATGGACAGACACAAATTCCCACGCTCACATACCGACGGACATGTATTCTCAAGGTCACATATGGACAGACACAAATTTCCACGCTCACATACCGACGGACATGTATTCTCAAGGTCACATATGGACAGACACAAATTCCCACGCTCACATACCGACGGACATGTATTCTGAAGGTCACATATGGACAGACACAAATTCCCACGCCTACCCCAACATTATATTAAAGAAAACAACAATGTGAACGCCCTTATTAAACCGTGGGAAAAAATACACACACGAACACACACAAAATGAAATTTGAGAATTTTGTGAAATTTGAGAATTTTGGCAATTAAAATTGAAAAATTTCAAATTTAATTGCTGAAATTTAATATTTTTAATGGTCATAGCACATACAGTTCCCTACTATTCAATCTCTATAGCTATTGTCCACGGCACGAATATTAACTTTTAGCTGTAAAATTTTAAACTTAGGCCAAAGATTAGAAAATTTTATGCATGATTCAACAATAGCCGTCCTGTGAGCATGCGGCTCCACCGGCAAACATTGGCGAAAATCTCCTCCAAGCAACACAACTTTACCCCCAAAAGGATGGTTGCTCTTCATTAATGTTTTTAGCTACTTATCAACAGCATTTAGTGCGTAGCTAGGTGCCATTGTTGCCTCATCCCAAATGATTAACTTCGCCTTTTTTATCTGCTTTGCATCTATTGAATTTTCTGTCATACTTGAGATTGATGTTTCAGTTAGTGGTACTGGTAGTTTGAACTGAGAATGATAGGTGCGACCTCCTTTTAAAAGGTTTGCTGCAATTCCTGTCGATGCAACTGGCAATGCTATATCACCCTTTCCTCTAACGACACTTAGTAAGGTTTTATACAAATACGTTTTCCCACTTCCACCCGGTCCATCAAGAAAGAAAAAATTTGAGCTATGCTGATTGTTGTATATTGCGTCAATTATGGTTTGGAATGCATTTCTTTGCTCAATATTTAGAAAAGATTCGAGCCTGGATCCTTCTTCCTTTTCCTGTGATGTATCAAAAACCTCTTGGCATGTCTTTCCATGCAAAATCAAAATATTTTGCACCTCCTTTAGGGCTAAATGCTCGCATGTCTCGCAGCTTCGTGGCTGGCCTTTGTGACAACGTACAAAATCTTCAACAAAGTTTTGAAGATATTTATCCTAAAGTTTTCGTGTGTGTACAGGACTTCCGGCACCGGGAATATGAAGCAACATCAATCTGAGATAATACCTTTCACCATCAGCTACACTAACAGTATACATGCGTCCAATAATACTATTACCGCCTCTCGTTCTTTCTTTCCAGCCAGTTTTCTTATTAAATCCATAATATTCCGGGATCTCAGTATAGTAAAATTTTCGAGCATTGATATCCTTTTCGTTGAGACGAAACCATGCAATGAGGGTTGAGTTTGAAAGGAAAATGCTATTGACTGCTTCATTAATGCTGTTTGGTCTAAAGTATACAATTTGGTGATTTAGTAGATGTATTGCAAGCCGAATGACTGCGTGTGACTGGTCGTGCATTGGTTTTGCCAAGATTCTCCAGGCAGCCTCTGGTGCGCTTACATATCTCGTATCTATAAATGTCCTTATCTCATCATGAATTAAAGAACCTTGCTCGGTAATTTCTACATTAGCGCAAACATAACCCTTATACACATACTTTAAAAGATATTTAACGCTTTTTATAGGGCACATACTTCAACATTGAAATGGCAATTATATTTTAAACTTAAAAATGGGTTATATGGCACAATCCATGAATTAGTTACCTCAAATCCTGAAGCAGTTTTGAAAATGACACCAGTATTTCTACGCCTGTACCTAGGATATCCATCGAGGTTACATATAGTTTCCTCTTGAAATTCTTTCGGGAAACCTTTCGAACACTTTCCATCTTCCATGCAAGGAGAGTTCATATTATTGGCTCCCCAAGGCCTATGTACCATATGCTTTAGTACAATGCTATGTAACGTAGGATAGTCCCCCGGATTGGGTATCTCTGCAGAAACAATAGTATCAATGACATCTCTGTCGCGTGGTTTTTTGTCTTCAGACAACATTATGAGCATGTGAGCATGAGGAAGGCCTCTTTTTTGGAATTCAATGACATGAATTTTGGCAACGACTTTACCGAATATGTGTCTCTTACAAATGTCCGTTAGAAGCTCAGAAAGTTTTAAATGGAAAACACGACCTATTAGATCAGGTCTATCTGTTTGGTATGATTCCATGTTTTCCGTTATTTCTCTCCACTTTGGATTACACGTCATGGTCAAGAAAATATCGGGTTTACCAAACTTGCGCACTATTGTCATTGCATCTTGATAGTTCTGTAGCATATTTCTTGGACTCCCTATGAAAGACGATGGTAAAATAATAGGCTTACCGGCAACAGAACCATCTTCCGCAGCCCTTGAGTGCAAAAAATCCATAAGGCCTTGATATTTTTCCGCGCGAAGCTATCTTTGGTGTTCTTTTATCCAATGAAGACGATTAGATTCCATTTTTAAGTAAGAATCTACAAAATAATGTTGTGTTAGTTTTCCTACACTTAAAAATTTATTAGCGCCTTCTCGCACGGCAATCCGATAACCGTAGTAACCCATTTGAGAAACTCGACTTCTTTTGGCAGAGGATAAATTTTGTTTCAACGGTATATCTGGATGCCACCCAGACTCTCCAAATGGAAATAATATGGGATATGTCATGGGTTCCAAGCTTGGATGAAGTATGCTGATACGTTTGGTACTGGTAGCTTTTGGATCTGATGAATCTGGCCTCAAATGTATGAGAAGATAACGTTCAAATGGAGGTTCTCCGTCCGTGCTTTGAAATATAGCAACTACTTTATTTACTTTTTGTGCATTATACATTCTGTTATCAAGAGATCTGTCGTGTTTTATTGCCATGGCAACTAGCGGTAAACGGATGCCCCTTAGTCTGGCCTCAGATTCTACATCCATCTCTACCTCGTACAACATCTAATGTGCCTTTGTCAGAGAATTGTGTTGGTTGAAGAAGTTTCCTAGTATTTTCATAACAGATCTGCTGCATCCAGTGTTTCCAGAATTTTTCATTCGCACATCTGTGGCTTCATCTGGGTCAAGAATATACAATTGGGCGTATTTTCTTTTACCACCGGGTTCAGGATGAAGAGTCAATGCCCTATCATAAATCTGACCATGGATGCGGAAACAATATGGACCGTAACCTGGCAGTGCTTTGATTTGAGCACCCATTGACGCAAACGAAAATGCACTGTTAAAGGATCGAATGTTCTTCATGAAATTTTTTGATTGTCCATGCTTTCCAGTTATTAAATCTTTCAGAATGGCAGGATATGGGTGAGGTCCACTTTTCCTTTCTGAAAACAAATTGAAAATTTTCCATCTGGTGCTTTTTCCTTACAAAAATGTTTAGCGGTACAAAACGAACATTCGTATGTCATGCCCCCATGGTAATGCTCTTCAACTAAATCTTCTTTTAGATTTAAATTTTCTTGTTGTCTGTCATTCATACAAATCTCCAAAATTGGCACATTTTGGGTTGATCTTTCGGCAGACAATAATACAACGCTTTCATCCTCTATCAATCTTTTATTCACTATTCTTTTCCTGTTTTCTTCTAACCTCTTTCTTTTCTCAGAAATTGATTCCTCTTTTCTTTGGGCTGCTTTTCGGTTCGTATCTTCCCTTTACTTTTTCCTTTTTTGCTCATCAGTTTCATTTAGTTTTTGGTCCGCCTTTCCTTTTCTATTCTCTAATCTTTTGCTTCTCCGGACATCGGATTCATTCAGTCGTTTGGCTGCATTTCTTTCTCTCATCTCTTCTAATCGCTTACTTCTACGCACGTTACATTCGGTAAGTCTTTGAGATGCATTGCATATCTTGTTTTTTTCCAACCTCTTCACTCTCTATTCATCTACTTCAAACAATCTGTTCGCCATATTTCGGGCTGCATCTTTTACCAATCTATTGCTTTTATCTTTCTCGAACTCTTTCAACCTACGTGATATAGTATTTTGTATTTTCTCCTTTGAACGCTTCATCTTGGTATTTATATCCTGTTGACTATAAGCTAAGGATTTTCTTTTTTTGTCCTTATTTAACCGTTCAATTTTATCGCTTAGTTTTTCCTGAGTGTTAAAATAAACTTTTTTTTCTCTCCCTATCTTTTTGAAGCTTCGCACGATAAGATTTTTTTCTTTTAGGCAATATAATTTTTGGTTCAGAAAAAACAATTGGTATTTCGGAAAGTTGTTGAGTGGACAATAAAACATGTTCATAAACATAAAAATGACCATTTAAAAGATCCCCTGAAAATCGAAGTCGTTTAACTGGATATTGTTCGTTACTGAAGCGATAACACAGGACGCCATTTCTCCAAACTTCAAATAAGTATGGAAAAATTTTAGCGACAGCCTGAAGTTCGCATGATGGTACCGTATGTTTCTCTTCTTTTCATATCAATAGCATATTCTCTAGCATCATTATAATTGTAACCCTCTGCTGTGCTACAAAAAAAATTGAAACGGTTCCAATTTTCGACCACATAATTTACAATGGTTTGGCGGACTTCCATTCCCCTTGAAGCTGCTCCGTAGACTATATGAGCAAGGGATGCAAATAAACAATTTCCATCCCCAGCAATCGGAAAAACTCTGTGACACATACCATCCAAATAATCCATCATTGCAAAATATTTTAAAAATAACTGTGAAGAAAATTATTGAAGCAGTTTTAAAGTTTGAATTTAGAACCAAACCCCACAAACGATTAATTCTGTTTACAGTGGATTACAAATAAAATAGCAAAGAATTTTAATCAAGGGCACAAATATTATGAACTTTTAGACAATTTTACTTGACATCAAGGAAGAAAATTTTTTTTCCAAATAATGGGATCTTATACTTTTAAACAGTTTTGCGTACCTTTCCAAAAATCATTTAATAACTATTATCGAAAGGCCTACAAACAAAAATCTGCAAAAATGCTCATGACCAATCAAGTCCGATAATATGTTTTGCGATCAACCGAATTATGTAATTCGGCGGCTCGTGTAAACACACTGTTATAGTGTACGAACTAAAAAGATTATTTGCTGACCACATATCGTCGGTATCCTGCAAAAAAGCGCTATGTCAATTTTTTTGCGAAAAGGACCTAATGATGCAGAAGTGTTGTAAGAGCCATAATATATCGCCTCCAAAAAATTTCGTTCCTACTTAAAATAGTTTTATAGTTATGGTATCAGAAAGAACTGATTCTCCATACGAAAGATCCAAAATATTAACCATAAGGCCTCAATAACTCAGCAACGTGTTTACGTGACATAGTACTTTTTAACAGGATACCGACGATATATAAAACACCAATCTTAAAGCTTCAATATGAATGGACAAATACTCCAATATTTATAAACGGTCCTTGATTGAAATCCTCAAAATTTTTAAGAGATTGAGAAAATTTCGATCTTAACCCTCTGTATTTAGATTAGATGTGATCACAAATTGGCATCAAAAATTTATTTAAACAAATCCATCAAGAATAGAAAATTATTTTTAACAGCAATTAAACGTATGAAGTGGATAATATCGGCCATGTCGCAGAACTCACAACAGATCGAAATAGGAATTATTTCCGTTGCTTGCTTCTTCCAGAAATATAAACTGAAAAAGCTTTTCGAATAAAACCATTATAATTTTACGGAATCAGAAAAATCAAATAAGAAGGAATGTCGGACCATTCCGATCGGAATGTGTGATATGCCTATATACACGCGTATCAAATATATGCCACATGTTCCAATTGGAATGGTTCATATTTTGTAGTTGCATTCAGATCATTCATAAGAAAGCTGGAGTTACAAAAAAGTAGCATCAATGTGTTTGTGTTTTTCAAGTTACATGCTCAAACGCGCGCAACGTCGAACGCGTTTGGGTCGGGTTTGACAGTTGAAAAAACATTTTTTCATAGAAAGTTGACAACCAGAATCACAGAGAACTTCGTATAAAAAATTTAAGGTAGAAATACATGCCAAACTTTTTCGCTTTTCAGCGTTTCGCACTTTTAATATTTCAAGTTACATGTCAAGCGTTTACGCTGCAATATTCTTTTGTAGGAAGCTCAGTAAGGCCTGCCTGTTATGTTTTTTCAACTCTCATTTTGTATATAGTAAACAAATCCGAAACTGAAAGAAAACAAAACTCTCAAAAATCAGCTGTTCACGCTTCTACCGCACGAAAAAGAAGAAAGTAAATCTACTTTTGAGCATGAAACTTAAAACATAAAATTACATTGATGCTACTTTTTTGACAAAAGCGTGGCATGGACTTTCGGCTTTATCAGCCAACCGTAACTTGAAATATTTTTCGTGCGCAGGGCTTGATCGCACGCTTGATATATCGCGTGGTATGTAACTCCAGCTTAATGGAGAAGGCCAATGCAAGCGGCGGCGGACGGCAATATGTTGCTAAGCTTTTTGCATGTAAATGTTTTGCTAGGCCAATCTACGCGGTATGTTTTAAAGCGGCGATTGTCAAAATAAAGGAATTTGATTTGTTAATTTTAATAAATTTAAAATGGTCATAAATAAGTGTTTTTGCTTCCAAAATTTAAATAATTTAAAATTTTTCTGTTTATTTAATCAAATTGTTGTAAACATGTATGAATATGTTTAGCAACATTTTCTCATGCGGTAAAGAAAAAATGCAGAGCAATATTCTACTTCTCCGTTCTGCCGCTCATCACAGCATTGCCAGATTCAATTATTTGTGATGTGTCAAACATTTTATTTGAATTTCTGAGTATGAAAACTATTTTTTGATCTACTGACAATCCCGCTCCCGTCCGTCCGTGGCCTTCTAGCATAAACTTCTTCATACCTATTCGAAAAATTAGTGACGTTTTATAGAAAATTTATGTTTAAAACCAACTCAGTAGTTAGTTCAACTCCCCCTTAAAAACAGAAAGTAGTTTCATTTAAAAAAAAATTGTTCGTTGCACGTTTTCTGAAGAAGCAAAACACGAAATTCATTCCATCGAACGGACTTGAATTTTGTAACACGAATCATAACATACTTTGAAGAGAATTTAGGGCAGCTTTCGAAGTTATGAAAAATTTAAGCTGATTTGGTTTTTTTTTTTTAAAGAACTTAAACTTAAAGGTTTTTATTTTAAAATCAAAATAAATATTATTATTTTTAATGTTTTTAATGAAATGTGCAACAACTCAATAAGTTCACTATAATTTGAGCGTAATTGGAACACGATAAAGAATAAATAATTTAATATATTCTTTACACCCTTCACCTTTGTAGCTGAAATGTTACAGGTATATAAATTTTCCACATAGATAGTGGAGTACATTTAGACATATCCGTCTTTTTGTATATTTGCCGAGTTTCCTATCAGAAATCGGTCATTTAGCTTTGCAGATATAAACCGAAAGCAGATATGATTCTGAACAAAAAATATGGACCTGGACTTGGCACAAACCGATAAAAACTTTTTTGAATTACCTTCGAAAAAATTAGGCAAATCGGTCCAGTAGTTATTATTATATTATTTAATGCAATGAACATTAAAAAATAAAATTAAAATAAAAAATTGGGTACAAATAAAACTAATGTTTAAAAAATCTTTATTTTTAGTTGTTTTGTATTTCTTTATTTTTTTGTTGTGCATCGACTGTAAGGTATTTATAATTCGGCAAATCCGAATATTTCATTCTAACGTAATGAGTGTAAATAACTGTTATTAATATTTTCTTACAATGTGATATTTTCTTCTTCACTTCGCAAATATTTATAATCAAAACAATCTTGTTCTCATATTAATAAGATGAGCAATTGAGAGATTTATAACAAAAATTCAATAATCACGTTCTCCTTTTACATACCGAAAATAAAAATCTTTCTCTTTAGTATTGTTCATGACAGTATACAACAGTATCCCATCAGCTGTTAAACAAATTCTCCCACGGATAGAGAAGCAACAACAATTCAATGTAAAACTCACCAATACACTCTTAGTTATAAGTACTATTGACATTTCTAACTCGAACTATCTGTCAGTCTGTATGGTCTGTGTTGTTCATATAGATTCATATAGAAGTTCATTAAAACTCTTTAAGGTTCATTTAGACGTGACATAACCATAACCATATGAAACAGCTTTTTAACAAAACTTATGGGCGGCAATGTATTATATTATTGTTGACTTGCCATAACGCCATAGCCATAGACACCAAATAAATTCTGTTTTTTGCCATAACTATGAACATTTGATTGCTCTTTTTGAGAGTTTACAATAATTTTTCTATTTCTCTCTAAGTTTTTATTATTTTTGACCATTATCGCTATGGCATCATAATTCTATTGTCATAAAAGTGTAAAAGGTTATGCTCATGGCTGTGGCATTATGGTATGTCAAAACTAAATAGAATTAAAAAAATTAATAAAAAGAAATTAATTTTGAAATTGTTCAAATCTTTAAAAAGACATCGAAAAATTTAGGGTTTTGTGCAGAAATAAGGCAAGCGTGCCGCCCATGGACTGAGAATCACAAATTTGAATATGCCACGACCATCTTAAGACGGAGTTCTTTCAATATACCAAATTTCATTTTAAAAGGGTACAAGTTCTCCATAAAAATGCATAAGAAAATTTGAGAGGTCAGTAACAAATTTCAATAGCCACGCCCTCCGCCTATGGACCAAAAATCTAAAATCTGGGTACACAGTGTTCCTTTTGAGAAAAGGCGCTTTTAGTATGCTAAATCTCGTCTTTCTATATCTTTACACTTCTGCGGAATGTAGTAAAAATATACACATTTCTAATAAAAACAAGGCAAAATTCAATGACCACGCCTACCGCCCACAGCCCAAAAATCTGACTCCGTAGTGCACATCTGGAGGGAATGAGCTTCACGTATGCCGAATTTCAGATTTCTGCGACATCTGGCGGCTTCAGAAAGCTCTGGAAAGAGACTTGGACATACATACATCCGGACACACAACGAAATTATATATATAGATAGTCTCCATTTTAGCTTGCATCTGCTTTAAAATAGTAATGATATCAGAAAAAAAATATATAAAAGTTGTTAATAGATATTCTGATGTTTATAATAATGGATTGATATATACCATGATTTTGAGTAGCAGTGTTCGTCTTTTAGAAATTCGTTCCTGACTTGGACCACTGAACCCCAAATTACAGTCTTCGGTGTTTTTAGTCATTTTTTAGCTTGTTTTATTGATTTTATAAAAAATTTTTAATCAAATTACTATTTAGTGTAATTGCAAAAAACTAACTTCATTCGCAACTATATATATTCCACTCTAACATATATGTCAGAAATGGACAAAAATACGATATTCGCCTACGTTACCACTAGCAAAGTCTTTTTCTATACATCATTTTTTATCCTAAGAATCTCCGAAATACCGTTAATTTATTTGTATACAAACTATATTATTGCGACAATAAATAAATAAAAAACGAACGTATAATCAATAACTTTTCATAAAACTTGTATTCAAACGATAATTGAATGAATAGGTACATATACGACTATTATAAAATTAACAATATGCATTACAAGAACCATCCTTCAAATTTTACGGCGAAAACGCAACATCGTTACAGAAAATTCCATATAAATTTGCTTTATATGGTTAGTCAAAAAATGTTGTGTATTAGTTTCGGTTAATCTTTTCTTGCAGGGTAGTTATATATAACCACTATTTTGGTTATATATAACTAAAACTATGACTGCTAATATGCACTAGAGTGTAGGGTAATACGGGAGAAGGAATGAGTTAGAGAAAGATGCAAGATCACATGTATACAAAGTTTCGGTTAGTTTTTTTCATTTTGCTCTTAAGAAACTAACTGAAACTTTAACCGATATATCAGTCAACACTACCGGTCAAATGACTAGTTATTTAACCGGTAGTCTTCTTGTAGGATATGTTTAACAAAATACAGAACTTGTTTTATACTGTTGTATGGATACAAACGCACTTGTTTCATATTTTTTATTTATATACACGCCTGTTCTGTAAATCACTTTTTGTGAAAATGATTTGAAATCACAAAAAAGGTGTTCTGAAACCAGTCAGCTAAGTGTATGTCGATCTGAAATCACTTTTTTGATTTTGCAGTTGTTTGTATTCCTAACTCAAATAAAATGAATTTAACAAACAACTTAATATGTTTTTTAATAACTTCAATAATTCCAATCAGGAGGCTTTAGTCGACTGCCCATTGCTCAGAATATGCTGCATCTGCTCAGGATATTGCATCTGCTTTAAAATAGTAATGATATAAGAAAAATGAAATAAATAAAAGTTGTTAATAGGTAATCTGATAATGTTTATAATAATTGAGTGATATATACCTTGATTTTGAGTAGCGGTGTACGTTGTTTTAGGAATTCGTTCCTGGCTTGGACCACTGAACCCAATATCACAGTCTTCGCTGCTTTTAGTAATTTTTTAACTTGTTTTATTAACGATTTTTAATTAAATTGTCATTTAGTTCAATTGCAAAACACTAACTTCATTTGCAATTATAACATATATGTAAGAAATGGATAACAAATGCGATATTCGCTTACGTTACCACTAGAAAAATCTTTTTCTATATACCATTTTTTTCCCTAAAAATCTCCAAAATACCGCAAATTCATTTGAGTACATATTATATTATTGCGACAATAAATAAGTAAGTGACGAAAGTATAATATATATATATATATATATATATATATATATATATATATATATATTATTATAAAACTTTTGTTCAAATGATAATTTTATGAATACGTACATATACGACTAATGTAAAATAAACATAAACATTACAAAAACCATCCTTCAAATTTCACGGCGAAAACGAAACAATGGCAACATCGTTACCAAAAATTCCATATAAATTTGGTTCATACTTGTTGGTGAAAAAATGTTGTGTAGTAGTTTCGGTTAGTCGTTTCTTGCAGGGCTGCAGACACACGATCAAGTTTTCCTTTCAAGCTTTTCACACATACTGCTCGTCAAAATTCATTTAAATTGACAACTGTGACGTAGGCTGCACGCAACTTGTGCTGTACGGCCATAAACTAATTAGACATGACAACTGTGTATGTAGTGGTAATGTTTTCGACCGATGTTGCGAGAGGGACAGCAAATTTCTTTGATTGCTGTCTCTTTTCTTTTTCTTGTCGATAGAAAATGACATATTTTTGTTTACAAAAAGTTAAAATTTCTTGGCAGGATTATTGGTGAAAAATTTAAAATAATTAAATTATCGTAAGATTTAGTGCTTGAAATTGGTAATTTATGGGTGAAACATTATCTACTCTATCGTCCACGAATTACCAATTGTGTGAAATGTCAAAAAAGCACACAAAAGCAAAAAAAATCGGTGGTGGTAGCAGCAAAAATATGTAAGTAAATTTTTCTTATACATATATAAATTTCTGTGGTACGGCTCCTGAATGAATTAATTCAACTGAATCATTCAGTCAATTGAGCTAGGTGAATCTTTCATTCAATTGAGCGTTTTTAGCTCAGTTGTTTCAGTTAAGTCATTGGATCTGTCTCTTTCAGTAGCTCTTTCCAGTGTTGTTTCAGATTGTATATCAAAATCCATACGAAAAAAAATGAATTAATTCACACACATATGCTGATGTATACAGGGATGTATTGTTCTTTATTTATATAGTTGCCACATAAAAAATTGAAAACATCATCGATGTTAGAGATACTTCTTCATGAGGGATGTTCTGGAGGGAAAACGTATGTCTTAGGGAGGTCTACATTCAGTAATCGCCGATATTAGAATCGAAACGTTTGTAAGACAAACTGAAATATAATAACTGAATTTAATATTTGATATGTTGTCACAATCTAATTAAAATATTTAATATGCCTGAACATTTTTAAACTACTGATGATATTGTAAAGCACCTATGAGATGAACATATACAATACCTTGAATTGTGTATATTGCAATAATTCAGATATCATTTCTATTGTACACCTACAAAATGATAGAGATCAAAGTTTTCATATTGAATAGGATGGAAAGTTCTTCATTATATTATATATGAATATAAAGTATTTAATTTATTATTTCATGGATAATTTAACATTAAATTAGGTAGAAATAGATAATATATATGTACATATATTACACGTAATACCCTAGACAGACATAGGCTTTCTGTATCATATTAGTATGCTATACTATATGTGTGTCAACCTATACTACAACTACAAGCTGGTTTATGTCTGGTTTGTATACTACGAAACAATTCGTAGCATATATGTAGTATGTTGTCTGTAGCTGTGTTCAGTGAACATTGGGGAAACCCAGTTACAAAATTGTCAGTTCTGACAGTATTGACAGTTATAATTTATTAAAAATTTTAAAACATCTATAAAAATTATACTATATCTATAACAATTTCTGCAACGGTCGATTTGCCAACACCAAATAAACTGGCAACAGTTCTGTACTCTGATGATGATCCTAACGAGTATAAGGCTATGCAAAAACGTTTTTTCAATGAGATTGCATACCTAAACCACATTTTCTTTTTTCGCATAAAATATGCAGTTTTATTGTTATTCTTAAAACTTTTGGTTTTTCCACTTTTTCTGACGTAAATATAAAAACAAAAATACTAGTATATGTATTACATGTCTCTCATGTCTAGTTGAATTATTTTTATTTTCAATACCTTTATTGAAATAAGAAAATGTTAAAATTAAAAGCATATAATAGTATAAAACATATAGCAAGACTTATTTAAACAGAAAACGTGAAGTAAGTACATGAGACAAATTTTTTTTACAAGAATATTTAACAACAAAGGAAAGTGATTTTAATATAAATATACAGATTTTCAGCTCCTAATTGGTGGTATTCAATATACATAGATATTTCCTTGTAAATACATACATATATATATATATATATATATATATATATATATACTAGCGAACCCCCTGCACACTTCGTAGTGCAAAAAAGAAAATAAACAAATTAATTCGAATTCATTTAAATCAGTGATAAACTGCTTTTATGGTAATGCTCTGTGGTAAACAACATTTATTGTTTTTCCATTTTCGGTGTAAATATACAAAACCGATGGTTTGCCTACGCGCGAACACGCTACATAGAACTGTCCATGTGAGAATTCTGGATGCACTAAATTCACTCCACAACTTTCTAAAGATTGGCCTTGTGCCTAATTAATGGTAATCGCAAACGCAAGGCGAAAAGAAAACTGAAGTTGTTAAATTCAAATGGTATATCAGACGGAATCATTGGGATACGTGGAATGAATACATCTTTTAATTTTCCAGTTAAAATAGAAGCTTCAATTACATAAGCCATCAACCTTTTAATATCAAGTCTTGTACCATTACACAAACGGGGTCGATTGATATTACGAAGCATAATAATATTGGCTTCAACTTTCTATTGGAGATTATGCGGAGGCAATCCTGGTAAGTACAACGAATTCAAAAATTCTGTTAGATAATTCACAACATCTCCTTCATTGGTAATAGTATTGACAGACTTGTACAACACCACTTCGCCAGGAATCTTTAATTGTATAGCCATGTTTAATTCAGTAAATTCTTTGTTCATTGCCGCTAAAATTGAAAATTAGTGAAAACACATTCAATTAATTCCTCTTTTGACTTTACGAAACGGCAAAACTCATTTGGGAATGTTATCAATCCAGTGTCATCAATAGGCATTGCACCGTTCGTAATTTTCAGCAATTGCTTAGAGCACTTATCAGCAGATAGATCATTCTGCAACTGAACACGAACGTTGGTAGTGAGTTCTAATATTTTAACAAATCTCCATAAATATGAAGACTTTAAGCAAGCGTTAATTTCATCGGCAGATGTCGATCTAAGAATGAACCGCAATGTTTGCCTAAAATCGCCTAACAATAAAATCAACGCACCACCAACCAACTCTGAGTTATCTCGGAGATCTTTCATTGTTCTTTCCAAAGTCACAACAGATTTCTTATTCGCGTACTCATGCATACGACATGGGCTGTGCATGGACCGTGTATCATATTTTGCACAACAACATCATATAATTCAGGATCACTTATTTGATCTGGAATTTCAGAACATACAACATTGTCAACTTCATGTGATGTGATTTTATTTACCAACCATATTGAAATGTGAGCGTGTGGCAAACCACGCTTTTGCCAATCCACATAATACATCCAGCACTTCACTTCACCAAACACCTTAGATATCACGCTAAAAACCCATAAGCGCTTTCAATTTCTGCTTAAAAACACGGGCAGTGCTATATATCATGGCGGTCGGTACGACTTTGGCCAGCGAATATATTATCTTTAATGTCACTCCATTGCGGATTACACGTAAATGTCATAAATAAATCTGCTCGACCGAAATGACGCACATAAGTCATTGAATCCAGCACGTACTCATGCATATGACGTGGGTTGTGCATAATGTATTTAAATATTTAAGTGTTTAGTGATTTATTTGTATGTAATTTATTTCATAGATCCCCAAAGCTGTGATTTAGAATAACTAAGTATATAAATTAAATTAATTGTTTGACTAACATTTAATTGTAATGAATTTCAAAACGAATTGTATTTCAGTTTTTCAAAATATTAACTCAAATATTTCGAAATGATTACAGTGTTTATTAAATGGTTATAACTTATAAACCAATACACATACAGAAACTGTATTTACATAAAAACCATGGTATTGACGTCACCTTTCATATAAATTTTGCAGAAACAAAATCGGTTCAAGCATTCCGGAGAACATCAATTACTAACACAATACAACTTATTTATATATATATATATATATATATATATATATATTTATCTAGAAACTAGAACTAATTTATAAGGCAAAACAACGTTTGCCGGGTCAGCATAGTATATAAATATATATATATATATATATATATATATATATATATGTATATAAATATATATATATATATATATATATATATATATATTATATATGTATATAAATATATATATATATATATATATATATATATATGTATATATATATATGTATATGTATATATATATATATGTATATATATATATATATATATATATATATATATATATACTATGCTGACCCGACAAACGTTGTTTTGCCTTATAAATTATTTCTAGTTTCTAGATAAATTCTAGTGTAGACAAAAAGTGACTTACATATTATAAGTGTGTAAGTATGTGGTATATGCGTAAAAGAGGCATGGAGCGCTATGAACGACATCAGGATTAAACTTTAATAAAAATAAATGTTTATTTTCATAAAAAAAATTTTAGATTTTCCATAAGCTAAGGGAAATTTTAATCGAAGTACAATTAAAAACACTATAATTGATCAATTGTCGAGCGGGATGAACAATGATTAAATTACTAAAGTGGCTATAAAAATAGTGCTTGGTGATAAAAAAAGTAAAAATTTAGGGTTCTATGTATTTTTTAATGCCACATTATAAAAAATAACAACAAAAAATTTCGTCCAAATATTAAAAAAAAATTTTAAGGGCGAACAACCCTTATCACTTAGGCGTATGAAAAATAGATAGTAGCCGATTCTCAGATCTACTGAATACGCATATAAAATTTGGTAAAAATCGGTAAAGCCGTTTCGGAGGAGTACGGTAACGAATATTGTGACATAGAAATTTTATATATTAGATATATATACGTGTGAATATATGTATGTATATATATATATATATATATATATATGTATATATATATATATATATATATATATATATATATGTATATATGTATATATATATATATATATATATATATATATATATATATGTATATATATGTATCTCTGTATATGTATATATATATATATATATATATATATATAGTATATATATATATATATATATATATATATATAAATATATATGTATATATATATATATATATATATATATACATATATATATATATATTTATATATACATTTATATATATATATATATATATATATATATATATATATACATTTATATATACATTTATATATATATATATATATATATATATATATATACATTTATATATACATTTATATATATATATATATATATATATATATATATATATATGTATATAAATGTATATAAATGTATATACATATATACATTATTATTATGTTTAGAAGTTTCACATTTTTTTTAACAGAATAATATTTACATTATATACACTCTTGCTTGTTCCAATACAATCCTCTCGTTTCTTTGATGTGCATATCACTAATTGCTTTTAGATCTTTATGCAAGTTATGAAAACGGCCTAACATTCATTCAGCATGTTTTCCATGACTTGTTTTATAACCAAAAAATGATTTTCATAATATTGGTTTCCAATTTTCTTATTTGCCACTGAAATTGACAAAGGCGCTAATGATGGAAAAACACTATTTCATAAACGATAAAAGAAAACTGTTCTTATTTGTTTTAAATAAATAAATATGTTGACAAATATAAATACCTTGACATCTGTACAACATATAATATATTTAGAAGGACTGGGAAAACATGAAGGATTCGAAGCTATCAGTAACATCGGCCTAGATGGATCTTTTGGAAAGTATCAGTAGTTTTGTGCACTTCCAAGTACTCATTGAAATGTACGAAATATATGTAATAACAAGTTGCCTTCATCTAAGTCTGTGGAATTTCCAATTTTGTTGCAGCAGTTCAACTTAAGTCGTACCTCTGATTCGAAATTGGTTTTTTGACTCGATCTTCTGTGACTTGAATGAAACCCTCATTTCCGGCTCAATTTGTAGTTTAACAATTAACTATTACTTTTTTGAGCATTAACATCAATAAGAATTAAAAACAAAATTAATTTGATGGAATTTCAATTATTTGGGAATCTTGGCTCATTTTTATGTTGATTTCTTTACGGTATTGACCGCCAGCCACAATTTAGGAGTTTTGGTATATTCTTTTAATGTTTATAACCAGTTGAATATTGTCTTAAAATAACACTAATTTTTATTATTTATTTCACAATTTTTCTTCTAAATGAAATTTTTGTTTTATTTTCAACCACCATTATTTGTTGAAATTGTAAATTATTTTGTGTTGTAAAACATGTGTTTAGAGATAACCATGTCACTTTTGTTTTCTGTGGAAACAACCACAGGTTATGGATTGCATGTATCTTATTTTGCAATAATTTTGTCATATTATATATGTATATAAGAAAATTAATTGAGTGCTCAAATCTTTGCTTAGATTGCATGTATCTTATTTTGCAATAATTTTTTCGCAGATTTGTATAGAATTTTTCGATAAAGTCAATTTAAAATAAATTTAACATTTTAAATAAATAATTCTAATATTACTTTATTATTATTTTTAAGAAAGGAATTACAAAAACATTAAATAACTAGGAACAATGAATATAAATTTTTTTATAACCAGTTTTCTTTAGCATTAATTTTGTAAAGCACTTTTCGTTAATAAAACTTTTAAGAAATAAAAACTGCTTTCAAATGTATTCCTCTTTAATTCAATGTCCTCTTGAAGCATTGTTTGCAGCGTTTGATGGAGTATTACTGGTCTTAAGCCGACTGCCTGTAAAGAACCAGATTTAATATATTAAGGTATATGCATATTTTAGCGATATATTTTTCATACTTCCTGCATATCCAATAACAAATGAATCTCTGAATAAATGGTTTGTTAGCCTGCATCTTTTCTAAGTTTAGCAACTGCACCATAAGTATTCTCTTGCCGTCATCACCTATGGCAGATAAACAACATCATTAGCAATGTGGCAAACTACTTCTAACTATAATTCGTCTTGCTGCCATGAAACTGCACCTTCACAGACTATTCCACTATTCAGAATCACTTCACTTTTGTGAGTCTGGAACTGTTTTTCGAAAACCATCACTAAGGATTATAATTTCTCATTTTCCACACCACACACGATGTTAATACAATGATAAAAATATATGAAATTATGTTTGCAGATGCAAAGTATCACGAAAACACATAACTTTTTTAATAACACGAAATATTTTATCCACAAAATAAAATTTTATCAAAACAAAATTTATTTCCAATTTGTTTGTTTACCTTTTTTTAATGTGTGTTCATCTCTTCACTCACATTGATTTCTGAATAACACCTATCGCTTTACTCTTCACAACAAGGGGTTAACGAAAACTGATACGGGCAAAAATAAACTGTCATTTTTGAGAATTCTGCTTATTTTGTGCTCACGACATGCTATTACACCAGGAGATTTGATACGTTGTCGAGCATGTTGGCCAACATGTACGTCAGTGTAATAGGGCTATTACCAACATACTGGTGTAATAACGTGTCGGTCGTACTTCATATAAAAATTCAGTTCACTTGTTGCCTTTGCCGGTGACCACAGTTTATGCCGGTGACGTTGCTGTGCGTTGATCGGAAAGTTGCGAAAAACATATCTTTCAGTAACTTTAGATATAAAAATCTTCCGCAATTGTGCAAAAAAAAACATCATATATATACCACAATATGCAATTATATATTATTGGGTACAATATATTAAACTTTATTTTCGTTTTCCTCCTCTTGTAATAGTATTTTATTGATAACCACAGCTGCTACAACTTTCCGCTTCATTGCCATGCTTTCGCTTCAAAAATTTTTGTATAATGAAGTACGCCATTAGCGTGCGATAGTGTAGTAGGAAACCGTAAACTTCGCCGTCGAGCATGTCAGCCAACATGTACGTTAGTGTAATTGCCCTATTAGTACTCAGTATACTGATTACAAAAATGAACTAAAGTGAGAAGTTAAGCTATATATTTTAATGTCGACAGAATTTATAAGTATGACAGAGATACAAGCTCACATTTATACAATTCCTTACATCAGTTTTTTCATATTGCCCTTACCCTGTAGCCACACGATCAAGTTTTCCTTTCAAGTTTTTCACACATACTGCTCGTCAAAATTCATTTAACTTGACTACTGTGATGTAGGCTGCACGCAACTTTAAAGCAATTTAGTTTCAAGATGGCATCACCAAGAAAACAATAGATTCATAGGCCTTTACTTTTAAATTGTTTCGCCTTTATAATGAGAGATTCATGTTCTATAGAATATCATGACTTATGTACAGCTCTATGAACCGCAACACATAAATATATATAGTATTTTTATTCACAAACTATTTCACTCAATTATTTATTTATAATATTGCACTTAAATGTTAAAAATGTGGCAGAATATGAGCTATTGAATCACAAAACAGCAAACGGGTGAACCAAAAAACATCACAAGAGTCCCCGTTAAACTAAAACGAGCTAGCACTAAGAGGCAAGAGCTAGCTCTCACAAACGAGGGCCCCACAATCTTCATATGAGTGATGCAGCAGAAAATAGCAACCTCACTGCGTCGGGCGACATCAACGGGGAAAAGCACGTACTTACCATAGACACAGGGGCATCGCAGTCAATAATAAGGCCCGATATACTAAAGGGGAAATGCGAGCGGTTAAGCAATATACGTCTACGTATAGCTACTGGAGAGCCTGAACACACAGAACACTCATTCATACAACCACACGTATATAGCTACATGTTAAGTAAAGTACAACAAACAACAACCATGCCCAGAAGCTTCGCGAAGCTACCAGACGACGTCACTTTGCTATATAAAGATGCCGCCAGAGCTCAGCGAGTCAGCGTGTGATTTCAAATATAGACGTGTTAGCATCGCTAAGTGTTTAGTAGTACAAATACTCGTGTTAATAAAGTAATAAATAAAGTGCTGCCGCACTACATTTCTAAAATTAATTCGTCTGTGTTTTAATTTCATGCAATTAAGAGAATCTTTGAAGGATAAGTAAAAAACCGTTTTTACGAAAAGGTCTAAAAACGTAACAATATTAATACAGTAATCCGCTGCGTTTTCACAGACGACCTACTCCAAATGTACAATCGGGAAGGGAGGTTGGGAAAAAAGCCATCTCAGATCTCGCAATTTTAAACAAAATTATACGAGGTAAGTATATACATATACATATATATATATATATATATATATATATATATGTGTGTATATATATATATATATATATATATATATATATATGTATATATATATGTATATATATATATATATATATATATATATATAGATAGATACTAATATTTATACTAATATCTATATATTAATATCTTTTCTTTACATTTCAGATGTTTTCCAAAGTTTATCTGCGAGGGACTTCGAAAAAGCAATTAAAAAGGCTATAGCCTTAAGCCACAATACAACAAAATAATATTTAAAAAATTTTAGCTTATAAAATTGTTAAATGAAAATTAATATAATATTACTTTCCATCTCTACCATTGTCCTGTCTGTGAGTATGCGATGACGGCTGGTTATTCGCGAGTGTAGTTCCACATCAGCTGCTGGTGGTAAGTACGTACATGACTGGCCAGATTGTTGGCAGCGCTGGCATGCTGGCTTTTGCTCCGGCTAGAGCTCGCCGTCTTGGGGCGTGGTTCTTGCCAACCAATCTGCCTCCGTCTCCTCACCACCTAACACCACACCAGCAGGAACAATAATAAAAGAAAATAATAAAAAAAAATCATGCCAGCCAATTGGTGTTAAAACATAAGCAAATTTCTACATGATAATTTAAAATAAGGAGCCCGAAAGAGACAAAAACAAAACGGCAACTACTAAAGAACACTATTGTCTAATCGTCGACCCAACTCACCCGCTGCTTCGTCCACTCATCACCTCAATTGTTGGCCGTTCTTATGCCAACATCGGCTGCCCACCCCATAACAAACATCCTCATATATATATCTACACATGTATATATACATATGTATCTATATATATGAGGGAAATTCTTCCATGGTGACTCATTTGCCGCAAACCCGTTTGAGTCCCCCTACTACGCACTCTCACCTACCTATCACCGTCCTATGACATCACCTTCTAAACCCTTTAAAACTTCATATTAAAAATTACTATACTTTTCATATATTAAAATTAGAGTACATTTTTTGTTATATTATCTTAAATCTAACAATGTTTTTTCCTTCTTATCTTAAACTACTAAAATTTTTAATGTATTTAGTTAAACTTTTATCATCAAACAAAAACTATAAAAATTTACACAATCAATTCCAAAAAAATTATAATATTTTCTTTTCCTGTTCAACAATTTCTTTTCTAATTACTTTCTTTTATTTTCTTTTTCCAGGCAGTACCCTCCCATAAAACCTAACCAGACTATCTAGGTCGAGCTCTTCCTAACCAAGCCGGATTGCTTTTATTGGATGGCTACCCGATAAAAATCTACTTATTTAAAAATGAAACTTAAAAATTGCATATAAATATATATATGAAAAAAATCAAATACAATAAAAAGGAAATATAACTAATGATAAATATAACAAAAATAATGAAATAACTAAAAATAATAAAAATAAATAAAGTAATCTAACTAAACATGTCTGTCGAGTCAGTAGTGTTTCTTTTGTCCGGGTACCTGACAATATATAATTTTGGTGTTAGACAATCTTCTGGTACAATAGCGGGTGCTGGAGAAGACCCTCCTTCCTTTCCCAGGGTTTGGTACGGTTTTCCCTCTTCTCGACTAATATATGCAGCGGATATATGGTGGTTTCTTTGTGAAGTAGGTATATCAGGTTCACACTGGTTCCTTTTCTTTATATGTATTTTATGTCTGGTTTCTATATTTTGTGGTTTGCACAGTTTTGGTCTGTTTTTCTTTTTCCGGTGTTTATTGGTATTAATTGTTTTTCTTCTTTAAATGTATTACAGGTCTCTAATGTTTTTCTCTCTGAGTATTGAGTTCAAATTGTTTTGTTATGTATTTTTTCTGTTTGCACCTTTTTTAATTTTTTCTGTCTGTTCGATTTCAAAAATTTTATGTTTTTTTTCACTCAGGGGTG
Organism: Linnaemya vulpina; assembly: GCA_963675445.1. NCBI lineage: Eukaryota > Metazoa > Arthropoda > Insecta > Diptera > Tachinidae > Linnaemya > Linnaemya vulpina. Next base: position 46,045,440 of record OY776276.1, read on the forward strand.
TCATAGAAACCAATATTGGTTTTGCTAATTGTCAGTTTTGAAAACCAATATTGGTTTCATTTGGTGTCTCGAAACCAAGTTGGTTTTGTTAATTTCGAATGTAAATAAAACCAATATCGAAACAGCTGTTGTTTACAAATTTAATCTATTTTATTTTACTTTTTTGTTGAAAATTGACAAAATATTATAATTTTTTCATTAAAATATCATTAAAAGTGTTTTTTTGTGAAAATAATTTATATCAAATAATAAAAAAGTGTGAAGTGCTTATAAATAAAATAAAATGGCATCAGCAATTGTAGCATATTTATTATTGGAAGATGAACGCTCAGAAAAGGTGAAGAGACGAATTCTTAGAGATTACAGCAATCCACTTGAACTGCCGGAGACATCGTAAGTACATTTTTTTTATTGTGCGCTTATATTTAAAACTGCTTTGAAGTTTTATAGCTAATTATCGCTTAAACAAGGAATCTTTTCGTATGGTGCTTGACTGTATTGAAGGACACTTGTCGCGTTGTAAAATTCTTCCGGTTTTACAACTTGCTGCTTCTTTGCGATTTTTAGCAGAAGGATCTTATCAGAGATCAGTCGGAAACGATTTAAGCATAAGCCTAGGTAGAAGCACCATATCAACAATTTTAGGTGATGTACTCAATGCCATGGAGCGGTTCATTTGTCCTCAGTGGATCGAGCTGGAAATGGATAGCGCTGAAAAAAGCAGGTCGAGAGAATATTTCTACAGCAAATATAAAATGCCGTCTATAATAGGTTGCATTGACGGGACACACGTAAAAATTATAAACCCCAGAATTGACGAGCATTTATACTTTAATCGCAAGGGGTATTATAGTATGAATGTGATGATTGTAAGTAAAAAATCATATTTTTAAATAAAACATACATACATACTTGTTAATACTTAGATTTGTGATGGTCAAATGAAAATTCGAGCGGTTGATGCGCGGTATCCCGGCTGTAGCCATGACGCATTTGTGTGGAACGTAAGTAGCGCCAGGCAATATTTCCTTAGAATGTATGAGTCGGGCGATCGAACATCGAAGCTTCTGGGAGATTGTGGATATGGCATCGAACCCTTTTTGTTGACACCATACAGGGATCCACGCTATAACTCCCAAGAATATAAATTTAATATGGCTCATGCATCAGCTCGAAATATTATTGAGCGAACTATTGGCGTACTAAAAAGTCGGTTTCGTTGTCTAATGAGTGCGCTGCATTATAGGCCAGAAAAAGTGGTGAAAATTATAAATGTCTGTTGTGCTTTGCATAATATCTGCAGAAACTACAAACTGGAACACAACGAAAATGACAACATACGTTTACCAAATAACGACATAGAGGAGAACGTTATATTACCGCCATTAACGTCACAACATAGTGAAGCTCTGCGAATCAGGGATGAAATATCCAACACTTTGTAACAAAAATAAAAAGCCTTAAATAAAAAAACATCATTTATCATAACAAAAATAAAGTTTATTATTTCAGTCAGTATATCACAAAATTCATTTAAATTCAGTCAGTATATCACAAAAATAAAAAGGTACATATATATGTATGTATGTTTAAAGTAAATTAATAAAAGGAACATAAATGGTATTATTTTATCAGGTACATTATATCTTATATACTATATAATTTAAAAATCACTTCTTAGATTTTTTTTTATATTCGAACTTTTGCAACTCCAGATCCAGTTGTCTCTTCTTCAATTCATTTTTGTCTTGTAAGGATTTCAAAATTGCTGTACTGACGTGGGCAAATTCCTTTTTTAAATCAGTGACAGCCTTAGCTACACATTCATTGCTTTTTTCTATTGCCCTATAAATGCGTCTAAGGCTGTTTGAGTTTTCTTTTTGAACTTCAATTAACTCATCAAGCTTTTTGTTCTTTTCTATTTTTATTCTATCGTCTTCATCTAGAAATTTCTTTAGACGCTCCCCGGTGTTTTCAGTCTTGCATTTTTTTGCACTACTGGTTGGTAAAACAGGAGACAATGGCCGTTTTGAAGATGTAGAGGGCATTTCTGTCTCACATGTAGCATCTACATCTTCGTTGAGACCAACTGCTACGCCGCAAACACCTTCTACCAACTGCGAAATGCCACATAGCCGTACTATGGCCTCTTCTGTTGGTGTTAGGTGATGCTTTGCAAACGGTCCACCGCCAGTTGCCCTAGACTCTGTCTTATTTTGAGCTAGTTTTTTTTTTATCTCGCTCGAATAAAAGACATTACATATAACAATACAATTTGTTCTGTGAAAAAAAATTTTGTTTACCTTTTTCCACCCATTCACATCAAATTGTGGTGGCCCGGCACTATTCAATGAATCAGCCAGTTCTTCCCACAGGGCATTCACTGTTGGTTTGTCGCGCTTCGTGAAGCCTTTACCTGAATCCGGATATTTTTCCATAAATTCCACGATTATGGTATTTTGTGTACTATTTTTATGTTTTCCCCTAGAAAATAAAATGGTCAATGCAAAAATTGTTCTTTTCATAAATCAAATATTAATTTAAATTAATTTACTTACATTTCTAAAAAATATCACGCTGCAAAAAAGTAAAAGCTAAAGCACTCAAAAATGAAAACTGACAGCTGTTACCTGCTTGGTTTATTTCCAACAAAAAACCGATAACATTGGTTTCTGTGACACCTAAAACCGACACTAATTCTAGTTCGAACATAAAACCAATAACATTGGTTTCTATGACACCAAAGCATTTTTTCTTGTCGGTTTTAAAACCAATTCTGACAATATTGGTTTCTATGACACCCCTGACTAATTTAGGGCTTATCTCAAAAATTTCTGTTCATCCACTTTATCAAACTTTTTTTTTTGTAACTATTCCACAAATATTTTTGTTTCTCGACACCGTTTTCTCGCCTTTTCTTTCTTCTTTTTTTTTCACTTCAAAAACAAAACCTTCCTTTTATATCCCGGGCCAAACAAAAACTCTCCCGTTCAAAACGGATTCCTAAAATTCCTCACATTCCCTAATCCATTTCTTCCCGCCAAAACAAACAGCTGCCATTTTTCCTCATCTTCCAGTAGTGTCCCCGTATTGTCAGCTGATCGCCAACAGCTGGTGTTAAACAGCTGATGTTAAGAGGTTGCCACTTACTGCACTGCCTTACCATGTTTCATGTAAAACAGGGTGCACACAACAAACCCAATCATTCTCGAGTCCTCATCTGGACCGCGAATGAGAGGGAACCTCTTCGGACCAACCTTTACCTACAACGTCTACACAGAAAAATCGCTGTGAATAGCCGCTACAGGATACACCACCGATATCTAAGGCCAGTCTGGCATCCCTTATGGCATATTCACCTCACCCTATTTTTGCCCATCTGGCAACCTACCTAGCTGTCAGGTGCTAACCGCATGCCATAAAAAAATCAAATAAAAAAAATATCAAAGAATGAAGATAAAATATTAAAGTGTTTAAAAGAAGGAAATTTAAATAAATATAAAAATTTAAAAATATATATAAAACAAATTAGGAACTATGAATTAAATAAAACCAAAAAGCATAAACTAATTAATGATGATGAAACTAATTAAATAAAAATTCAAATATAAATATATATATATATATATGAGAGCGGTCTTCAACAAGTCAAACGCCTTTTTAGCCTCGTCTGGAAAGCTGAATGATTTGGACTTTTTTAGGGTATTGAAGATAGGAGCCGATATCGTAGCAAAATCCGGGATGAAGCGCCTGTACCAACCGGCGGCCCCCATAAAGCTTCTGACTTGACGTATAGTCTTCGGGTAGTCGAATTTCATTATGGTGCTTATTTTCTCCGGATCGGCTCTCAGTTTGCCCCCGCCTACAATATAACCTAGATAGCGGAGCTCCCTAAAACAAAAACGCGATTTTGACACATTGATGGTCAATCCAGCCCGCTCTAAACATCTTGATACTTGTTCTAACAATTCCAGGTGTGTGTGAAAATCTGGCGCGACTACCAATAGATCATCCAAGTAGACAAAGACTCTATCACGCAACGCCGCAGGGATCAGTTTATCCATTAGACGGCACAACTTCTGGGCAGCATTACACAGCCCAAAAGGCATTACCGTAAAATGGTAAAGTGGACGCACAGGTACCGTAAATGCAGTCTTTTCCCTACTTGAACGCTCTAGAGGAATCTGCCAGAAGGCATCTTTCAGATCGACACTTGATATGAAATATGTATCCCCTAGCCGACTGAGCAGACCTTCGATATGCGGGAGCGGATAGGCGTCCTTGATAGTAAGAGCATTTAGCTTGCGAGCGTCCAAGCACAACCGATTCTTCTCGCCCTTACGGACGAGAGTAACCGGGTGACTCCAAGGACTCTCGCTTGGCTCTATGACTCCCATATCAAGCATCCTATCTAGCTCGGCATACATCAACTTCTGTACAGCTGGCGAGACCGGATAATGCCTGTCCTTCACTGGAATTGCATCACCAGTATCAATTATGTGTAGCTCTAGACTGGTTCGACCGAGACCCCTTTTGGTGTAGCAAGGAAAGCTAGCTACAACCTTATCTAAGCGTCTCTGCTGATCTAGTGTCAAAATATGACAACTGATCTTCTCCAAACCTTCTCCTAAATCTAGATCTACTCCATTTGTAGTAAGGCTACAGATACTGGCCAATTTTATCTCACTGATGAGATAAAATGTTACCTCATCAGTGATGCCATTGAACTTTATCTCCGCTCGGACGCGACCTACTATCTTATGGGGACTACCATCGGCCGTCTTGATGAAAGATCTGAAATCCCTCACGACCAGGCCTGCTCTTTGGACCAGGTCCAGGCAGCCTTTCCCCAAACATGTAACTGTTGCGTCACTATCCAGTAGCCCTTCTACTTCGATACCATTTATACCTATTTTCGAATAAAATCTAGAATCTGCGCCCTCATACAAACTTGCTTCCATTATCTCTTTCCTATTCTATCGTCTAATCTTATACCTAACCCTAGTCTTTATAATTCTATTTGACACACTACCAAAAATGCGCGATCTTGCCGCGTTATACTCGGCAATTCGCTGATGTAATGGCTTAGTGGTATGTGTTCTACTAATTTCCTTAACCCCCTTTTGTTCTCCTACTCTTTCTAAAATTCTAAATCTATTTATTGGCTTACTTAATTCTAATTTTAAACTAGGCGGACTTAAGTCTGGGTTGAACGAGTCGCCCCCGCCTGGGACTTGTTCCCCTGCCGGTTTCCCTGACATTTGGGACATTTTGGTGTCACCACGTCGTCACGGCCGCACCTAAAACAAAAAATTCGGCGATTCGGAGACGGACAATCCATAAAGCTGTGCCATATTTCCCGGCAGTTCCAACAAACGTAGCGACTCTTATCTGCCAACGCTTCAATTTCCATTGCTCCTGGATCCGCTGGTTCAGCATACTCTACCTCGTGCACCCTCTGCGTCACCGCTGGCCGCTGAGTAAATTGTTGCCTCTGGCTAAAAAGTAAATTTTCAGCCCTCTTGGCTTGCTGACAAAATTCACCCAGGTTGAGTATGCTGACGGAAAAGAGCATTTGCGCTAATGATGGCTTCAGATTGGACCGCATTATCTCTATTAAATCCCATTCTGAGTATGGAGTCCGCTGTTGATTTCTCAAACTCAATACAGCGGAAAAGAAATCCTCAAAGGACTCCTGTGGGCCTTGACGACGATCCATAATCTTTTTCTGGAGTTGAAAGTCGCTGTCATACCGCCTGTACTGGTTTCAAAACGCACCTACTAAACCATCCCATGTCAAAACAGGATTTAATTTGCGTATATTCCAATACCAGTTCAAAGCTTGGCCTTCTAACAATAGATTAAAATTCCTGCGCAAATCCTCAACCGACATATAATGATCTTGGCGCATTATCTCTATGCGGAAAATAAAGTCTTCGGCGCTCATACCCTTAGACGAACCATCAAATTTAATGCCCCATTTTGAGATGTCTACTTCACGATGGTTGGAACGAATGTTAGACCCTGTAGGTAATTGACTCGCCGCCTGTGGTTGTACCGGCACTTGTCCATGATAATTGCTCGCTGAAGGTAAGCCATTAGAATATGCTGCTGAACAAGGTGCATTCATTGAACGAACATTTGGCCCAGGTAAGCCTCCCTCTAATCCTAGTTGCCTATCATTATTTAACATATTTACCCTATTTACAGGAGGCGGAACTCCGGAATTAACCTGACCATTAGCAGGTTGTGTATGCACTGAAGAGTGTGCACTCGCCCCTGCTGTCGTGCCGAATTGTTCCCCCACAGCATAGCGCACCGCCTGCGCCAGCTCCTGCCTCAAGGTACCTTGCATCTGTTGCATCTGGCGGGCCAATTCGTCACGAATGAAATCGGTGACACTACCACTCGTGTTCCGGTTTTCTGATGTTGGCAACTGAGACAGTTCTCTACCCGCCCGTACTTCTTGCTGTACGTTCCGCGCTGTTATGCTGCTAAATTCCGGTGATGGTATAGAACTGTCGGAATTATTTAACTGCCCTGCAAAGCTGGTATTACCTTGAGCTCGAGCCAAAAATTGCTGTACGGCAGGTGCCATTTGTTCCGGGCTCCTATTTGTTGCCGTAGTGTAGACAGGCTGCTCCAACATTGAAGCAGTCGGTAGGGTTACTACTGCTGTAGATATGGTCGGCTGACTATTCATTATACGACAATCTTACCATTTTATAAACACCAGGTATTTAATTTAAGAATACTGTAATTATTTAATAATGTAATATATCAAATCAAATGAAAATTGCACAAAACACACATCTGTTAAGCCACAAATAATTACAATAAATATAGATCAGATAATCCAAAAACATATAAACACATATATACTAATGTATCAGCAGACTAAAGTGTTAAAATAAAATCTAAAATATGTATACAAACTAAACATAAATAAGAACGCAACATAGGAAATGAAATATATTAAGTGTTCTAAATCTATACCCTCGGCTAATAACTGATTACGGGCCGAACGGGTTAAAACCATTCCCTCCTTCTAACTAACCACGACAAACTATTAATAAGTAAGTAAGTATTTAACTATACCAAGTGTTGCACAATTACTGACTCCTATTGAAATATTTTACTCCCTAGGTGATACAGAAGTCCCGCAGAAACTGATTGAAGCCAATATACTTGCCACAACACGAAAAACTTGAAAATTCAAAAAACTACAACTAATTACAACCCAAAACTAAAATAAAAGAAATTAAAATATACCAACCAAAAAATTCAAAAGGCTAATAAAAACAACAAAGGAAAAATTTAGAAAAGTAAAGGCTATATAAAAAAACTGAAAATAATTGTGAAATGAAAAATAATGGATTTAAATCTAATAAAAAGTTAAAAGTAAAAAAAAACTAGACCTTAATACAGCAAAAAGGTGTATGCTAATAAAAAAAGAAAAAAATTATTCCGAAACAAAACCTACCCTTAATATGTCTCTATATAAAAGGAAGGTTACAATACAAAATTAAAAATGAGATTAAAATGAAAAAAAAAGAAAAGATGTGAATTATATAAAACTTATACAAATTTTGAAAAACTAACACCTGATAAAAAGGTGTAAAATAATATTAAAGGAAATTTAAAAAAAAAATGAAATGAAAAGTTTCAAATATAAAAAAAACTAATAACTATTTAAAGGAAAAGTATATGTTAAAAAATTAAAAGCAATCAAAATAATCAAATAACCAAAACTCAGATATTAAATTAAATGCCAATGAAAATGAACCAGATTTAAAGTTAATCATATGTAGGTTCACGCCCAAAAACGTTGATTAATCAACAATTGAAAATGTAAAAGTACTAATGATATAAAAAATTTAAGATATTAAACTATAGGCTAATAAAAGCAATTTTAAAGTTAACAATAAATAAACTGAATATAAGTAAAAATTGAGAAATATGAGTTAAATAAAATCAAACTACACAAACTAATTAATAATAAGGAAAATAATGAAATAAAAATAAAAATTTAAAAATATATATAAAACAAATTATGAACTATGAATTAAATAAAACCAAAAAGCATAAACTAATTAATGATGATGAAAGTAATTAAATAAAAATAAAAATTCAAATATAAATATATATATAAAAAAAAACGCACTCAAAATATCCGAATTAACTTTTCTAAAATAAATTTATTCTTTAACGAAAGTTCTGCCATAGGGTTTTCAGGTGACAGGAAAGGTGAGTTACTGTGATATTGAGGCGATAGAGTGAACTACTATAAATGTTTTTGTTCTTCACAGGTTTCGCTAGTAAGATGGTGTCGGCGTTGTGTAAAATGGCTTCAGCTTAGTTCCAGATATATGCGAGTAGAAAGTGGGGCATCTGACTTCAGGGTTAATATCCCGTTTGGGCAGGACTACCCACTTCCTGACTCCTCGGCGATATACCCTTTTGAACTAAGCTGAAGTTGGCTATTGTTATTTGTTGAAACAATTCGATGGAGGTTCACCGCTCTCAGCTGCCGTGTAGCGAAAGATTCTACGCCTGTCTCGACAGCAAATCTTGTCTCCACTGCAGTGAGAGCGCTGAACCTTAAACTTTTCAGCTTCCCCCCTCACAACCAACCCTGCTCGAACCGTGCAACGCGGCAGTCATTATACCTCGACTGACCGGGACTACAGTTGAACGAGTGATAGCTGTGCGAGGATCCCCTGAAAAGTTAACGCGGAAACTGAAAAGACAAAACTAAAATAAAATGTATTGTGTTTTGGTAGTGAACGCCACTGCCGCCCAGATGATGTCGCAACGCGTTGATTACTCCTAGGTTGCTCAACGGGACTTACATCACCGGACGACTGTAACCTCCACCCCTTAACCAGACGATAAAGGTGTCTCCTTCGGGCCCCACGTTGGGCGCCATTTTTTTATTACTTTCCATTTCTACCATTGTCCTGTCTGTGAGTATGCGATGACGGCTGGTTATTCGCGAGTGTAGTTCCACATCAGCTGCTGGTGGTAAGTACGTACATGACTGGCCAGATTGTTGGCAGCGCTGGCATGCTGGCTTTTGCTCCGGCTAGAGCTCGCCGTCTTGGGGCGTGGTTCTTGCCAACCAATCTGCCTCCGTCTCCTCACCACCTAACACCACACCAGCAGGAACAATAATAAAAGAAAATAATAAAAAAAAATCATGCCAGCCAATTGGTGTTAAAACATAAGCAAATTTCTACATGATAATTTAAAATAAGGAGCCCGAAAGAGACAAAAAAAAACGGCAACTACTAAAGAACACTATTGTCTAATCGTCGACCCAACTCACCCGCTGCTTCGTCCACTCATCACCTCAATTGTTGGCCGTTCTTATGCCAACATCGGCTGCCCACCCCATAAGAAACATCCTCATATATATATCTACACATGTATATATACATATGTATCTATATATATGAGGGAAATTCTTCCATGGTGACTCATTTGCCGCAAACCCGTTTGAGTCACCCCTACTACGCACTCTCACCTACCTATCACCGTCCTATGACATCACCTTCTAAACCCTTTAAAACTTCATATTAAAAATTACTATACTTTTCATATATTAAAATTAGAGTACATTTTTTATTATATTATCTTAAATCTAACAATGTTTTTTTCTTCTTATCTTAAACTACTAAAATTTTTAATGTATTTAGTTAAACTTTTATCATCAAACAAAAACTATAAAAATTTACACAATCAATTCCAAAAAAATTATAATATTTTCTTTTCCTGTTCAACAATTTCTTTTCTAATTACTTTCTTTTATTTTCTTTTTCCAGGCAGTACCCTCCCATTAAACCTAACCAGACTATCTAGGTCGAGCTCTTCCTAACCAAGCCGGATTGCTTTTATTGGATGGTTACCCGATAAAAATCTACCTATTTAAAAATGAAACTTAAAAATTGCATATAAATATATATATGAAAAAAATCAAATACAATAAAAAGGAAATATAACTAATGATAAATATAACAAAAATAATGAAATAACTAAAAATAATAAAAATAAATAAAGTAATCTAACTAAACATGTCTGTCGAGTCAGTAGTGTTTCTTTTGTCCGGGTACCTGACAATATATAATTTTGGTGTTAGACAATCTTCTGGTACAATAGCGGATGCTGGAGAAGACCCTCCTTCCTTTCCCAGGGTTTGGTACGGTTTTCCCTCTTCTCGACTAATATATGCAGCGGATATATGGTGGTTTCTTTGTGAAGTAGGTATATCAGGTTCACACTGGTTCCTTTTCTTTATATGTATTTTATGTCTGGTTTCTATATTTTGTGGTTTGCACAGTTTTGGTCTGTTTTTCTTTTTCCGGTGTTTATTGATATTAATTGTTTTTCTTCTTTAAATGTATTACAGGTCTCTAATGTTTTTCTCTCTGAGTATTGAGTTCAAATAGTTTTGTTATGTATTTTTTCTGTTTGCACCTTTTTTAATTTTTTCTGTCTGGTCGATTTCAAAAATTTTATGTTTTTTTTCACTAATTTAGGGCTTATCTCAAAAATTTCTGTTAATCAACTTTATCAAACTTTTTTTTTGGTAACTATTCCACAAATATTTTTGTTTCTCGACACCGTTTTCTCGCTTTTTCTTTCTTCTTTTTTTTCCTCTTTTCCTCAAAAGCAAAACCTTCCTTTTATATCCCGGGCTAAACAAAAACTCTCCCGTTCAAAACGGATTCCTAAAATTCCTCACATTCCCTAATCCATTTCTTCCCGCCAAAACAAACAGCTGCCATTTTCCTCATCTTCCAGTAGTGTCCCCGTATTATCAGTTGATCGCCAACAGCTGGTGTTAAACAGCTGATGTTAAGAGGTTGCCACTTACTGCACTGCCTTACCATGTTTCATGTAAAACAGGGTGCACACAACACTAGTTAATATTACCCAATATATTGGTTAAATTTAACCAAAACTATGAATGCTAATATGCACTAGTGAGCAGTGCAGATATATGTATCATCGTACGGGAAAAGACATGAGATAGAGAAAGACGCAAGATCACATGTATTTAAGAGTTTCGGGCAATTTTGTTATTTTGCTCTTAAGAAATTACCTGAACTTTACCCGATATATCAGTTAGCACTATCGGGTAATTAACCAGTGAATTAACCGGTAGTCTTCTTGCAGGGATCATTGCCTATACAAAACTTGCAATCATTTTATTAACTTGGGGGTTACACGATCAAGTTTTGCCTTTCAATTTTTAATACACTCACACTTTTTTACCAATACACTCACACTTTTAAAAATTGAAACGAGCTTGCTTCCAATTTCTCTTTCCAGCTGAGTGTTTCAATATGCGTTAAAGAAAACAGCTGATTACAATTCTTTAGTATTATTTTTCTTGTTAATATTGCCGCCATAAGTTTTTGTATTGCCTTTATGTACATATTCTGCCACATTTTTAACATTTAAGTGCAATATTATAAATAAATAATTGAGTGAAATAGTTTGTGAATAAAAATACTATATATATTTATGTGTTGCGGTTCATAGAGCTGTACATAAGTCATGATATTCTATAGAACATGAATCTCTCATTATAAAGGCGAAACAATTTAAAAGTAAAGGCCTATGAATCTATTGTTTTCTTGGTGATGCCATCTTGAAACTAAATTGCTTTAAAGTTGCGTGCAGCCTACATCACAGTAGTCAAGTTAAATGAATTTTGACGAGCAGTATGTGTGAAAAACTTGAAAAGAAAACTTGATCGTGTGGCTACAGGGTAAGGGCAATATGAAAAAACTGATGTAAGCAATTATATAAATGTGAGCTTGTATCTCTGTCATACTTATAAATTCTGTCGACATTAAAATATATAGCTTAACTTCTCACTTTAGTTCATTTTTGTAATCAGTATACTGAGTACTAATAGGGCAATTACACTAACGTACATGTTGGCTGACATGCTCGACGGCGAAGTTTACGGTTTCCTATTACACTATCGAACGCTGGTGGCGTACTTCATTATACAAAAATTTTTGAAGCGAAAGCATGGCAATGAAGCGGAAAGTTGTAGCAGCTGTGGTTATCAATAAAATACTATTACAAGAGGAGGAAAACGAAAATAAAGTTTAATATATTGTACCCAATAATATATAATTGCATGTTGTGGTATATATATGATGTTTTTTTTTGCACAATTGCGGAAGATTTTTATATCTAAAGTTACTGAAAGATATGTTTTTCGCAACTTTCCGATCAACGCACAGCAACGTCACCGGCAAAGGCAACAAGTGAACTGAATTTTTATATGAAGTACGACCGACACGTTATTACACCAGTATGTTGGTAATAGCCCTATTACACTGACGTACATGTTGGCCAACATGCTCGACAACGTACCAAATCTCCTGGTGTAATAGCATGTCGTGAGAATTGGTGCTTATAAGGGTAAGCTTTTGTAAATACATATAATAATATTCATATAAAAGTTCAATTTAATTAGTTCTGTCAGAGTTGATTCTGCAAGTTGACTGGACTAAGGTTCACATATTTCCTGCTCTTATGAAAGAATCGGACACAAATTTTATATCTACAATTGCTATAAATAGCTCTAAACATGTCTCCGTCTAAACCTAAAAAAATGAAGTTGTTGCAACGCTCTAACAATCAAGAATCAATGACATTGAACAATTCGTCTTTAGATGATGTGCCGGCAACATTTCAGCCAATTCTAGTGGTTTTACACAAGCCACAAAATGACTATCAGTCTGCCAATTATACAGCACCCATAGCCAATCAAGCTATAAAAATTGTAAGAAGGCTAACCATATAAATCCATAATAAAGGTGTACGTCCGCAGCAGCCTATAAAAAATTTTATTCAAAGAGAACAAGAACACAGAATATGAGAACAATCTACTGAAATCCATAATAATGGTGTACGTCCGCGGCAGCCTATAAAAACTTTTATTCAAAGAGAACAACAACCCAGAATGTGAAAACAACGGTGAATATAACTTATTTTTTATATAACAGTTTACGAAATATTTGTTTCTTGTTATTCTACATATATGAATTCATTACGTGTTAATAACATGGATACCGCATCTTTCGGCGCTTGGAACAACGATCCCTCTCCCTTAAAGAATTTGCGCTTGCACACTGCACAAACACGTATTGTTTTATAAGTTCAGAACATATACTTAAATAAAAACTATGGCTTTTAATAATAATAAACAAATCAATTATATATATATATATATATATATATATATATATATATAATATATATATATATATATATATATATATATATATATAACTCTTGTTTTCTTAGCAATTTTCACAAAATTAATATTTGTTTTTGAACTCTTTACAAATTTTCTTTTTGGCACAAAGACTAAAAAGCAGATTTTGACAAACGAGTTCAAGGCGAACTAAGGCGAAAGCAGAAGATTTTGACAAACGACTTCAAGGCGAATCAGGCGAACTTTATCAGCTGTTCGCCATTTTGCATATTAAGGTCACCTAGTATAGATGCGCCTTGCTAAATAAAAATTTTTTATTTCCAATTAGAGCACAATTCACTCCAACTAGGGAGTCATTATATCAAGAAGTTAATTTAATACATATGTACTTTAATATTGTGCAAACAAAACCACAGAGTAACAAAATGATGCTCTCATCGATAAACAATTCCTTTGAGCAGGATACAAATGATACGGATGCCAACTGTGATGGGCCAGATTGAGACTGTGTATGCAGACGTAGATACTTATCAAAATGAAATTGCTGAATTATACAGCTATACGGAGTTTAGAGAGTTTCAGCAGAACGTCAAAGCATTCGAAGACCAAATGGAAATGTATGATTTGCCACCCAACTGGCAAAAACTAGACTCAAATGCACAAAGTATTGCAAGATGTATGTATATTGTATTTGGCTGAATATATTTAGATGAGCAAGAGCAGATGGACATGGAGTTAAGTCCCGGCAATGAAAATGCCCCAAACAGTGGGAACAATGGTTCTGGTAATGGAAGTAATCAAAATGGTGAAAAAATCGAATACATCAACCACAGCCAGAACAACTGCGAATCATAACAGTTACAGTGCGCAACCGTCTGTACAAGCACCTCAAATAACTACGCGTTTGCCCTGGACTCCAAAAGTTCGCCAAAAGGATATCGATCAATTCTTAGATATATCTCGAAATAAATTTATTGGCTATTCTTTCATTGATGACCACGAAAGCTTTGCTGGTTTACCACAGCCCTTACATGAGGGTATATGATTGCTTTATTTGAAGTACTGCAGGTTACGAAATATTTGTTTCTTGTTATACTAAATATATGAATTCATTACATGTTAATGCCAACTCACCAGTATGCATTAAATAATTTGTTTGAATAATTTTCAAATTCATGTGTTAAATGTATATATAATGCACTTTAAATGATTTTGTTACCTTTTGCTTATCGTGTCATTCAAATCGATTGCATTATTGGAAATCATTTTTTATTTAAATAATAATCATTTTTTATTAACAATAATATCTTAATTTCGAATAAATCATACAATTTGAACTTAACTATTTTCAATTTTATATTTAACAACAATTAAATACTACAACTTTTAACTAACTTATTAGAACAAATAACTTATTATTATTATTAGTTATTTATAACCATGTAGCAATTAACTTTTATTAAAATTAAAATAATACTTTATAATTTTAAATTTCCAATCAATGTATAATTTAGCTAGTTGTTATGAAATTTTAAGTCTCAATAAACAAATAAATAAATATATACTAATATTTAACAACAATACTTATATATAAGAACACAATATAACAATAAAAATTATTCTATTTACATACACCACGATGTCCATTTGATGAATCTTAAAAGATAAATAAATATTTATTAGTAACTAAAAATAAATATGGATGTATATATATATATATATATATATATATATATATATATGTATATATATACATATGTATATGTATATATATATGTATATATATATATATAATATATATGTATATGTATATATATTATATATATATATATATATATATATATATATATATATATATATTAATATATATATATATATATATATATATATATATATATATATATAAATGTATATATGTATACATACATCCATATTTATATATATATATATATATATATATATATATATATAAATGTATATATGTATATATACATACATATTTATATAATTATATATACATACATATTTATATATATATATTTATATATTTATATATATATATATATATATATATATATATATAAATATATATAAATATGTATATATATATATATATATATATATATATATATAAATATGTATGTGTATATATATGTGTGTATGTATATCTACTTGGTTAGCTTAATTAAGTTGCACTAATAAGATACTAATTATAAACTATTTCAATACTCACTCGGTTTGCGTTCCCTGCTTCTTGTGGTGTGTGTCCATCACCCCCTCTTCAATTCTGAAAAAGGAATCATACATTTATTATTATGGTTAGGTTAATTAAGTTGCACTAATAAAGTACTAATTATAAACTATTTCAATACTCACTCGGTTTGCGTTGCCTGCTCCTTACGGTATGTCTCCAAGGCACAGTATGTCTCCATCACCCCCTCTTCAATTCTGAAAAAGAAATCATACGTTTATTATTATGGTTAGGTTAATTAAGTTGCACTAATAAAATACTAATTATAAAATATTTCAATACTCACTCGGTTTGCATTTGCTGCTCCTTGTGGTGTGTGTCCATCACCCCGTCTTCAAATCTGAAAAAAGAAAACAAACGTTTATTGTTGTCATAAAATAGTTTTTGGTTAACTTCCTTTGACGCAATATTTTCAGCCTTGTTAAATACTATTGGTGTGTCATTGCTGAAAAGATAAATATGAATAATACATTATTTATTTGTATGCATACATTTTATTTATTTTTTAAGGATTATACTTACTGTGGTTCGCCAAATTCTCTTATGGGAGGAGAAGAAACCGCATTCCGCATAAAGGGTTCAGCATTTGGTATGAGATATGCAGCTCTGTTACCAACACGAACGATGCTGGCGGGCAAAAAATGGTCAGCGCAGATCAGTGCTGTTGCAGAAAGTGCTACGCAACAAATCTCACCCCATTTCATCCTGGATACCGCATCTTTCTGCGCTTGGAACAACGATCCCTCTCCCTTGAAGAATTTGCGCTTGCACACTGCACAAACACGCATTGTTTTATAAGTTCACAAAATGTTTTTAATGAAAACTATTGCTTTTAACAATAATAATCAAATGAATTATATATTATACATAAATAACTTTGGTTTTTTTAGGAATTATCACAATATTAATTTTTGTTTTTCAACTCCACAAATTTTTCTTTTTGGCGCAAAGACTAAAAAGCAGATTTTGACAAAAGACTTCAAGGCGAAAGCAGAAGATTTTGACAACCGACTTCAAGGCGAATCAGGCGAATTATATCACCTGTTCACCATTTTTCGTATTAAGGTCACCTAGTATAGATGCGCCTTGCTATCACCTGTGCTGATGCATATGCCTGTTTATTGTACCATGGAGCCGCCCAAAGTGCATCTATACTATGTGACCTTAATATGCAAAATGGCGAACCGCTGATACAATTTGCCTGATTCGCCTTGAATTCGTTTGTCAAAATCTTCTGCTTTCGCCTAGTTCGCCTTGAAATCGCTTGTCAAAATATGCTTTTGTCTCTGCGCCAAAAAGAAAATTTGTGAAGAGTTCAAAAACAAAAATTAATTTTGTGAAAATTGCTAAGAAAACAAGAGTTATTTATATATATAATATATAATTGATATGCTTATTATTATTAAAAGCAATAGTTTTTAATTAAGTATATTTTCTGAACTTATAAAACAATTCGTGTTTGTGCAGTGTGCAAGCGCAAATTCCTTAAGGGAGAGGGATCGTTGTTCCAAGCGCCGAAAGATGCTGTATCCATGGCATTAACACGTAATGAATTCATATATGTAGAATAACAAGAAACAAATATTTCGTAAACTGTTATATAAAAAATTAGTTATATTCACCGTTGTTCTCATATTCTGGGTTCTTGTTCTCTTTGAAGAAAATTGTTTATAGGCTGCCTCGGACGTACACCATTATTATAGATTTCAGTAGATTTGGTTAGCATTCTTACAAATTTTTATAGCTTGATTGGTTATGGGTGCTGTATAATTGGCAGACTGATAGTCATTTTGTGGCTTGTGTAAAACCACCAGAATTGGCTGAAATGTTGCCGGTACATCATCTAAAGATGAATTGTTCAATGTCATTGATTCTTGATTGTTAGAGCGTTGCAACAACTTCATTTCTTTAGGTTTAGACGGAGATATGTTTAGAGCTATTTTTAGCAATTGTAGATGCAAAATTTGTGTCCGATTCTTTCATAAGAGCAGGAAGTAGGTGAACCTTAGTCCAGTCAACTTGCAGAATCAACTCCGACAGAACTAATTAAATTGAGTTTTTATATATTTTATATTATTTTATGTATTTATAAAAGCTTACCCTTATAAGCACCAATTCCATCCAGCAATGAATATGTAAATAATAATAATTTTCATAAGAGCAGGAAATATGTGAGCCTTAGTCTAGTCAACTTGCAGAATCAACTCCGACAGAACTAATTAAATTGAGCTTTTATATGAATATTATTATATGTATTTACAAAAGCTTACCCTTATAAGCACCAATTCCATCCAGCAATGAATATGTAAATAATAATTGCATACTTCTGCACAAACATTTTATAAATAAACACCTTGAAATATAAACTTAACATTTTTCTCATATAGCGTCTGTCGGTGTCTGTGTTGTTTTTTCTTCTGTATCGCCATTTTTCTTATGTTTTCTTTTCAAGTCCATTTGACAACCGAAAATATTTTACAGAAACAAAATACATATCAAGGCGAATCCACTACATATATTTTCTGCAGGGTTGCAAATTGAGTATACCTAGTATAGATGTGCCTTGGAATTCGCTTTGCATATTCCTCATAATTGTATCATGGGCGGCTCCTCAAATATATTCGGGCTTCGTTGTTAATAAATACAATTTAGATATAATTATTTCACGCAACACAACAAGTTTAATCAAAATTATATTGTCGGTTTAAGTATGTTTAAAAACACATTTCAATCAGGATTCTTATCTATTTTATACAGTATTGGAAGTAAACCACTTCAAATATGGGACAAAAAAGTAAGAAATGGTCATATTAAACGTATCACGGACAATGATATCCAAAGCTTGGTTCTAGAAATAGTTGGGACTAACGTTAGTACAACATTTGTAACTTGTCCAGCAGATCCGAAGAAAACATTGGGCATTAAATTACCGTTTTTGGTTATGATTGTTAAAAATATGAAAAAATATTTCACGTTTGAAGTGCAGGTAACCTGTAAATCGAAATAGTTTTCAAGTTTTCTATGTTTATTTTATTGTTTAAGGTCTTAGATGATAAGAATGTCAGAAGACGTTTTAGAGCTAGCAATTATCAGTCGACAACTCGTGTTAAGCCATTCATTTGTACCATGCCAATGAGATTGGACGAAGGATGGAATCAAATTCAATTCAATCTCTCTGATTTTACAAGAAGAGCGTATGGCACTAATTACGTTGAAACCTTAAGAGTCCAAATACATGCTAATTGCCGAATACGAAGAGTTTATTTCTCCGACCGTCTTTATTCCGAAGATGAGTTACCGCCCGAATTTAAGTTGTTTCTTCCAATACAAAAACCTGTTCAAAAAAACACACCTCAAGCCATTTGCAGTTAGTAATATATCCACTTTTTTGATCTTATTGTTAATATTATACAAATTAAAATTTTGTGAATATAAACTTTACTTTCACCTTTATTGTATAATCATTTCTCGCATCTGATCTTCAACTAAGTACTACTTAAGTGATAAAAAATTTAAACATTAAAAGAATGTAAATGATTAATAGCACGTAGGTAAGAATTTTGCAATAGGTCCGACCTAGTCCTTGTACAAGTCCAGATGGCACAATGGATACCTGTCTGATCTACAAAACCGCTGCAATTTCGAATACCGCAATGTAAACTAAAGTTATGGTATGCTTCTGGCCCATGAGGATAATTTACCTCTCATGAAATGGGCGATAGGTCGCATCACAAACATACTCCACGCAGCACTCGACGAAGTCACGGCACACGCTTCTGCACTCCGCATCCTGTTAATTACAACTTCGAGTTTGTGTGCCGGCATGTTAGAACCATTCAGTAATCACACTGCTCAGCAGCCAAATCCTCCTTTGAATAAAACTATGTGCACTATATGGGTTTTGATGCGCTAAACTCGAATCCGTTTTCGGGTTTTCCCATCAGGTCGAAATTTTCCTTTTATGGGCGTGGCAATTTTATCCCACTAAGGTCTATTATTACAACTTGGTGTTATCTTAAAGTGAGATTTTATCGGTCAGATAAACACATTTTCATTATTACAACATTCCTTTAATTTATGTTTATATTACCATATTTTCTTATTTTTTAATATGGTAGCACCAAACATAGGTCTTCTTCACTTGAAAAGTTTTTTGCCCGTCTTCTCACAGCCACAGGTTATACTCACAGCTCGCACGATTGTTTCCTTAGATGCTGAAATTTTTTATTTTATAACACAAAGTTATATTTTCACAAATAAAAGATGCATATATTTTTAAAAGGTAAAAACAAATGTGTCGTTGCTACTACAATTTTTCGCGATCTAAATAAGCTTTCAAAAGTAGTCGGTAATTGCTAGTGGTATTGCCACACAATAAGAAATATACTTTTAATATTACGGGCAAGTTGTAATAATGAAAAGTTGCTATAGGCCACTTTATGGACTTGTTATGCTAACGTTGGCATTTACTACCACCAACTATGTCGCCAAGTTGTAATAATGGCCCTTAGTCTTTTATCAATATACAGGCCAAGATATTTTACACAATCAGATTTTTGTATTTCTTCATTATTTAAAAAAATTGGAGGAGATACATCCTTCCTTAATGTAAATGTTATATAATTATATAACATGGATATATTCCATCTTCTAAACCAATATGACATTCTGTCCAGATGATTTTGAACTAAGCTTGCGGCTTCCGATTCTGAATTATTGGCTGCAATTAATGCTGTATCATCCGCATACGTAGCAACAGTAACATTTTCATTCAAAGGCATATCGGACGTATATAATGTATATAGAACAGGACCCAGTACGCTTCCCTGAGGAATGCCAGCCTTTATATTACTAATATTTAAAATTTCATCATTTATTTTTAAATATAAATAATGATTTTCTAGATAAGATTTCAGGACCAAATAGAATGGTGCAGGTAACAACATTTTTAATTTATATAAAAGACCTATATGCCATACTTTGTCAAACGCTTGCTTAACATCAAAAAATACAGCAGAACAGTACTGTTTTCTTTCTATAGCATTTCTGATAACATTTACTACTCGATGACATTGTTCTGGTTTACCGTGTTTATTACGAAATCCAAATTGATTCTCAGGGATAATATTTCTGGCTTGTAAAACTGGCTGTAATCTCTTTAAAAACAATTTTTCAAAAATCTTTGAAATGTGGGTAAAATACTTATTGGTCTATACGATTTAATGTCATTTTCTGGCTTAGATGGCTTATGAAACATCATTATTTCTGCACATTTCCATGGAGTTGGAAAGATAAAGTTTTCATATCATTTGAGCAAATTTTATCATAAACGGGAGATTTTCTATTATTCAATTTTGAAATTTCTCGTTTAACTTTAACTGGGGTTATATGCCTAATAGGTAGTCCGCCAAAATGTGGAGCACGAGGGGGAATAAAACAAAATTCGAAGCCATTCTGAGCGCAATGCGTTTTGATGTTTTCCGCTGTTGATTCAAAGAACAATTTTTCTCTCAATTCTTTGAGTTGGTTGTTGGCTCCCGTAAAATTTGTTGCATTATCACAAAAAATGCGTTCAGGTAGGCCACGACGACACACAAAACGTTGCAGTCAAAGTATGAAGTTGTTTGTTGACAAATCCGACACGAGCTCCATATGAACTGCTTTCGAACTAAAACATACAAAAACTGCTATGTAGGTTTTGTAAGGTACCTTTCCTCGATTTCGATATGATGTTAGGAACGGGCCACAAAAATCTACACCAGTTACTCTTAGACGGTCAACTGGTAAATTGCCCATTATCTGACTGATTAATTTTGGTTTATAATAGAAGCAGTCAGTGCAACTACGAACCACTTTTCGAACGACTTCTCTTGCATTTATTACCCAAACTCGTTTACGAAGAATACCAAGTAGTACTTTTTGCCCAGCATGCAAATGAAATCGATGTAAATATTCAATGTAGAGTCTAACGAAG
Organism: Linnaemya vulpina; assembly: GCA_963675445.1. Classification (NCBI taxonomy): domain Eukaryota; kingdom Metazoa; phylum Arthropoda; class Insecta; order Diptera; family Tachinidae; genus Linnaemya; species Linnaemya vulpina. The sequence goes on from OY776276.1 coordinate 46,066,908, forward strand.
CGATGATTTTTCGGTAGCAAAGCTGGAAAACGAGCATCAAAAGGAATGGGAGCCTCAGATAATCTGCCACCAACCCGAATTATGTTAAAAGTATTGTTATCAATATTCATTTGGTGTATCAATGGAGACCATTTTTGCATATATGGCTGAACAAAGTTGTTGGTTAAAAGATATGCTATTTTTGAAGAAAAAATAGTGTGTTGTATTCGGGAAATAATTTTCCAAAAAGTATTGTCTAATTCATGGGGCGAGATTTGAACACCAGCGCTAGCCTTCAGGAAAGAAATCCCCTTCAGTCTATTTGAAATACGAAAAATATAAGCAATTATGTGAACAATTTTTAAATATGAAGAATGCTTATCAATAATTTGTTCAATAATAGATTCGCCCACATTTGTGCTACATTCAAATACAACTGCCTTTCTTTGTTCAGGAAATTCTGGTGGCTCCATATTTAAAATGATAGGCCATTTTGAAGCGCCAAATCGTTTTAGTTAAATTTTCAGCCGTACACCCACGAGACACAATGTCAGCAGGATTACTCTTTGAAGGTACATGTCGCCAATTTACATCTCTGGTTTGTTCTTGTAGATATGAAACACGATTTGCAACAAAGCAGTTTAGTGTCGAAGAATGCAACTTTAACCAGTGTAGAACAATTTTCGAGTCTGTCCAAAACAAAACTGAAGAAGCAAATTTAGAAATTTTAGTTTGTATCTTGAACCAAGTTTTGCAAAGTAAAACTGCTGCGTACAGTTCAAGCCGAGGTAAAGATTGCTTCTTAATTTGAGCTACCTTCGATTTTGCAATTAACAGAGTCGATGTGTACGAGCAACCAAAAGCTCGTTGAGAGGCATCTGCAAAACCATGTATTTCCCCAAGTTTACTTTCTGATGTTAGAGCATAACGAGGTATGTCAATGTGGCGAATGTGTTCCAAGTCTTGTTTTATTTAGAACCGTATAGTTGATAAGCAAATCGGTAGAGCTTCATCCCAACCGATACTTAGGACCCACATTTCTTGAAGAAGAATTTTACAACGAATGACTATAGGGCTCAAAAGTCCATGCAAATCGAATATATTTGCTACTGTAGATAATATGGTACGTTTTGTTGGATTTGGTATATCAGGCAAGTTAAACTGAAACAGAAATCTGTCTTGCACAGGATTCCAGGCCATACCAAGAGTTTTCGTAATATTGTCCTCAGAGGTTCTTATAGGAACTACATCCGTATCAATATTCGTGATGTCTGGGCAATTGCTATCCCATTTTGCGAGCTGGAAACCATGAGCGCTTAAAATTGTTGTAATTTCAGCCTTTTTGATTATTAAATCTTCGAAACTATCGGAACCAGTGAGAACATCATCTACGTACAAATCCTCTCGAAGTACCTTTTAGCCAATTGGAAAGGTGTTGATCAGAAATAAAAAATAAACTTCTGATTGATAAAAATGGAGCAGCTGAGAGCCCATACGTAACAGTGTTTAACTGAAACACGCCAAGTTAATCCTTTGGATTTGACCTCCATAGAATTAATTGAAATTTCCGATCACGCTCATCTACGAGAAATTGCCGGTACATTTTGGATATGTCAGCAGTTAGAGCACATCTGTTCAAACGAAACGAAAAAAGGTTATTAAATCTTGTTGTATTGTTGGGCCAACCATGAGTATGTTGTACAGTGAATAATTCGAAGTTGTGCGAGCTGACCCATTGAAAACTACACGAAGTTTTGTGGTTGTAATAGACGGCTTAAGTACACAATGATGAGGTATAATATAGTATGGACGACAAAAAGGCCAACTAAAGGGCGACATATGACCAAGTGCCATATATTCATCCATAAAATCGGGGTACATAGATTTGAGTGTTGGATCACGTTCAAGTCTACGTTCAAGCGACAAAAATCTTTTCTTAGCATTTTCAAACGACTCACCTAAAAAAAATGGAACATATTTAAAGGGCAAACGAACCTGAACTCTTCCATTCGATGTAACTGAAAATGTAAGGGGAGCATTTGCATACCCTCCTACTTCCCAAAATTTCTTTAGTGTGGTATTCAAGGTATCATCGACGGAAGAGGTTAATACCAAGTTACATGCGACTGGCATTGAAGTTGGCTGAAAATTGAATCTTCCGCCAACGATCCATCCGAAAACCGTGTTAATAAGGGTAGGCATATTTTCTCCCAAAGAAATACGTCCATTGAGCATCATATCAAAGAATGTTTCTGCGCTTAACAACCCATCTATTTGCTGTGGTTTGAAGAACAATGGGTCCGCAAATTCTATGGTTTCGGGAATGTTAAGCTTCGAAACATCTATAAATTCACCCGGATGTTGAGCGGAAATTGATTTTGTAACAGCAAATTTCGATGAGAATTCGTACAAGCCAATTCGAGACCTTAAACTGGCAAACACTGAACATTTAATTTTTGTTTGCACTTCGCCTATTCCGGTGACATCTTGACATATAGGTTAAAATTTAAGTCTCAATCGTTTAGCAACCTTTTTACGCAACAGTTTGGCGACCGTGACAGGACAGTAGTATTGAAGTAATTTTTTTAATAAAATTAATTTGTTTGAAAATAGTCGCAAGAGGTTTAGGCCCGTAGAGCCGCAACATTTGGTTACATCCTGCTCAACCCTTTGATATTGAAAGCAGTATTCTCGTTCGAAAACTTCTTGGAATCAACTTTAAACGCTGCTGTCTTTGTATTAGAAGTACAAATCAATAAGTCTAGTGAATACATCATTTGTGGCGCAATTTCAAGTGTAAAATATATTCGGTTAATTTATTTATCTTCCATCTTTTCATTTGTATAAATCTTTTCATTTGTATCAAAACTTTCTTTATTAAAGCAACAACGAGCCACAACTAAGCGAAACATTTCGAGCATACAAAAGAAGATTGAAACAGATGGAGACAAAGCTGATTCAACAATATTGAAATGTAGACTAGACATTTTGGAATCGTATTTTAAACAGATTTGTCACATTCAAACACAAATCAAAAAGGTATGTCCTTCAGACGCCACTATAAGTGGCTTGGAGGAAATTTATGTTTCGGCAAAGGCGAAAGCACTATCAATTTTGAATAAAAACAATTATACAGCTCCGTTGGATCACAGTTTCATCTACACTTCAATTGGACTTCCTAGCCAGCCTCGATTGCCTTCTTTGAAATTGCCTCGATTTGATGGAAAGTATGCCGATTATAAACGATTTATTGCAACTTTTACTAATATGGTTCATGACAATTCTTCGCTTACATCAGTCGATAAATTTAATTATATATTGAATTGTCTCTCTGATCAAGCTCTTGCTGTTGTTGTTGCTTTCATCAGGTTACTGATGAAAATTATCCGAAAGCATTGGAAAGATTAAAGGAGCGGTATGATAACAAAGTGCTATTTTTTCTGGAACACATTACAGCCCTCTTCAATATATCTGATATGTCAAATGATAGCAGCAGCTCCTTACGTCACATAATCGACACAGTATCAGCAATTCGTGGTTCACTTTTATCGCTTGGCTCAGAAATGCATATAATGAACTCGATTATTATCCACATGGTACTCACGAAGCTCCATGAGGCGTCTTGACAGTGCTACGACAAAAAAATTGATTTTAAATCATTGCCCTCCTGGGAAAATTGCTATGAGATTTTAAGTCATCGGTGTCAATTCCTGGAAAGTCATGGTAAGAAAAGTAAAAGCAAACATCAGAATATTACAGGTGCAACACCAAAACAAAATGTCAATCGTCATATGAACACATATATCAACACCAAGCCCATCTTGGCCTGCTCATATTGCAATAGCGCTGAGCATCAACTTTCAGCATGTTCTTCATTTTTGTCGTTGCAAGTTTCAGAACGTTTTAAATTTGTAAAACGCAATGTTCACTGCATAAATTGCCTTCGGAAAGGCCATTTAGTATCGAAATGTCCCTCCAAGGCCCGTTTTCGAGTTTGTCAATCTACTCATCATACCTCGTTGCACATTTTTGCCCAAACAGAATTTGCCTCACCCAGCGATATTCCGGTTCAATCAGCTAGAGAAAATCCTGCGGTATCGCTAGTTACTCGATCCTTTAAGAGATCCATAATACCAACTGCTCTGATTCTCATAAAGGATATTTGTTGTTCATATAAACCGGTAAGCATGCTTTTGGATTCTTGTTCAGAAATTAATTTTATTACGGAAAAGGTTGCTAAACGATTGAGACTTAAATTTCAACCTATCTGTCAAGATGTCACCGGAATTGGCGAAGTGCCAACAAAAATTAAATTTTCAGTGCTTGCCAGTTTAAGGTCTCGAATTGGCTCGTACGAATTCTCATAGAAATTTGCTGTTACAAAATCGATTTCCGCTCAACATCCGGGTGAATTTATGTATCTTTCAAAGCTTAACATTCCCGAAACCATAGAATTAGCGGACTTATTGTTCTTCAAACCACAGCAAATAGATGGGTTGTTAAGCGCAGAAACATTCTCTGATATGATGCTGAATGGACGTCTTTCTTTGGGAGAAAATATGCCTACCGTTATTAACACGGTTTCGGATGGATCGTTGGTGGAAGATTCACTTGTCAGCCAACTTCAATGCCAGTCGCTCTTCCGTCGATGATACCTTGAATAACACACTAAAGAAATTTTGGGAAGTAGAAGAGTATGCAAATGCTCCCCTTAAATTTTCAGACGAGGAACAATCCTGTGAAAATCACTTTGTAAAAAATAATTGAACCTTTAGGAATTTATATACAAGAATAAGTGTTCCGTTATTAAGAGCAACAAAAAAATATGATCTTAATATTCAAGTTTTAAAATGATAATTTTTGTAAGCACACATACAAAAAAAAACATGGAAAAGAATTTAAATTAACAACAATGTGATTGATATGTTTGTATATGCATATGCATTTGCATTAATGTTATTGCAACAACAACATTAAGATCATAGGGATAATGAATAGTGACGGCACTTCAATTAGAGATAGAACGGTGACTCAAAGTGATCTCCTCCAACAATATATATATATATATATATATATATATATATATATATATATAAATATACATATATTTCATTATATATATGTAAACTGCAGTCGGCGTAGCTAGCGAATTGCTAGTTATTTCCTTAACTACCACACATTACTATTAACTACCAGCCTAACTAGTAGCAATGTACACGACTGACGATTTAACATGGAGATGACATTGACGGTAGTCAGTTGCCGCCATCTGCATAACCTGTGTTGTGAGATTTCACTGATACTTCTTCTATAGTGAAATAACTAAGTATTTGTATAGTACGATCAGACCGATGAGATTAATGATCAGCAAAACCCAATTATTCCTTTAGTCAAAATGGACGAGTTATATAATCAATGATATTTCCATAATGAAAATACTACAGAAACTTAAAATATTTTAAGTTTTGTTTATTTAACAGAATTAATTAATTAATTTTCAAACTATAATTAAAACTTAAAATAAATTCCAGACATTTCATATCAATTAAAAATAAAAATAAAAAAAATAATAAGGAAAAGTATCAGTTGTTTGTTTTTAAATGTTGCTTTTTTGAAGCACAGTTTGCCTTTATCTCCCTTTTTTTTTGCAGCTGAATAGCTCTTCTTAATTGGTCTTCAGCCGGGCCAGGTAATTTTGCGTTTATTGGTACGGATTCTAAAAAAGAGATAAATGAATAATCTGAAAATAAAATATAATATTTGAAATATATATATTGTTAGTTTGAAAGTTCGACAAAGAATAAAGAAAATTTTATTTTCTATAATAACATTTAATACAAATTATATTAGACTTCAAAATAAAACATTTTGGTTAAAGTATATAATATTGGTGTTCACTCTTAATCTTCAACACCCCCACTAGATTGAGCGCCTATATGCATATTTTCACAGCAACGATAATGCTTAAAACTTGTCAATGATTTTGTAAGGATGTCTGCTACCATTTCTTCAGTACTAATATATTCAATCATGACTTTCTTTTCTGCAACAAGATCTCTCATAAAATGATGGCGAATATCAATGTGTTTTGATCGAGAATGATATGAATTATTTTGAGTTAAATTAATTGCGCTCTTGTTATCACATTTTAATTTTACAGATGACAGTGTACCAAGTTCATTAAATAACGATCTCAACCATAACGCTTCTTGACCTGCAACCGATAATGCCATGTATTCTGCTTCTGTCGTGGAAAGTGAAGTTGTTTGTTGCTTTTTAGAATTCCAAGATATACAACCTCCTTGAAATTTAAAAATATAGCCTGATGTTAACTTTCTGTCATCAACGTCACCAGCCCAATCGGCATCTGAAAACCCCTCTATGTATTTGTTCTGATCTTTCAAAAATTCTAGCTTATAATTTGTAGTACCTCTCAGATATCTCATTATACGTTTTACGGATTGCCAATGAGCTCTGCCTGGATTATTGTTGTATCGCGATAAAGCTCCTACTGCATACGAAATATCAGGACGACTTATTTGCGCAGCAAACATTAAACTTCCAATTGCCTCCTGATATGGTATTAATTTCATTTCTTCTATTTCATCTTTTGTTTTAGGACACATTTCTTTCGAAATCTTTTGGTTTACATCTAACCGTGTTGCAATAGGTTTAGAATCAAGCATATTAAATTTTTTGAAAACATTTTTTATATAAAGTTCTTGATCCAACCATAGTTTTCCTTTTTTTCGATCTCTAGTAATCTTCATACCAAGAATGTAGTTTGCCTCTCCAGTGTCCTTCATTTTAAAGTTGTTTGATAAACTATTTTTTATATGAAGCTTTCTTTTCGAGTTGTTTGTAAAAATCAATATATCGTCGACATATACTGAAACGTACGTTCTTTCATAATCGTTTATTTCATAGTAAATACAAGGTTCTGTTTTTGATTGAGTCAGACCCATTTGCTTAAGTGTATTATTCAGCTTCTTATTCCACATCCTACTTGCTTGCTTCAGACCATATAAGGATTTTTGAAGTTTACATACCTTATTACTATCTGCATTGAGCCCCTCAGGAACCTTCATATATATTTCTTCATGAAGTTCACTCTGCAAAAACGCTGCGACAACATCCATTTGATCTATGTCCAAATTGTATTGTACTGCTAAACCCAGTAAAAGACGTATTGAAGAGTACCTTACTACTGTAGAAAATGTTTCTTCATAATCGATTCCGTATCGTTGTAAATATCCTTTTATTACTAGTCGTGCTTTATATCTTTCAACATTGCCGTTTGAGTCTCTTTTGATTTTAAAATACCATTTATTCTCTATTGCTATCTTTCCTTTCGGATGACTTGTAATTTCCCAAGTATTATTTTAAGTAAGAGCTCTTAGTTCTTCTTGCATAGCTGCTTTCCATTTATCTTTGTGTTGACTTTCAAGAGCTTGCTTTACAGTTGTGGGTTCTTGTTCTGCATATACTAAATTGCATTCAAAACCATACCTTTGTACTGATTTTCGCATACCTGATTTGTTAACTTGATCTAATAAACTGATCTGCTTCCTATTGAACTGACCTGATAACTAAAATGAATGAACAAATTCTTAAAGACTTGTTGACTACAAGAAATATCTTGAAGAAAAAGCTTCGAAGTATAAAAACTGATGAAATAAATACACATGAACAATTAAGAGATACATTCAAGCCTATCACATAACCTTTAAAAGAATTTATCAATAGCTCTAAATACTTTGGTAGACCGGTTAATAAAGAACCGAGTGATAAGGAAAGTGGAATTGATGACAATGAAAGTTTTCATCCTCAGAATTCAACAGTAAAATTGGAAACGAGTACGCTAAAGAAACTAATGGAAGAATCAATGTTTAAACAATCGAGTAGTAAAAGTAGCAGTAATTATGATGAAGATGACTTTTACTCACAAAATTCGAATAATAAAGAAAGTTATCCTGACTTATCACTATTACAATCGAGAAACGAACTAGATACTAACTATGGTCCACATAAAGACAATAATAATCAATGGAGATTTGGTAATAGCACCATCGAGTTAAATCAAGATAAGATACAGGACTATTTTCTCTAATGTTTCATAAAACACCAAAAGACTATGACAAATTCGAGCTTGAAATCTATAAAAAAATATTACTTACTACCAATGCTCACAGGAGAGACTATAAGTCTGATGGTCAAATCAAAGGGAGCAAAGCCCATAAGTACAAACAATTATTGGAAAACTTTTCAAAGGAGAAAATCATAAAAGCTCATCAGATGTAACAAAAACTGATTATTTAAGAAGGGGTTTGATGCAGTTTAACCCTCATAATCCAAACTATATGTACTGGGATGATCCAAACGAGTTGGTAGATCGACTTAGACTACTGCTTGCATCACACTCTGCAGGCCATACTAATCACAACAACGAAATTGTCTCAATTATTGAAGAACTACGTGAAGCTAATATAATTGTATAAACTATATACATAAATAGATTTTTTTATAAAACATGTCCGTTGATAAATTTGGGCATTATATTAATGATAGAAGTGAAGTAATTTCAACCAAAAATGCACCTAAGTTGTTGGGCTTCTTTATGGATACGAACAAAAACATTGATGTCCAATAGAAGAGAATCAAAAATGCTGCAAACGCTCTGGAGGAAAACGATGTTATCAGTAAATTGTTTCTGCAAACTGGACTCAAAAAACAGCAACAAGAAGTAGCTTTCCAGTTAGAAAATCTTAATGCTTATTTGCAGGATATCAATAAGAAAATGGATGATAATAAATCACAATTTATAGAATAGAAAATTACATGTTCGTATCAACAGCTGAAAATGCACCAAGTAGATCACAACACACCTAAAACAGCGACTGGAAAAATACGATGTCTTCAAAAAGAAATATTGTAAAAGAATTGCATAAGCAGGCTCGAAAACGTTTTGTACGTCGTAGAGTTGTGATGAAAGGAATAGATGATCTTTGGCAAGCTGATTTAGTTGAAATGGGAAATTATTCCTTAGACAATAGAAATTATCGATTTTTGCTAACTGTAATTGATACATTCTCAAAATTTGCTTGGGCAGTACCTTTGAGAAGAAAGAATACATTTGAAACAATCCAGGCAATGGAGAATATTTTCAAATTGGGACGAATATCGAAAAACTTGCAAACAGACGATGGTAAAGAATTTTTCAATAAACATTTCAATCAGTTGATGAACAAATACAATATTAATCACTACTCAACACATAGCACTATGAAAGCCTCAATAGTAGAACGATTCAATAGAACATTAAAAGGAATGATGTGGAAAGAATTTAGCTTAAATGGTTCATATAATTGGATTGATATGTATAGAGATTTACTTGATGCATACAATAGAAAAATACATCGCACCATTAAAATGTCACCGATTAAAGTAAATTCAACAAATGAAATATAGCTTTTAAAAACAGTATACAGTCATTTAAAGGTGTATAAAATGTCAAAATTTAATGCAGGAGATCACGTAGGCATAAGCAAATATAAAAACATTTTTGAAAAAAGGTTATACTCCGAATTGGACAACAGAAATCTTTACAATTAAAAGAGTACAAAACACATATCCTACAACATATACACTAGAAGACTATCGAGGAAATCCTATTAAAGGTGGATTCTATGAAGAAGAACTTTCAAAAACCAGATATCCAAACACATACCTAGTTGAAAAGGTTCTCAAAACTAAAGGACAGAAGGTGTTTGTTAAGTGGCTGGGCTTTGGTAATGAGCACAATTCTTGGATAAGCAAAGATGAGATATTGTAAATGGAAGAATACAATAAATAAACAACAACAACAATGGCATCAATATTTAATTTAGTTTAAAATAAGTAAATAAACAATAAATACAAAAGTGATTCTTATAAATCATACTGTGTGTTTAACCTAATTTATTTACAATCAAACAGTCACAATGTCAATAACATTGACTCTGAGCTCCAATTCATCAGAGCTATCTGCTAATTATTTTCCTCCTATTGATTTAAGCGAAACCTATGAATGTACTCTAACTGATTTTCATTCATACAACAGTATCCCAAATGTGGATGTCTACAACAATATATTTCATATCGCTGAACTCGTAATTGAAATACCGATCGGATCTTATGAATTAAATGATATAGTTGACTATATAGAAGAACAATACAAACGATATAGACCAGAAAACAAAATTTTGATTGAAGCTAATAACAATACAATGCTAGTTAAAGTCAGCAGCTCTAAAGAACCAATATATTTTCATAAAGAAAATACAATAGGTAGACTTTTAGGATTCAATAGCAGAATATTAACGCCAAACAAAGAACATTACTCTGATCTTCCAGAGAATATCTTTGAGGTGAATCTCTTGAGGATTGAAAGCAGTATTGTGGTTAATACTTATAAGAATATTTCTAAAGCTCATACACTACATGAATTTCCGATTAATGTACCGGCTGAATATAAAATAGTTGAGATTCCCAAAAATCTTATTTATTTGCCAGTAAACTCCAGAGAGATAAGTTCACTAGCTTTTCGCGTGGTTGATCAAAACGGCGACTTAATTAATTTCAGAGGAGAGGAAATTACAATACGAATACATTTAAAGACAACTAAATAATGATAATATACAACACGAGTAGATCGAAGAATACTACAGCAACATATAATCCTCAAACATTACAACCTAAGCAACAATTGAAAAGATCTGTTCGTCAAAAATCGCTTACAGCAGCAAACAAGAGTTTTCTCAAGTCACTGAACTTTAAACTGAAAACAAAATGAGTTCAATAATAGACGTTTTAGATAAACCAATATCTGATGAAAATATAATCAAAAAGGATTATCACACATACATACCATACCTTCAGTCTTTTAACAACTACGATGAAATAAGAATTTCAATACAAAACCAAGATCTATATGTGTTACCCAGTGAATGCTATATATATGTGGAAGGACTTGTTGTTTCAGTTGAAAAACAATTTTGTTGCATATCTCTTTGATGAAATTTGCTATGAACTAAATGGTATTGAAATTGATCATACAAGATATTTGGGAGCCACCAGTACCATAAAAAATTTGGTTTCTTTATCACCTACGGACAGCGTTGTGTTGCAAAATGCTGGATGGAATAAACTTGATGAAATAAATCTTCAAAATGGAAATTAATTTCTATGTAGCACTCAAACTTCTTTTAGGATTCGCTGAAGACTATAATGAAGTTTTATTAAATGGTAAACATGAGTTGATACTCTTGCGTATTAAGAACGATGAGGATCTTGTACACTCGAATGTTTTCACTGAGAAAGCAAAACTTACAATTTCACTAATATCATGGAGAATTCCACATGTTCAATTATCTGATCATAGTAAATTGAGTATGATCAAAATACTTAATAATGGTGCTGCTATACCAATGACATTCCGTAGTTGGAATTGTCATATAAATCTACACCTTAATACGGGGACCAATCACATATGGAATGTGAAACTGGCCGCTAATAAAGAATGCCCTCGTTTTGTGTTGATTGCCTTTCAACAAGAAAACAAATTTGTTCATTGTGATCTTACTAATTTAAAAGTACATTTAAACTTAACCTCTTACCCATATGACGATCATAATATAAAATTAAAAAAATAGCGCTACGCGATTCTATATGATATGTATCTAAGATTCCAACAAAGCTACTACATGAAACAACCCCAACCTCTTCTAACAGGTCAAGAGTTTAAAAATAACGCTCCAATTATTGTAGTTGATGTCAGTCACCAAAACGAAACGCTCAATACCGGACCAATCGACATAAAAATTGAATTTGAAACAGCAACTAATATTCCAGCAAAAACATCAGCTTACTGCGTTCTTATTCATGACTGCGTAATAGAATACATACCAATAAAATGTCAAGTCCGGAAGGTCTTATAAATTAAATAACATGGATGGTGATATTGTTTTTGTAGACTTGCAAGGTTTCAAAAATAATTCATATGACGTCATCGCAAAAGAACTAGCTGTAGTTTTCAGCAACAACGAATACCTCAATTTCATCATAAAACCTCCTTTTGGTTTCGTATGTTTATCAGCCAAAAAACAGAGAGAAGCAGTTTGGTTAACAAAAAACTATCATCATATTAACTGGAATGATGGATCAGTATCACTTCAAAGCGTTTGCAAGTTTTTAAAATCCAATATAAGAAATTCACAAATATATGTTAAGGGGGAAGAGAAGAAAAAATGGCTGGAAAAAATGGCTGGAAAAAATTATTCATCAAACAGATTATAACATTGAAGACATTGGAAACTAAGCATTCAATATATCTCTATTGCAGCTATCACGACTATGGTGTTTGTGCCTTAAGGAATGCAATTTTACTTAAAAATGAAAATGTTAACAAACTTTTAAATAAATGCTTATAAAAATTAAAATAAATGTCTTTTTATTTCAAATAAAAACCTACATACATATTTTTTTTTCAGAGAACACACAAACAAACATACACAATGGTTCATTCATTCATTCAAATGGTCAAGGTAATATTTGGGCACATAGAATAAACGATTATTATTTGTTTGTATGTATATGCGTAAATGAAATAAATTTGTAGATATTTATGTACGCATGAATATGTACATCATATCACATTTCATAGTGACCCACTTCCGCAAAATCCAGGAAAGCAAGAAAGCGGACTGTCATACAGACTCACCAATCGTCACACACACACAGCCTGTCTGACAGGCAAACACTCCAACTGCCACTCAGAACACAAAAACACACACACTTAAACATAGCATAAATATTTATATTTTACAAAATACAGAAATCGCACCACCATCCAGATCCATAAATAAAATCCATCGATGATCGTCATGTATAAAATAAACAAAATATCAGTTTCAATATTTATGCAATAGTAAAATTTTTTTCACAACGTCTTCAAGATCAAAATAATCAAATTATTCCCCCAGACTCAAGCATTGCAAACAAAAGAGAAATAACTGAATTGCTTGACCAAATGTCTTAAGTAAACACACACCAAAATTAAAAACAAACAAAAAATAAAAGAAGAAATCTCACTCCAGCAAGAAGAAACTAACCACAAACATTAAGGCGATCCATATATAACTACAACACTTTTGAAATAGTGTAATTCCTAAAAAATTTTCTAATGTTCCTAAACGGACATGTATTCTCAAGGTCACATATGGACAGACACAAATTCCCACGCCTATCCCAATATTATTAAAAAAAAAACAACAACAATGTGAACACCCTATTTAACCGTAGGAAAATATACACACTCAAACATTAAAGTATCAAATTACTAAAAAAAACCAATTAAGATAAATTTGGGATTTTTAATTGGTCTCGCACATACAGTATCCTACTACTTCTGTTGGATAATTCAAAACATCTTCTTCATTGGTAACAGTATCGTTAGACTTGTGCAACATCACTTCGCCAGGAATCTTTGATTGTATAGCTATGTTTAATCCAGTATAATATCTTTGTTCTTTGCCGCTAAAATCACTCTGGCACTCAACCATGCATGGCATATATATTGTTGTGTTATGTAAGTGAAAACACATTCAATAAATTCCTCTTTTGACTGTTCCCAATTTTTGGCAATTGCTTAGAAAACTTATCAGCAGATGGATCATTCCGCAACAGAGCACGAACGTTGATAGTGAGTTTCCATATTTTAACAAACCTCCATACATATGAAGATCTAAGAATGACGAGAAATGCTTGCATAAAATCGCCTGGGAGTAGTAGGATACTGTATGTGCAAGACCAATTAAAATTCTAAAATTTCAGCAATTAAATGTAAAATTTTTCAATTTTAATTGCCAAATTTATGTTAATTGGTTTTTTTTTTTAGTAATTTGATACTTTAATGTTTGTGTGTGTGTATTTTCCCACGGTTAAATAGGGGTGTTCACATTGTTGTTTTTTTTTTTCTTTTATAATGTTGGGGTAGGCGTCGGAATTTGTGTCTGTCCATATGTGACCTTGAGAATACTTGCCCGTCCGTATGTGAGCGTGGGAATTTGTATCTGTCCATATGTGACCATGAGAATACATGTTCGTCCGTATGTGAGCGTGCGAATTTGTGTCTGTCCATATGTGACCTTGAGAATACATGTCCGTCCGTATGTGAGCGTGGGAATTTGTATCTGTCCATATGTGACCTTGAGAATACATGTCCGCCCGTAAGTGAGCGTGGGAATTTGTGTCTGTCCATATGTGACCTTGAGAATACATGTCCGTCGGTATGCGAGCGTGGGAATTTGTGTGTGTCCATATGTGACTTTGGGAATACATGTCCGTCGGTATGTGAGCGTAGAAATTTGTGTCTGTCCATATGTGAGCGTATGAATTCTGTATGTCTATGTGTGCTATAGACTAATAGAAAATAAGAAATTTTTAGGAACATTAGAATAGTTTTTTAGGAATTACACTATTTCAAAAGTGTTGTAGTTATATATGGATCGCCTTAATGTTTGTGGTTCGTTTCTTCTTGCTGGAGTGATATTTCTTCTTTTATTTTTTGTTTGTTTTTAATTTTGGTGTGTGTTTACTTAAGCCATTTTGTCAAGCAATTCAGTTATTTCTTTTTTGTTTGCAATACCTGAGTCTGGGGTATAATTTGATTATTCTGATCTTGAATTAGTTGTGAAAAAAAATTTATTATTCCACAAATATTGAAATTGATATTTTGTTTATTTTATACATGACGATCATAGATGGATTTTATTTGGGGATCTGGATGGTGGTGCGATTTCCGTATTTTGTAGAATATTAATATTTATGCTATGTTTAAGTGTGTGTGTTTTTTGTGTTCTGAGTGGCGGTTGGAATGTCTGCCTGTCAGACAGGCTCTGTGTGTGACGATTGGTGAGTCTGTATGACAGTTCGCTTTCTTGCTTTCCTGCAGTACAAAAATAAGTACATATTTTTTCAAATAAAAAGGCCGTTGTATAAACATACATACATATTTATATGCATGGTTTTTATTTTTATATAATATTTATACATATATTTACATATATATTTTTTTTAATATAAAGCTGCCTCCACTGTGTGGTTTGCAGGTTACCTCACTTCTATTGGATTCACTGCCAGCTTCGGCAGGCTGAGTATTGATGCTCAAAAATAGGTCATCGTCACCTGTCAGCATCTCTTCATATTCTTCATCTATTTTTTGGAGTGCGTTAGATGAAGTTGCTTGTGATGACATCTCTAGGAGAAGCTCCTCATCTCCTTCAAGATGTCCATCAAATTCTTCCTGCATTGCTCTCTTGTGACACTCCTTTAGGTGATGCCGCTGGAGTCTCCGATATAATGGTGTGTACCAGAAGGGCTTCATTGTACAAATAAAAGCTCAACTTCAAAATTTGATAATTTTGCTTTGAAAGCTTGTGAAGCTACAAAAATTTTGTAGTTTATTAGATACCACAATGTTTTGTCCACGTAGCAATTTCTTTTGCTACAAAATTTTGTGACGTATCTGCATGCATAAGCATGCCTCCGTATCCTGTGTATATCACATATCACAATGTTTGTTTACATTAATATTGTCCACTTAGCAGTTTCATACTCGTAAACATTTTGTATCGTAGAGGCATGCATAAGCATGTCCCTATACTCTATATAAATCACTTATCAAAATGTTTGTTTACATAACTATGGTCTACGTAGCAGTTTCATTCCCGTAAACATTTTGTATCATAGAGGCATGCATAAGCATGTCCCTGTACTCTGTATATATCACATTCCGTTCAAAACTTTGTAAAGTATCTGCATGCACAAGCATGTCTCTGAACTCTGTAGATATCACTTATCAAAATTTTTGTTTACATAAATATTGTCTACGTAGCAGTTTCTTTTGCCACAAAATTTTGGAACGTCTCTACATGCATAAGCATGTCTACGTATGTTTGTTTACATAAATATTGTCTACGTTGCAGTTTCATTCCCTTAAACATTTTTTTATTTTAGATGCATGCATAAGTTCCATCTCATATACCCGCTGTACTTCTAAAACTACTTTATTACAATTTTGCAACCAACGATTTTTGTAGCTACAAGTTACTAACTACACAAATACTGAAAACTACTTTGTTGAAATATAGCGTACTAGACTATACTAAACATTTTCGAAAAATAATATAAAAAAACTTTGTTAAGACTAAAGTTAGTACATTTTTGTATCTAAAACCAATAAGTCGTGAATGCTTCAAAACTCCTTGTGTCTTAAAAAATATAAATTTTTTAATGTTACATACTTAAAACAGTGTATAAGTGCATTTCAATAAATATATATAAAAAAAAAATAGAAAAAATATGAGTTCTTCAGTTTTTCGTTGTAATATCTGTAATAAGCAGTACAGATACCAAAAGTGCTATTTAGAACATTGCAAAAGTCATGTTCAACCCCAAGGTGTGCAGCAGTCCGTACAACCCCAAAATGTGCAGAAGTCCGTAGAACCCCAAGATGTATATCATTCCATACAACCCTATAACCCAATGGTCTACAACAATTTGCTATATCAGTATCCCGTGCAGTATCAGTATCCAGTGCAGTATCAGTATCCAGTGCAGGTTCCAGCGTATCCTTTGTATCCCTATCCAGTGTCAACCAACCAATTCACAGCACCTATGGAAATTCCATATCCCATTGAATATAGCGTACCTATACAGTTGCAGCAAAATTTATTACCCAAGCTATTTGCCCGTAGAGAATCCTCCTCAAGACATGGATATAAGTCAAGTTATTCCACATGATCAGGCAAATACACAAAATGATGAAGTTGAAATGGATATCTCTAATTCTGCGGATGATCTACTCTCTCAAGCTCAAAATGAATGCAAATATTATATAATAAATAGTGCTTTTAAAAATAATATTATAACATTTGGAATTCCAATAAGTAAAGACTGTCTGTTATTTGAAGATGCTATAAAGGAAAATAGACCTATCATCAAGGAAAGACTTCAAAATAGTATAGCTGTGCATAATATTATTGAGTTTAATATTACTCTCATTGGGGAGTATATTAAAATTGTTGGTGATGATATGTAATTGTGTACCATTTCACATAGAGCGAAAATGGATCTTTTGTGCTTTGCAGATGATGTTGAGGAAATGATAACAAAACAACTGCAAAAAATCCACAACAAAATGTCTGAATTTCAAGAGCGGGATTCTGGCTGGACTCTAATTAGAATTGTTCGTCTCGAAGTTGCAGTAAATAAGTCAGCTTTGGTGAGAGGATCAAGTTGGATTAGTACGCCAGAGAAACTAAAAAGTGAAATGGCAGGTATAAATGTTGAAAACAATAACATTTATTTTTTTAAATGGTCCATTATATCTGCACTGGATACATCTGATATTAAACACAGACAACGGTGCAGCTCATACAATATTGCAGACATTAGCGCTGATATTATTCATTTGCAAAACGGGATTGAAATTGATTTTACAAATTTAAAGTTCCCGTTACCATTAAAATGTATTAAGACATTTGAAGAATGCAATCCTGATATTAGCGTTAATGTAGTCGGATATAGCAATGAAAGCAATGAAACGGTCCAACGTACCACAACACCAAGAAAGAAAAACATAGACATGTAAAGTTATTTGTTTTAGAAAATGTTGAAGGATAGCATCACTACATATTTATTAAGCAAATATCAAAGTAAGTCAAGAAATAAACATATACACCAATGCACATATAAATATATTGATTGCAAATTTATATGTATTTTCCTTCCACAGACTTTTAAAACACCAGACCACGAAACACTGCAAAAAACTGATGTTTTGCAACAGCTGTCTGCAATATAGCCACAATGGTAGGACTATGGAGCAACACAAATTGGAATGTGGACAAATTGTGTCTGAGCTTCCATCAGAGGACAGGTCAACATTATGCTTCAAGGACCATCAACGACAGATGGATGTACCATTTGTTGTATATGCAGATTTTGAATGCGTATTGCAGGATACTAGTATTAGAGTAAGTGACAAAAGTAGGTATAGCAAAAAACACATTCCTTGTGGTTTTAGTTATTATATTAAATGTAAGCATAATGATAAGTTAGATAAGTTTAAAATATATACGGGAGAAGATGCAGGCGAAAAAATTGTAGATTGTATAATTAGCGATTGCGAAAATATTTACAATGATTATTTGAAAAACAAGAACCGAATGGATGATTTATCTCCTTTCAAAAATTTTAATTTTCGAAATGCGATAAATTGTCACTTTTGTCATAAATATCTAGGCAATGATAGAGTGAGAGATCACTGCCGCATAAGTGGTAAATTTAGAGGAGCTGCTCATAATATATGCAATTTAAAATTCCAAAATTTATACCAATCTATTTCCGCAATTATTCATCTTATGACTCAAATCTTTATGTTGAAGAGTTGGGTAAAAAATCTGACAATATAAAAGTCCTTCCGCTTAATAAAGAATTTACTTATCACTATCTAGATTTTCCAAAATGATCGACAACTACAATCTCGAACTTAGATTTTTGGACACAATTCGTTTTATGCCTGAAAGCTTAGAATCTTTAGCTAATAATTTTTCAGAGCAAGACTTTCACATAATTAAAACACAATTTAAAACAAAAAAAGAGTTTGATCTTATGAGAAGGAAAGGCGTTTTTCCTAATGATTTCCTAAATTCTTTTGAAAAATTGAAGTTAGGTCAGCTTAAAGCAAGGGAAGATTTCTTCAATCACCTCAATAATAAGGAGTGTTCGACTGAAGACTATGAGCATGCGAAAGAAGTTTGGAACGCTTTCAGCTGCAAAACCTTGCAAGATTATATGGAAGTTTATTTAAAAACGGACGTACTCTTACTTGGAGATATATTTGAAAATTTTAGAAAGGTTTGTAAGAGTATCTATCACCTAGATCCATGTCAATATTACACTGCACCAGGACTATCGTGGGATGCTATGCTAAGGTATACAAATATGGAACTGGAGCTTTTGACGGACATAGATATGTACAATTTCTTCAAGAAAGGAATACGTGGTGAACTTGTACAATGCAGTAACCGATATTCAAAGGCTAACAACAAATATTTACCTGATTTCGATAGAGAGAAGCCCTCAGAATTTATTGTGTATTTAGACGCAAATAACCTCTACGGTTGGGCTATGTCTGAGTATCTACCTTATGGCGGATTCAGATGGCTATCAGCTAAAACCATAGATGATAGTTCAAGTGATAGATATGTCTATGAAGTTACTTTAGACTATCCTTCCAATTTGCATGACTCTAACAATGACCTTCTTTTCTGTACGGAAAACAAAAAAATTCAGCAAACAAAGCACACTAAATTAATTGCAGATTTTTCCACAAAACAAACAAACATACGTCATACACTATAGAGTTCTCAAACAATGTTTGAAGTATGGTCTAGTTCTAAAAAAAGTGCATTGGATTCTCACTTATAAGCAATCAACCTGGTTGAAAAGTTATATAGATTTAAACACCAAACATAGAGCAACTGCAAAAGACGCATTTGAGAAAAATTTCTTCAAATTACTAAATAATGCAGTATATGGTAAAACTATGGAGAATGTGGAAAAGATGTACGAATAGTTACGAACTGGAATAGGACAAACTGTAATCATTTAGGAGCTCAAGATTGGATATATAAATCTAATTTTCATAGTTTGTCAATATTTTCTGAGAGTATGGTAGCGATTGAAATGAATAGAGTGAAAACCTATTACAATAAACCAATATATTTAGAATTTTGTGTATTAGAGCTTTCCAAATGGAAAATGCAACCCAAATTCAAGTCGAACTTTACACTGAATTATATGGATACTGACTCTTTCATTTACACAGTAAAAACAGAAGACTTTTTGTCTGACATAAAAACTGACGTCGTTCATAAGTTTGATACGTTCTGATTACCCAAAAAACCAATATATATGGGTTCCCTCTAGTAAACAAAAAGGTGTTGGTTATGATGAAGGATGAGAATTGTGGAAAAATAATGAAGGAGTTTTTAGGATTGAGATCAAAAATGTATTCCTTTAGTGTGCAGTATGAAAATGATATTAAAAAATCGAAAGGGGCAAAGAAATGCATTCTTGATAAGTACGACACAACTTCTTATAGAAACTGTTTATTTAATAAGTCTACTGTATATGATGAAATGTTAATATTTAAATCAAAAGTTCATCAAATTTATACAAATAAAATAAATGAAGTGGTGTTAAATTATGCAGACGATAAAAGAAAAATAAGAAGTGATAAGATGAGTACATATGCATGGTATTATCTTCGAATCGAGGAAACTAATCCCTATTATGAACTTCACATGCTACTGTCGGAAATTTCAAGACTAGAAGAGGAAGCAGCAATGCAATAATTGTATCCCTATTTTTAAGTAATAATTTTTATATATATTTAAGTAGTGAAATATATTAATAAGTAAAAAAAATGTTGTATTGTTAAGAGAAATAAACAAAAATTGTACAAATATATATAAAATGAAAAACATTCAGAATATAATATTTTTATAGGCTAATTGTTCTAACTTAGTTAAAATCTCAGAAAGACATGATGATAAATATTCCTAGGCACAAAGGAAGTCAACATCAGTTTTATTCAACTTACACAGCAGAACAGAACAGCTGTTTTCGAAAGTCGCTACACTTTCATCTTCAGTGCTCATGTGTATATTGTGTTTATCACCACTGTTTAGGTGGCTTAGTTGAATGTGATAACAGTTTTCTATTTACACAAATTTTATTGTGATAAACAATCCGAGAACTGTATCAACCTGATGTTAACACTTGTGTGTTATGATACCTGTGTTACCATTTGATTATTTTCTTCATGTCTCATTTTTCTGAATTTTTTGTTCCATTATACATTAAGTCAAACTTTTTTGGTTTGAATTTTATACTTAAGTATATGTGAACGTTTTTTTTCCAATTTTCTTTGGTAGTTCAAGCCAAAGCTTAAATTGTATGTGATTTTATTTTTTGAAAATTTTTATTTTGCTATATTAATATTTTTATAGGCTAATTGTTCTAACTTAGTTAAAATCTCAGAAAGACATGATGATAAATATTCCTAGGCACAAAGGAAGTCAACATCAGTTTTATTCAACTTACACAGCAGAGCAGAACAGCTGTTTTCGACAGTCGCTACACTTTCATCTTCAGTGCTCATGTGTATATTGTGTTTATCACCACTGTTTAGGTGGCTTAGTTGAATGTGATAACAGTTTTCTATTTACAGAAATTTTATTGTGAAAAACAATCCGAGAACTGTATCAACCTGATGTTAACACTTGTGTGTTTTGATACCTGTGTTACCATTTGATTATTTTCTTCATGTCTCATTTTTCTGAATTTTTTGTTCCATTATACATTAAGTAAAACTTTTTTGGTTTGAATTTTATACTTAAGTATATGTGAACGTTTTTTTTCCAATTTTCATTGGTAGCTCAAGCCAAAGCTTAAATTGTATGTGATTTTATTTTTTTGAAAATTTTTATTTTGCTATATTAATATTTTATAGGCTAATTGTTCTAACTTAGTTAAAATCTCAGAAAGACATGATGATAAATATTCCTAGGCACAAAGGAAGTCAACATCAGTTTTATTCAACTTACACAGCAGAGCAGAACAGCTGTTTTCGAAAGTCGCTACACTTTCATCTTCAGTGCTCATGTGTATATTGTGTTTATCACCACTGTTTAGGTGGCTTAGTTGAATGTGATAACAGTTTTCTATTTACACAAATTTTATTGTGATAAACAATCCGAGAACTGTATCAACCTGATGTTAACACTTGTGTGTTATGATACCTGTGTTACCATTTGATTATTTTCTTCATGTCTCATTTTTCTGAATGTTTTGTTCCATTATACATTAAGTCAAACTTTTTTGGTTTTAATTTTATACTTAAGTATATGTGAAGGTTTTTTTTTCCAATTTTCATTGGTAGCTCAAGCCAAAGCTTAAATTGTATGTGATTTTATTTTTTTGAACATTTTTATTTTGCTATATTAATATTTTTATAGGCTAATTGTTCTAACTTAGTTAAAATCTCAGAAAGACATGATGATAAATATTCCTAGGCACAAAGGAAGCAACATCAGTTTTATTCAACTTACACAGCAGAACAGAACAGCTGTTTTCGAAAGTCGCTACACTTTCATCTTCAGTGCTCATGTGTATATTGTGTTTATCACCACTGTTTAGGTGGCTTAGTTGAATGTGATAACAGTTTTCTATTTACACAAATTTTATTGTGATAAACAATCCGAGAACTGTATCAACCTGATGTTAACACTTGTGTGTTATGATACCTGTGTTACCATTTGATTATTTTCTTCATGTCTCATTTTTCTGAATTTTTTGTTCCATTATACATTAAGTGAAACTTTTTTGGTTTGAATTTTATACTTAAGTATATGTGAAGGTTTTTTTTCCAATTTTCATTGGTAGCTCAAGCCAAAGCTTAAATTGTATGTGATTTTATTTTTTTGAACATTTTTATTTTGCTATATTAATATTTTTATAGGCTAATTGTTCTAACTTAGTTAAAATCTCAGAAAGACATGATGATAAATATTCCTAGGCACAAAGGAAGTCAACATCAGTTTTATTCAACTTACACAGCAGAGCAGAACATCTGTTTTCGAAAGTCGCTACACTTTCATCTTCAGTGCTCATGTGTATATTGTGTTTATCACCACTGTTTAGGTGGCTTAGTTGAATGTGATAACAGTTTTCTATTTACACAAATTTTATTGTGAAAAACAATCCGAGAACTGTATCAACCTGATGTTAACACTTGTGTGTTATGATACCTGCGTTACCATTTGATTATTTTCTTCATGTCTCATTTTTCTGAATTTTTTGTTTTCCATTATACATTAAGTCAAACTTTTTTGGTTTGAATTTTATACTTAAGTATATGTGAACGTTTTTTTTTTCTTCCAATTTTCATTGGTAGCTCAAGCCAAAGCTTAAATTGTATGTGATTTTATTTTTTTGAGCATTTTTATTTTGCTGTATTAATATTTTTATAGGCTAATTGTTCTAACTTAGTTAAAATCTCAGAAAGACATGATGATAAATATTCCTAGGCACAAAGGAAGTCAACATCAGTTGTATTCAACTTGCACAGCAGAGCAGAACAGCTGTTTTCGAAAGTCGCTACACTTTCATCTTCAGTGCTCATGTGTATATTGTGTTTATCACCACTGTTTAGGTGGCTTAGTTGAATGTGATAACAGTTTTCTATTTACACAAATTTTATTGTGAAAAACAATCCGAGAACTGTATCAACCTGATGTTAACACTTGTGTGTTATGATACCTGCGTTACTATTTGATTATTTTCTTCATGTCTCATTTTTCTGAATTTTTTGTTCCATTATACATTAAGTCAAACTTTTTTGGTTTGAATTTTATACTTAAGTATATGTGAACGTTTTTTTTTTTCTTCCAATTTTCACTGGTAGCTCAAGCCAAAGCTTAAATTGTATGTGATTTTATTTTTTTGAACATTTTTATTTTGCTGTATTAATATTTTTATAGGCTAATTGTTCTAACTTAGTTAAAATCTCAGAAAGACATGATGATAAATATTCCTAGGCACAAAGGAAGTCAACATCAGTTTTATTCAACTTACACAGCAGAGCAGAACAGCTGTTTTCGAAAGTCGCTACACTTTCATCTTCAGTGCTCATGTGTATATTGTGTTTATCACCACTGTTTAGGTGGCTTAGTTGAATGTGATAACAGTTTTCTATTTACACAAATTTTATTGTGAAAAACAATCCCAGAACTGTATCAACCTGATGTTAACACTTGTGTGTTATGATACCTGTGTTACCATTTGATTATTTTCTTCATGTCTCATTTTTCTGAATTTTTTGTTCCATTATACATTAAGTCAAACTTTTTTGGTTTGAATTTTATACTTAAGTATATGTGAACGTTTTTTTTTCCAATTTTCTTTGGTAGGTCAAGCCAAAGCTTAAATTGTATGTGATTTTATTTTTTTGAACATTTTTATTTTGCTATATTAATATTTTTATAGGCTAATTGTTCTAACTTAGTTAAAATCTCAGAAAGACATGATGATAAATATTCCTAGGCACAAAGGAAGTCAACATCAGTTTTATTCAACTTACACAGCAGAGCAGAACAGCTGTTTTCGAAAGTCGCTACACTTTCATCTTCAGTGCTCATGTGTATATTGTGTTTATCACCACTTTTTAGGTGGCTTAGTTGAATGTGATAACAGTTTTCTATTTACAGAAATTTTATTGTGAAAAACAATCCGAGAACTGTATCAACCTGATGTTAACACTTGTGTGTTTTGATACCTGTGTTACCATTTGATTATTTTCTTCATGTCTCATTTTTCTGAATTTTTTGTTCCATTATACATTAAGTAAAACTTTTTTGGTTTGAATTTTATATAATATATAAATATTCCTAGGCACAAAGGAAGTCAACATCAGTTTTATTCAACTTACACAGCAGAGCAGAACAGCTGTTTTCGAAAGTCGCTACACTTTCATCTTCAGTGCTCATGTGTATATTGTGTTTATCACCACTGTTTAGGTGGCTTAGTTGAATGTGATAACAGTTTTCTATTTACACAAATTTTATTGTGATAAACAATCCGAGAACTGTATCAACCTGATGTTAACACTTGTGTGTTATGATACCTGTGTTACCATTTGATTATTTTCTTCATGTCTCATTTTTCTGAATTTTTTGTTCCATTATACATTAAGTCAAACTTTTTTGGTTTGAATTTTATACTTAAGTATATGTGAAGGTTTTTTTTTCCAATTTTCATTGGTAGCTCAAGCCAAAGCTTAAATTGTATGTGATTTTATTTTTTTGAACATTTTTATTTTGCTATATTAATATTTTTATAGGCTAATTGTTCTAACTTAGTTAAAATCTCAGAAAGACATGATGATAAATATTCCTAGGCACAAAGGAAGTCAACATCAGTTTTATTCAACTTACACAGCAGAGCAGAACATCTGTTTTCGAAAGTCGCTACACCTTCATCTTCAGTGCTCATGTGTATATTGTGTTTATCACCACTGTTTAGGTGGCTTAGTTGAATGTGATAACAGTTTTCTATTTACACAAATTTTATTGTGAAAAACAATCCGAGAACTGTATCAACCTGATGTTAACACTTGTGTGTTATGATACCTGCGTTACCATTTGATTATTTTCTTCATGTCTCATTTTTCTGAATTTTTTGTTCCATTATACATTAAGTCAAACTTTTTTGGTTTGAATTTTATACTTAAGTATATGTGAACGTTTTTTTTTTCTTCCAATTTTCATTGGTAGCTCAAGCCAAAGATTAAATTGTATGTGATTTTATTTTTTTGAACATTTTTATTTTGCTATATTAATATTTTTATAGGCTATTTGTTCTAACTTAGTTAAAATCTCAGAAAGACATGATGATAAATATTCCTAGGCACAAAGGAAGTCAACATCAGTTTTATTCAACTTGCACAGCAGAGCAGAACAGCTGCTTTCGAAAGTCGCTACACTTTCATCTTCAGTGCTCATGTGTATATTGTGTTTATCACCACTGTTTAGGTGGCTTAGTTGAATGTGATAACAGTTTTCTATTTACACAAATTTTATTGTGAAAAACAATCCCAGAACTGTATCAACCTGATGTTAACACTTGTGTGTTATGATACCTGTGTTACCATTTGATTATTTTCTTCATGTCTCATTTTTCTGAATTTTTTGTTCCATTATACATTAAGTCAAACTTTTTTGGTTTGAATTTTATACTTAAGTATATGTGAACGTTTTTTTTTTCTTCCAATTTTCACTGGTAGCTCAAGCCAAAGCTTAAATTGTATGTGATTTTATTTTTTTGAACATTTTTATTTTGCTGTATTAATATTTTTATAGGCTAATTGTTCTAACTTAGTTAAAATCTCAGAAAGACATGATGATAAATATTCCTAGGCACAAAGGAAGTCAACATCAGTTGTTTTCAACTTACACAGCAGAGCAGAACAGCTGTTTTCGAAAGTCGCTACACTTTCATCTTCAGTGCTCATGTGTATATTGTGTTTATCACCACTGTTTAGGTGGCTTAGTTGAATGTGATAACAGTTTTCTATTTACACAAATTTTATTGTGAAAAACAATCCGAGAACTGTATCAACCTGATGTTAACACTTGTGTGTTATGATACCTGCGTTACCATTTGATTATTTTCTTCATGTCTCATTTTTCTGAATTTTTTGTTCCATTATACATTAAGTCAAACTTTTTTGGTTTGAATTTTATACTTAAGTATATGTGAACGTTTTTTTTTTTCTTCCAATTTTCACTGGTAGCTCAACCCAAAGCTTAAATTGTATGTGATTTTATTTTTTTGAACATTTTTATTTTGCTGTATTAATATTTTTATAGGCTAATTGTTCTAACTTAGTTAAAATCTCAGAAAGACATGATGATAAATATTCCTAGGCACAAAGGAAGTCAACATCAGTTGTATTCAACTTACACAGCAGAGCAGAAGAGCTGTTTTCGAAAGTCGCTACACTTTCATCTTCAGTGCTCATGTGTATATTGTGTTTATCACCACTGTTTAGGTGGCTTAGTTGAATGTGATAACAGTTTTCTATTTACACAAATTTTATTGTGAAAAACAATCCGAGAACTGTATCAACCTGATGTTAACACTTGTGTGTTATGATACCTGTGTTACCATTTGATTATTTTCTTCATGTCTCATTTTTCTGAATTTTTTGTTCCATTATACATTAAGTCAAACTTTTTTGGTTTGAATTTTATACTTAAGTATATGTGAACGTTTTTTTTTTTCCAATTTTCTTTGGTAGGTCAAGCCAAAGCTTAAATTGTATGTGATTTTATTTTTTTGAACATTTTTATTTTGCTATATTAATATTTTTATAGGCTAATTGTTCTGACTTAGCTAAAATCTCAGAAAGACATGATGATAAATATTCCTAGGCACAAAGGAAGTCAACATCAGTTTTATTCAACTTACACAGCAGAGCAGAACAGCTGTTTTCGAAAGTCGCTACACTTTCATCTTCAGTGCTCATGTGTATATTGTGTTTATCACCACTGTTTAGGTGGCTTAGTTGAATGTGATAACAGTTTTCTATTTACACAAATTTTATTGTGAAAAACAATCCGAGAACTGTATCAACCTGATGTTAACACTTGTGTGTTTTGATACCTGTGTTACCATTTGATTATTTTCTTCATGTCTCATTTTTCTGAATTTTTTGTTCCATTATACATTAAGTAAAACTTTTTTGGTTTGAATTTTATACTTAAGTATATGTGAACGTTTTTTTTCCAATTTTCATTGGTAGCTCAAGCCAAAGCTTAAATTGTATGTGATTTTATTTTTTTGAAAATTTTTATTTTGCTATATTAATATTTTATAGGCTAATTGTTCTAACTTAGTTAAAATCTCAGAAGGACATGATGATAAATATTCCTAGGCACAAAGGAAGTCAACATCAGTTTTATTCAACTTACACAGCAGAACAGAACAGCTGTTTTCGAAAGTCGCTACACTTTCATCTTCAGTGCTCATGTGTATATTGTGTTTATCACCACTGTTTAGGTGGCTTAGTTGAATGTGATAACAGTTTTCTATTTACACAAATTTTATTGTGATAAACAATCCGAGAACTGTATCAACCTGATGTTAACACTTGTGTGTTATGATACCTGTGTTACCATTTGATTATTTTCTTCATGTCTCATTTTTCTGAATTTTTTGTTCCATTATACATTAAGTCAAATTTTTTGGTTTGAATTTTATACTTAAGTATATGTGAAGGTTTTTTTTTTCCAATTTTCATTGGTAGCTCAAGCCAAAGCTTAAATTGTATGTGATTTTATTTTTTTGAACATTTTTATTTTGCTATATTAATATTTTTATAGGCTAATTGTTCTAACTTAGTTAAAATCTCAGAAAGACATGATGATAAATATTCCTAGGCACAAAGGAAGTCAACATCAGTTTTATTCAACTTACACAGCAGAGCAGAACATCTGTTTTCGAAAGTCGCTACACTTTCATCTTCAGTGCTCATGTGTATATTGTGTTTATCACCACTGTTTAGGTGGCTTAGTTGAATGTGATAACAGTTTTCTATTTACACAAATTTTATTGTGAAAAACAATCCGAGAACTGTATCAACCTGATGTTAACACTTGTGTGTTATGATACCTGCGTTACCATTTGATTATTTTCTTCATGTCTCATTTTTCTGAATTTTTTGTTTTCCATTATACATTAAGTCAAACTTTTTTGGTTTGAATTTTATACTTAAGTATATGTGAACGTTTTTTTTTTCTTCCAATTTTCATTGGTAGCTCAAGCCAAAGCTTAAATTGTATGTGATTTTATTTTTTTGAGCATTTTTATTTTGCTGTATTAATATTTCTATAGGCTAATTGTTCTAACTTAGTTAAAATCTCAGAAAGACATGATGATAAATATTCCTAGGCACAAAGGAAGTCAACATCAGTTGTATTCAACTTGCACAGCAGAGCAGAACAGCTGTTTTCGAAAGTCGCTACACTTTCATCTTCAGTGCTCATGTGTATATTGTGTTTATCACCACTGTTTAGGTGGCTTAGTTGAATGTGATAACAGTTTTCTATTTACACAAATTTTATTGTGAAAAACAATCCGAGAACTGTATCAACCTGATGTTAACACTTGTGTGTTATGATACCTGCGTTACTATTTGATTATTTTCTTCATGTCTCATTTTTCTGAATTTTTTGTTCCATTATACATTAAGTCAAACTTTTTTGGTTTGAATTTTATACTTAAGTATATGTGAACGTTTTTTTTTTTTTTTTTTCCAATTTTCACTGGTAGCTCAAGCCAAAGCTTAAATTGTATGTGATTTTATTTTTTTGAACATTTTTATTTTGCTGTATTAATATTTTTATAGGCTAATTGTTCTAACTTAGTTAAAATCTCAGAAAGACATGATGATAAATATTCCTAGGCACAAAGGAAGTCAACATCAGTTTTATTCAACTTACACAGCAGAACAGAACAGCTGTTTTCGAAAGTCGCTACACTTTCATCTTCAGTGCTCATGTGTATATTGTGTTTATCACCACTGTTTAGGTGGCTTAGTTGAATGTGATAACAGTTTTCTATTTACACAAATTTTATTGTGATAAACAATCCGAGAACTGTATCAACCTGATGTTAACACTTGTGTGTTATGATACCTGTGTTACCATTTGATTATTTTCTTCATGTCTCATTTTTCTGAATTTTTTGTTCCATTATACATTAAGTCAAACTTTTTTGGTTTGAATTTTATACTTAAGTATATGTGAACGTTTTTTTTTTCCAATTTTCTTTGGTAGTTCAAGCCAAAGCTTAAATTGTATGTGATTTTATTTTTTGAAAATTTTTATTTTGCTATATTAATATTTTTATAGGCTAATTGTTCTAACTTAGTTAAAATCTCAGAAAGACATGATGATAAATATTCCTAGGCACAAAGGAAGTCAACATCAGTTTTATTCAACTTACACAGCAGAGCAGAACAGCTGTTTTCGACAGTCGCTACACTTTCATCTTCAGTGCTCATGTGTATATTGTGTTTATCACCACTGTTTAGGTGGCTTAGTTGAATGTGATAACAGTTTTCTATTTACAGAAATTTTATTGTGAAAAACAATCCGAGAACTGTATCAACCTGATGTTAACACTTGTGTGTTTTGATACCTGTGTTACCATTTGATTATTTTCTTCATGTCTCATTTTTCTGAATTTTTTGTTCCATTATACATTAAGTAAAACTTTTTTGGTTTGAATTTTATACTTAAGTATATGTGAACGTTTTTTTTTCCAATTTTCATTGGTAGCTCAAGCCAAAGCTTAAATTGTATGTGATTTTATTTTTTTGAAAATTTTTATTTTGCTATATTAATATTTTATAGGCTAATTGTTCTAACTTAGTTAAAATCTCAGAAAGACATGATGATAAATATTCCTAGGCACAAAGGAAGTCAACATCAGTTTTATTCAACTTACACAGCAGAGCAGAACAGCTGTTTTCGAAAGTCGCTACACTTTCATCTTCAGTGCTCATGTGTATATTGTGTTTATCACCACTGTTTAGGTGGCTTAGTTGAATGTGATAACAGTTTTCTATTTACACAAATTTTATTGTGATAAACAATCCGAGAACTGTATCAACCTGATGTTAACACTTGTGTGTTATGATACCTGTGTTACCATTTGATTATTTTCTTCATGTCTCATTTTTCTGAATGTTTTGTTCCATTATACATTAAGTCAAACTTTTTTGGTTTGAATTTTATACTTAAGTATATGTGAAGGTTTTTTTTTCCAATTTTCATTGGTAGCTCATGCCAAAGCTTAAATTGTATGTGATTTTATTTTTTTGAACATTTTTATTTTGCTATATTAATATTTTTATAGGCTAATTGTTCTAACTTAGTTAAAATCTCAGAAAGACATGATGATAAATATTCCTAGGCACAAAGGAAGCAACATCAGTTTTATTCAACTTACACAGCAGAACAGAACAGCTGTTTTCGAAAGTCGCTACACTTTCATCTTCAGTGCTCATGTGTATATTGTGTTTATCACCACTGTTTAGGTGGCTTAGTTGAATGTGATAACAGTTTTCTATTTACACAAATTTTATTGTGATAAACAATCCGAGAACTGTATCAACCTGATGTTAACACTTGTGTGTTATGATACCTGTGTTACCATTTGATTATTTTCTTCATGTCTCATTTTTCTGAATTTTTTGTTTTCCATTATACATTAAGTCAAACTTTTTTGGTTTGAATTTTATACTTAAGTATATGTGAACGTTTTTTTTTTCTTCCAATTTTCATTGGTAGCTCAAGCCAAAGCTTAAATTGTATGTGATTTTATTTTTTTGAGCATTTTTATTTTGCTGTATTAATATTTTTATAGGCTAATTGTTCTAACTTAGTTAAAATCTCAGAAAGACATGATGATAAATATTCCTAGGCACAAAGGAAGTCAACATCAGTTGTATTCAACTTGCACAGCAGAGCAGAACAGCTGTTTTCGAAAGTCGCTACACTTTCATCTTCAGTGCTCATGTGTATATTGTGTTTATCACCACTGTTTAGGTGGCTTAGTTGAATGTGATAACAGTTTTCTATTTACACAAATTTTATTGTGAAAAACAATCCGAGAACTGTATCAACCTGATGTTAACACTTGTGTGTTATGATACCTGCGTTACTATTTGATTATTTTCTTCATGTCTCATTTTTCTGAATTTTTTGTTCCATTATACATTAAGTCAAACTTTTTTGGTTTGAATTTTATACTTAAGTATATGTGAACGTTTTTTTTTTCTTCCAATTTTCACTGGTAGCTAAAGCCAAAGCTTAAATTGTATGTGATTTTATTTTTTTGAACATTTTTATTTTGCTGTATTAATATTTTTATAGGCTAATTGTTCTAACTTAGTTAAAATCTCAGAAAGACATGATGATAAATATTCCTAGGCACAAAGGAAGTCAACATCAGTTTTATTCAACTTACACAGCAGAGCAGAACAGCTGTTTTCGAAAGTCGCTACACTTTCATCTTCAGTGCTCATGTGTATATTGTGTTTATCACCACTGTTTAGGTGGCTTAGTTGAATGTGATAACAGTTTTCTATTTACACAAATTTTATTGTGAAAAACAATCCCAGAACTGTATCAACCTGATGTTAACACTTGTGTGTTATGATACCTGTGTTACCATTTGATTATTTTCTTCATGTCTCATTTTTCTGAATTTTTTGTTCCATTATACATTAAGTCAAACTTTTTTGGTTTGAATTTTATACTTAAGTATATGTGAACGTTTTTTTTTTCCAATTTTCTTTGGTAGGTCAAGCCAAAGCTTAAATTGTATGTGATTTTATTTTTTTGAACATTTTTATTTTGCTATATTAATATTTTTATAGGCTAATTGTTCTAACTTAGTTAAAATCTCAGAAAGACATGATGATAAATATTCCTAGGCACAAAGGAAGTCAACATCAGTTTTATTCAACTTACACAGCAGAGCAGAACAGCTGTTTTCGAAAGTCGCTACACTTTCATCTTCAGTGCTCATGTGTATATTGTGTTTATCACCACTTTTTAGGTGGCTTAGTTGAATGTGATAACAGTTTTCTATTTACAGAAATTTTATTGTGAAAAACAATCCGAGAACTGTATCAACCTGATGTTAACACTTGTGTGTTTTGATACCTGTGTTACCATTTGATTATTTTCTTCATGTCTCATTTTTCTGAATTTTTTGTTCCATTATACATTAAGTAAAACTTTTTTGGTTTGAATTTTATATAATATATAAATATTCCTAGGCACAAAGGAAGTCAACATCAGTTTTATTCAACTTACACAGCAGAGCAGAACAGCTGTTTTCGAAAGTCGCTACACTTTCATCTTCAGTGCTCATGTGTATATTGTGTTTATCACCACTGTTTAGGTGGCTTAGTTGAATGTGATAACAGTTTTCTATTTACACAAATTTTATTGTGATAAACAATCCGAGAACTGTATCAACCTGATGTTAACACTTGTGTGTTATGATACCTGTGTTACCATTTGATTATTTTCTTCATGTCTCATTTTTCTGAATTTTTTGTTCCATTATACATTAAGTCAAACTTTTTTGGTTTGAATTTTATACTTAAGTATATGTGAAGGTTTTTTTTTCCAATTTTCATTGGTAGCTCAAGCCAAAGCTTAAATTGTATGTGATTTTATTTTTTTGAACATTTTTATTTTGCTATATTAATATTTTTATAGGCTAATTGTTCTAACTTAGTTAAAATCTCAGAAAGACATGATGATAAATATTCCTAGGCACAAAGGAAGTCAACATCAGATTTATTCAACTTACACAGCAGAGCAGAACATCTGTTTTCGAAAGTCGCTACACCTTCATCTTCAGTGCTCATGTGTATATTGTGTTTATCACCACTGTTTAGGTGGCTTAGTTGAATGTGATAACAGTTTTCTATTTACACAAATTTTATTGTGAAAAACAATCCGAGAACTGTATCAACCTGATGTTAACACTTGTGTGTTATGATACCTGCGTTACCATTTGATTATTTTCTTCATGTCTCATTTTTCTGAATTTTTTGTTCCATTATACATTAAGTCAAACTTTTTTGGTTTGAATTTTATACTTAAGTATATGTGAACGTTTTTTTTTTTCTTCCAATTTTCATTGGTAGCTCAAGCCAAAGATTAAATTGTATGTGATTTTATTTTTTTGAACATTTTTATTTTGCTATATTAATATTTTTATAGGCTATTTGTTCTAACTTAGTTAAAATCTCAGAAAGACATGATGATAAATATTCCTAGGCACAAAGGAAGTCAACATCAGTTTTATTCAACTTGCACAGCAGAGCAGAACAGCTGCTTTCGAAAGTCGCTACACTTTCATCTTCAGTGCTCATGTGTATATTGTGTTTATCACCACTGTTTAGGTGGCTTAGTTGAATGTGATAACAGTTTTCTATTTACACAAATTTTATTGTGAAAAACAATCCCAGAACTGTATCAACCTGATGTTAACACTTGTGTGTTATGATACCTGTGTTACCATTTGATTATTTTCTTCATGTCTCATTTTTCTGAATTTTTTGTTCCATTATACATTAAGTCAAACTTTTTTGGTTTGAATTTTATACTTAAGTATATGTGAACGTTTTTTTTTTCTTCCAATTTTCACTGGTAGCTCAAGCCAAAGCTTAAATTGTATGTGATTTTATTTTTTTTAACATTTTTATTTTGCTGTATTAATATTTTTATAGGCTAATTGTTCTAACTTAGTTAAAATCTCAGAAAGACATGATGATAAATATTCCTAGGCACAAAGGAAGTCAACATCAGTTGTATTCAACTTACACAGCAGAGCAGAAGAGCTGTTTTCGAAAGTCGCTACACTTTCATCTTCAGTGCTCATGTGTATATTGTGTTTATCACCACTGTTTAGGTGGCTTAGTTGAATGTGATAACAGTTTTCTATTTACACAAATTTTATTGTGAAAAACAATCCGAGAACTGTATCAACCTGATGTTAACACTTGTGTGTTATGATACCTGTGTTACCATTTGATTATTTTCTTCATGTCTCATTTTTCTGAATTTTTTGTTCCATTATACATTAAGTCAAACTTTTTTGGTTTGAATTTTATACTTAAGTATATGTGAACGTTTTTTTTTTTTCCAATTTTCTTTGGTAGGTCAAGCCAAAGCTTAAATTGTATGTGATTTTATTTTTTTGAGCATTTTTATTTTGCTATATTAATATTTTTATAGGCTAATTGTTCTGACTTAGCTAAAATCTCAGAAAGACATGATGATAAATATTCCTAGGCACAAAGGAAGTCAACATCAGTTTTATTCAACTTACACAGCAGAGCAGAACAGCTGTTTTCGAAAGTCGCTACACTTTCATCTTCAGTGCTCATGTGTATATTGTGTTTATCACCACTGTTTAGGTGGCTTAGTTGAATGTGATAACAGTTTTCTATTTACACAAATTTTATTGTGAAAAACAATCCGAGAACTGTATCAACCTGATGTTAACACTTGTGTGTTTTGATACCTGTGTTACCATTTGATTATTTTCTTCATGTCTCATTTTTCTGAATTTTTTGTTCCATTATACATTAAGTAAAACTTTTTTGGTTTGAATTTTATACTTAAGTATATGTGAACGTTTTTTTTCCAATTTTCATTGGTAGCTCAAGCCAAAGCTTAAATTGTATGTGATTTTATTTTTTTGAAAATTTTTATTTTGCTATATTAATATTTTATAGGCTAATTGTTCTAACTTAGTTAAAATCTCAGAAGGACATGATGATAAATATTCCTAGGCACAAAGGAAGTCAACATCAGTTTTATTCAACTTACACAGCAGAACAGAACAGCTGTTTTCGAAAGTCGCTACACTTTCATCTTCAGTGCTCATGTGTATATTGTGTTTATCACCACTGTTTAGGTGGCTTAGTTGAATGTGATAACAGTTTTCTATTTACACAAATTTTATTGTGATAAACAATCCGAGAACTGTATCAACCTGATGTTAACACTTGTGTGTTATGATACCTGTGTTACCATTTGATTATTTTCTTCATGTCTCATTTTTCTGAATTTTTTGTTCCATTATACATTAAGTCAAATTTTTTGGTTTGAATTTTATACTTAAGTATATGTGAAGGTTTTTTTTTTCCAATTTTCATTGGTAGCTCAAGCCAAAGCTTAAATTGTATGTGATTTTATTTTTTTGAACATTTTTATTTTGCTATATTAATATTTTTATAGGCTAATTGTTCTAACTTAGTTAAAATCTCAGAAAGACATGATGATAAATATTCCTAGGCACAAAGGAAGTCAACATCAGTTTTATTCAACTTACACAGCAGAGCAGAACATCTGTTTTCGAAAGTCGCTACACTTTCATCTTCAGTGCTCATATGTATATTGTGTTTATCACCACTGTTTAGGTGGCTTAGTTGAATGTGATAACAGTTTTCTATTTACACAAATTTTATTGTGAAAAACAATCCGAGAACTGTATCAACCTGATGTTAACACTTGTGTGTTATGATACCTGCGTTACCATTTGATTATTTTCTTCATGTCTCATTTTTCTGAATTTTTTGTTTTCCATTATACATTAAGTCAAACTTTTTTGGTTTGAATTTTATACTTAAGTATATGTGAACGTTTTTTTTTTCTTCCAATTTTCATTGGTAGCTCAAGCCAAAGCTTAAATTGTATGTGATTTTATTTTTTTGAGCATTTTTATTTTGCTGTATTAATATTTCTATAGGCTAATTGTTCTAACTTAGTTAAAATCTCAGAAAGACATGATGATAAATATTCCTAGGCACAAAGGAAGTCAACATCAGTTGTATTCAACTTGCACAGCAGAGCAGAACAGCTGTTTTCGAAAGTCGCTACACTTTCATCTTCAGTGCTCATGTGTATATTGTGTTTATCACCACTGTTTAGGTGGCTTAGTTGAATGTGATAACAGTTTTCTATTTACACAAATTTTATTGTGAAAAACAATCCGAGAACTGTATCAACCTGATGTTAACACTTGTGTGTTATGATACCTGCGTTACTATTTGATTATTTTCTTCATGTCTCATTTTTCTGAATTTTTTGTTCCATTATACATTAAGTCAAACTTTTTTGGTTTGAATTTTATACTTAAGTATATGTGAACGTTTTTTTTTTTTTTCCAATTTTCACTGGTAGCTCAAGCCAAAGCTTAAATTGTATGTGATTTTATTTTTTTGAACATTTTTATTTTGCTGTATTAATATTTTTATAGGCTAATTGTTCTAACTTAGTTAAAATCTCAGAAAGACATGATGATAAATATTCCTAGGCACAAAGGAAGTCAACATCAGTTTTATTCAACTTACACAGCAGAGCAGAACAGCTGTTTTCGAAAGTCGCTACACTTTCATCTTCAGTGCTCATGTGTATATTGTGTTTATCACCACTGTTTAGGTGGCTTAGTTGAATGTGATAACAGTTTTCTATTTACACAAATTTTATTGTGAAAAACAATCCGAGAACTGTATCAACCTGATGTTAACACTTGTGTGTTATGATACCTGTGTTACCATTTGATTATTTTCTTCATGTCTCATTTTTCTGAATTTTTTGTTCCATTATACATTAAGTCAAACTTTTTTGGTTTGAATTTTATACTTAAGTATATGTGAACGTTTTTTTTTTTTTTCCAATTTTCATTGGTAGCTCAAGCCAAAGCTTAAATTGTATGTGATTTTATTTTTTTGAATATTTTTATTTTGCTATATTAATATTTTTATGGGCTAATTGTTCTAACTTAGTTAAAATCTCAGAAAGACATGATGATAAATATTCCTAGGCACAAAGGAAGTCAACATCAGTTTTATTCAACTTACACAGTAGAGCAGAACAGCTGTTTTCGAAAGTCGCTACACTTTCATCTTCAGTGCTCATGTGTATATTGTGTTTATCACCACTGTTTAGGTGGCTTAGTTGAATGTGATAACAGTTTTCTATTTACACAAATTTTATTGTGAAAAACAATCCGAGAACTGTATCAACCTGATGTTAACACTTGTGTGTTTTGATACCTGTGTTACCATTTGATTATTTTCTTCATGTCTCATTTTTCTGAATTTTTTGTTCCATTATACATTAAGTAAAAGTTTTTTGGTTTGAATTTTATACTTAAGTATATGTGAACGTTTTTTGTTCCAATTTTCATTGGTAGCTCAAGCCAAAGCTTAAATTGTATGTGATTTTATTTTTTTGAAAATTTTTATTTTGCTATATTAATATTTTATAGGCTAATTGTTCTAACTTAGTTAAAATCTCAGAAAGACATCATGATAAATATTCCTAGGCACAAAGGAAGTCAACATCAGTTTTATTCAACTTACACAGCAGAACAGAACAGCTGTTTTCGAAAGTCGCTACACTTTCATCTTCAGTGCTCATGTGTATATTGTGTTTATCACCACTGTTTAGGTGGCTTAGTTGAATGTGATAACAGTTTTCTATTTACACAAATTTTATTGTGATAAACAATCCGAGAACTGTATCAACCTGATGTTAACACTTGTGTGTTATGATACCTGTGTTACCATTTGATTATTTTCTTCATGTCTCATTTTTCTGAATTTTTTGTTCCATTATACATTAAGTCAAATTTTTTGGTTTGAACTTTATACTTAAGTATATGTGAAGGTTTTTTTTTCCAATTTTCATTGGTAGCTCAAGCCAAAGCTTAAATTGTATGTGATTTTATTTTTTTGAACATTTTTATTTTGCTATATTAATATTTTTATAGGCTAATTGTTCTAACTTAGTTAAAATCTCAGAAAGACATGATGATAAATATTCCTAGGCACAAAGGAAGTCAACATTAGTTTTATTCAACTAACACAGCAGAACAGAACAGCTGTTTTCGAAAGTCGCTACACTTTCATCTTCAGTGCTCATGTGTATATTGTGTTTATCACCACTGTTTAGGTGGCTTAGTTGAATGTGATAACAGTTTTCTATTTACACAAATTTTATTGTGATAAACAATCCGAGAACTGTATCAACCTGATGTTAACACTTGTGTGTTATGATACCTGTGTTACCATTTGATTATTTTCTTCATGTCTCATTTTTCTGAATATTTCGTTCCATTATACATTAAGTCAAACTTTTTTGGTTTGAATTTTATACTTAAGTATATGTGAAGGTTTTTTTTCCAATTTTCATTGGTAGCTCAAGCCAAAGCTTAAATTGTATGTGATTTTATTTTTTTGAGCATTTTTATTTTGCTGTATTAATATTTTTATAGGCTAATTGTTCTAACTTAGTTAAAATCTCAGAAAGACATGATGATAAATATTCCTAGGCACAAAGGAAGTCAACATCAGTTGTATTCAACTTGCACAGCAGAGCAGAACAGCTGTTTTCGAAAGTCGCTACACTTTCATCTTCAGTGCTCATGTGTATATTGTGTTTATCACCACTGTTTAGGTGGCTTAGTTGAATGTGATAACAGTTTTCTATTTACACAAATTTTATTGTGAAAAACAATCCGAGAACTGTATCAACCTGATGTTAACACTTGTGTGTTATGATACCTGCGTTACTATTTGATTATTTTCTTCATGTCTCATTTTTCTGAATTTTTTGTTCCATTATACATTAAGTCAAACTTTTTTGGTTTGAATTTTATACTTAAGTATATGTGAACGTTTTTTTTTTTTTTTTTTCCAATTTTCACTGGTAGCTCAAGCCAAAGCTTAAATTGTATGTGATTTTTTTTTTTGAACATTTTTATTTTGCTGTATTAATATTTTTATAGGCTAATTGTTCTAACTTAGTTAAAATCTCAGAAAGACATGATGATAAATATTCCTAGGCACAAAGGAAGTCAACATCAGTTTTATTCAACTTACACAGCAGAGCAGAACAGCTGTTTTCGAAAGTCGCTACACTTTCATCTTCAGTGCTCATGTGTATATTGTGTTTATCACCACTGTTTAGGTGGCTTAGTTGAATGTGATAACAGTTTTCTATTTACACAAATTTTATTGTGAAAAACAATCCGAGAACTGTATCAACCTGATGTTAACACTTGTGTGTTATGATACCTGTGTTACCATTTGATTATTTTCTTCATGTCTCATTTTTCTGAATTTTTTGTTCCATTATACATTAAGTCAAACTTTTTTGGTTTGAATTTTATACTTAAGTATATGTGAACGTTTTTTTTTTTTTTCCAATTTTCATTGGTAGCTCAAGCCAAAGCTTAAATTGTATGTGATTTTATTTTTTTGAAAATTTTTATTTTGCTATATTAATATTTTATAGGCTAATTGTTCTAACTTAGTTAAAATCTCAGAAAGACATGATGATAAATATTCCTAGGCACAAAGGAAGTCAACATCAGTTTTATTCAACTTACACAGCAGAACAGAACAGCTGTTTTCGAAAGTCGCTACACTTTCATCTTCAGTGCTCATGTGTATATTGTGTTTATCACCACTGTTTAGGTGGCTTAGTTGAATGTGATAACAGTTTTCTATTTACACAAATTTTATTGTGATAAACAATCCGAGAACTGTATCAACCTGATGTTAACACTTGTGTGTTATGATACCTGTGTTACCATTTGATTATTTTCTTCATGTCTCATTTTTCTGAATTTTTTGTTCCATTATACATTAAGTCAAATTTTTTGGTTTGAATTTTATACTTAAGTATATGTGAAGGTTTTTTTTCCAATTTTCATTGGTAGCTCAAGCCAAAGCTTAAATTGTATGTGATTTTATTTTTTTGAAAATTTTTATTTTGCTATATTAATACTTTTATAGGCTAATTGTTCTAACTTAGTTAAAATCTCAGAAAGACATGATGATAAATATTCCTAGGCACAAAGGAAGTCAACATCAGTTTTATTCAACTAACACAGCAGAACAGAACAGCTGTTTTCGAAAGTCGCTACACTTTCATCTTCAGTGCTCATGTGTATATTGTGTTTATCACCACTGTTTAGGTGGCTTAGTTGAATGTGATAACAGTTTTCTATTTACACAAATTTTATTGTGATAAACAATCCGAGAACTGTATCAACCTGATGTTAACACTTGTGTGTTATGATACCTGTGTTACCATTTGATTATTTTCTTCATGTCTCATTTTTCTGAATTTTTTGTTCCATTATACATTAAGTCAAACTTTTTTGGTTTGAATTTTATACTTAAGTATATGTGAAGGTTTTTTTTCCCAATTTTCATTGGTAGCTCAAGCCAAAGCTTAAATTGTATGTGATTTTATTTTTTTGAACATTTTTATTTTGCTATATTAATATTTTTATAGGCTAATTGTTCTAACTTAGTTAAAATCTCAGAAAGACATGATGATAAATATTCCTAGGCACAAAGGAAGTCAACATCAGTTTTATTCAACTTACACAGCAGAGCAGAACATCTGTTTTCGAAAGTCGCTACACTTTTATCTTCAGTGCTCATGTGTATATTGTGTTTATCACCACTGTTTAGGTGGCTTAGTTGAATGTGATAACAGTTTTCTATTTACACAAATTTTATTGTGAAAAACAATCCGAGAACTGTATCAACCTGATGTTAACACTTGTGTGTTATGATACCTGCGTTACCATTTGATTATTTTCTTCATGTCTCATTTTTCTGAATTTTTTGTTTTCCATTATACATTAAGTCAAACTTTTTTGGTTTGAATTTTATACTTAAGTATATGTGAACGTTTTTTTTTCTTCCAATTTTCATTGGTAGCTCAAGCCAAAGCTTAAATTGTATGTGATTTTATTTTTTTGAGCATTTTTATTTTGCTGTATTAATATTTTTATAGGCTAATTGTTCTAACTTAGTTAAAATCTCAGAAAGACATGATGATAAATATTCCTAGGCACAAAGGAAGTCAACATCAGTTGTATTCAACTTGCACAGCAGAGCAGAACAGCTGTTTTCGAAAGTCGCTACACTTTCATCTTCAGTGCTCATGTGTATATTGTGTTTATCACCACTGTTTAGGTGGCTTAGTTGAATGTGATAACAGTTTTCTATTTACACAAATTTTATTGTGAAAAACAATCCGAGAACTGTATCAACCTGATGTTAACACTTGTGTGTTATGATACCTGCGTTACTATTTGATTATTTTCTTCATGTCTCATTTTTCTGAATTTTTTCTTCCATTATACATTAAGTCAAACTTTTTTGGTTTGAATTTTATACTTAAGTATATGTGAACGTTTTTTTTTTTTTCTTCCAATTTTCACTGGTAGCTCAAGCCAAAGCTTAAATTGTATGTGATTTTATTTTTTTGAAAATTTTTATTTTGCTGTATTAATATTTTTATAGGCTAATTGTTCTAACTTAGTTAAAATCTCAGAAAGACATGATGATAAATATTCCTAGGCACAAAGGAAGTCAACATCAGTTTTATTCAACTTACACAGCAGAGCAGAACAGCTGTTTTCGAAAGTCGCTACACTTTCATCTTCAGTGCTCATGTGTATATTGTGTTTATCACCACTGTTTAGGTGGCTTAGTTGAATGTGATAACAGTTTTCTATTTACACAAATTTTATTGTGAAAAACAATCCGAGAACTGTATCAACCTGATGTTAACACTTGTGTGTTATGATACCTGTGTTACCATTTGATTATTTTCTTCATGTCTCATTTTTCTGAATTTTTTGTTCCATGATACATTAAGTCAAACTTTTTTGGTTTGAATTTTATACTTTAGTATATGTGAACGTTTTTTTTCTTTTTTTTTCCAATTTTCATTGGTAGCTCAAGCCAAAGCTTAAATTGTATGTGATTTTATTTTTTTGAATATTTTTATTTTGCTATATTAATATTTTTATGGGCTAATTGTTCTAACTTAGTTAAAATCTCAGAAAGACATGATGATAAATATTCCTAGGCACAAAGGAAGTCAACATCAGTTTTATTCAACTTACACAGCAGAGCAGAACAGCTGTTTTCGAAAGTCGCTACACTTTCATCTTCAGTGCTCATGTGTATATTGTGTTTATCACCACTGTTTAGGTGGCTTAGTTGAATGTGATAACAGTTTTCTATTTACACAAATTTTATTGTGAAAAACAATCCCAGAACTGTATCAACCTGATGTTAACACTTGTGTGTTATGATACCTGTGTTACCATTTGATTATTTTCTTCATGTCTCATTTTTCTGAATTTTTTGTTCCATTATACATTAAGTCAAACTTTTTTGGTTTGAATTTTATACTTAAGTATATGTG
The DNA here is from genome assembly GCA_963675445.1 of Linnaemya vulpina. NCBI lineage: Eukaryota > Metazoa > Arthropoda > Insecta > Diptera > Tachinidae > Linnaemya > Linnaemya vulpina. Next base: position 46,109,396 of record OY776276.1, read on the forward strand.
AACGTTTTTTTTTCCAATTTTCTTTGGTAGGTCAAGCCAAAGCTTAAATTGTATGTGATTTTATTTTTTTGAACATTTTTATTTTGCTATATTAATATTTTTATAGGCTAATTGTTCTAACTTAGTTAAAATCTCAGAAAGACATGATGATAAATATTCCTAGGCACAAAGGAAGTCAACATCAGTTTTATTCAACTTACACAGCAGACCAGAACAGCTGTTTTCGAAAGTCGCTACACTTTCATCTTCAGTGCTCATGTGTATATTGTGTTTATCACCACTTTTTAGGTGGCTTAGTTGAATGTGATAACAGTTTTCTATTTACAGAAATTTTATTGTGAAAAACAATCCGAGAACTGTATCAACCTGATGTTAACACTTGTGTGTTTTGATACCTGTGTTACCATTTGATTATTTTCTTCATGTCTCATTTTTCTGAATTTTTTGTTCCATTATACATTAAGTAAAACTTTTTTGGTTTGAATTTTATATAATATATAAATATTCCTAGGCACAAAGGAAGTCAACATCAGTTTTATTCAACTTACACAGCAGAGCAGAACAGCTGTTTTCGAAAGTCGCTACACTTTCATCTTCAGTGCTCATGTGTATATTGTGTTTATCACCACTGTTTAGGTGGCTTAGTTGAATGTGATAACAGTTTTCTATTTACACAAATTTTATTGTGAAAAACAATCCGAGAACTGTATCAACCTGATGTTAACACTTGTGTGTTATGATACCTGTGTTACCATTTGATTATTTTCTTCATGTCTCATTTTTCTGAATTTTTTGTTCCATTATACATTAAGTCAAACTTTTTTGGTTTGAATTTTATACTTAAGTATATGTGAACGTTTTTTTTTTTTCCAATTTTCATTGGTAGCTCAAGCCAAAGCTTAAATTTATGTGATTTTATTTTTTTGAATATTTTTATTTTGCTATATTAATATTTTTATAGGCTAATTGTTCTAACTTAGTTAAAATCTCAGAAAGACATGATGATAAATATTCCTAGGCACAAAGGAAGTCAACATCAGTTTTATTCAACTTACACAGCAGAGCAGAACAGCTGTTTTCGAAAGTCGCTACACTTTCATCTTCAGTGCTCATGTGTATATTGTGTTCATCACCACTGTTTAGGTGGCTTAGTTGAATGTGATAACAGTTTTCTATTTACACAAATTTTATTGTGAAAAACAATCCCAGAACTGTATCAACCTGATGTTAACACTTGTGTGTTATGATACCTGTGTTACCATTTGATTATTTTCTTCATGTCTCATTTTTCTGAATTTTTTGTTCCATTATACATTAAGTAAAACTTTTTTGGTTTGAATTTTATACTTAAGTATATGTGAACGTTTTTTTTTTTCTTCCAATTTTCACTGGTATCTCAAGCCAAAGCTTAAATTGTATGTGATTTTATTCTTTTGAACATTTTTATTTTGCTGTATTAATATTTTTATAGGCTAATTGTTCTAACTTAGTTAAAATCTCAGAAAGGCATGATGATAAATATTCCTAGGCACAAAGGAAGTCAACATCAGTTTTATTCAACTTACACAGCAGAGCAGAACAGCTGTTTTCGAAAGTCGCTACACTTTCATCTTCAGTGCTCATGTGTATATTGTGTTTATCACCACTGTTTAGGTGGCTTAGTTGAATGTGATAACAGTTTTCTATTTACACAAATTATATTTTGAAAAACAATCCGAGAACTGTATCAACCTGATGTTAACACTTGTGTGTTATGATACCTGTGTTACCATTTGATTATTTTCTTCATGTCTCATTTTTCTGAATTTTTTGTTCCATTATACATTAAGTCAAACTTTTTTGGTTTGAATTTTATACTTAAGTATATGTGAACGTTTTTTTTTTCTTGCAATTTTCACTGGTAGCTCAAGCCAAAGCTTAAATTGTATGTGATTTTATTTTTTTGAACATTTTTATTTTGCTGTATTAATATTTTTATAGGCTAATTGTTCTAACTTAGTTAAAATCTCAGAAAGACATGATGATAAATATTCCTAGGCACAAAGGAAGTCAACATCAGTTTTATTCAACTTACACAGCAGAGTAGAACAGCTGTTTTCGAAAGTCGCTACACTTTCATCTTCAGTGCTCATGTGTATATTGTGTTTATCACCACTGTTTAGGTGGCTTAGTTGAATGTGATAACAGTTTTCTATTTACACAAATTTTATTGTGAAAAACAATCCGAGAACTGTATCAACCTGATGTTAACACTTGTGTGTTATGATACCTGTGTTACCATTTGATTATTTTCTTCATGTCTCATTTTTCTGAATTTTTTGTTCCATTATACATTAAGTCAAACTTTTTTGGTTTGAATTTTATACTTAAGTATATGTGAACGTTTTTTTTTTCCAATTTTCATTGGTAGCTCAAGCCAAAGCTTAAATTGTATGTGATTTTATTTTTTTGAAAATTTTTATTTTGCTATATTAATATTTTATAGGCTAATTGTTCTAACTTAGTTAAAATCTCAGAAAGACATGATGATAAATATTCCTAGGCACAAAGGAAGTCAACATAAGTTTTATTCAACTTACACAGCAGAGCAGAACAGCTGTTTTCGAAAGTCGCTACACTTTCATCTTCAGTGCTCATGTGTATATTGTGTTTATCACCACTGTTTAGGTGGCTTAGTTGAATGTGATAACAGTTTTCTATTTACACAAATTTTATTGTGAAAAACAATCCGAGAACTGTATCAACCTGATGTTAACACTTGTGTGTTATGATACCTGTGTTACCATTTGATTATTTTCTTCATGTCTCATTTTTCTGAATTTTTTGTTCCATTATACATTAAGTCAAACTTTTTTGGTTTGAATTTTATACTTAAGTATATGTGAACGTTTTTTTTTCCAATTTTCATTGGTAGCTCAAGCCAAAGCTTAAATTGTATGTGATTTTATTTTTTTGAACATTTTTATTTTGCTATATTAATATTTTTATAGGCTAATTGTTCTAACTTAGTTAAAATCTCAGAAAGACATGATGATAAATATTCCTAGGCACATAGGAAGTCAACATCAGTTTTATTCAACTTACACAGCAGAGCAGAACAGCTGTTTTCGAAAGTCGCTAAACTTTCATCTTCAGTGCTCATGTGTATATTGTGTTTATCACCACTGTTTAGGTGGCTTAGTTGAATGTGATAACAGTTTTCTATTTACACAAATTTTATTGTGAAAAACAATCCGAGAACTGTATCAACCTGATGTTAACACTTGTGGGTTATGATACCTGTGTTACCATTTGATTATTATCTTCATGTCTCATTTTTCTGAATTTTTTCTTCCATTATACATTAAGTCAAACTTTTTTGGTTTGAATTTTATACTTAAGTATATGTGAACGTTTTTTTTTCCAATTTTCATTGGTAGCTCAAGCCAAAGCTTAAATTGTATGTGATTTTATTTTTTTGAACATTTTTATTTTGCTATATTAATATTTTTATAGGCTAATTGTTCTAACTTAGTTAAAATCTCAGAAAGACATGATGATAAATATTCCTAGGCACATAGGAAGTCAACATCAGTTTTATTCAACTTACACAGAACAGCTGTTTTCGAAAGTCGCTACACTTTCATCTTCAGTGCTCATGTGTATATTGTGTTTATCACCACTGTTTAGGTGGCTTAGTTGAATGTGATAACAGTTTTCTATTTACACAAATTTTATTGTGAAAAACAATCCGAGAACTGTATCAACCTGATGTTAACACTTGTGGGTTATGATACCTGTGTTACCATTTGATTATTTTCTTCATGTCTCATTTTTCTGAATTTTTTGTTCCATTATACATTAAGTCAAACTTTTTTGGTTTGAATTTTATACTTAAGTATATGTGAACGTTTTTTTTTTTTTTTTTTCCAATTTTAATTGGTAGGTCAAGCCAAAGCTTAAATTGTATGTGATTTTATTTTTTTGAACATTTTTATTTTGCTATATTAATATTTTTATAGGCTAATTGTTCTAACTTAGTTAAAATCTCAGAAAGACATGATGATAAATATTCCTAGGCACAAAGGAAGTCAACATCAGTTTTATTCAACTTACACAGCAGAGCAGAACAGCTGTTTTCGAAAGTCGCTACACTTTCATCTTCAGTGCTCATGTGTATATTGTGTTTATCACCACTGTTTAGGTGGCTTAGTTGAATGTGATAACAGTTTTCTATTTACACAAATTTTATTTTGAAAAACAATCCGAGAACTGTATCAACCTGATGTTAACACTTGTGTGTTATGATACCTGTGTTACCATTTGATTATTTTCTTCATGTCTCATTTTTCTGAATTTTTTGTTCCATTATACATTAAGTCAAACTTTTTTGGTTTGAATTTTATACTTAAGTATATGTGAACGTTTTTTTTCCAATTTTCATTGGTAGCTCAAGCCAAAGCTTAAATTGTATGTGATTTTATTTTTTTGAACATTTTTATTTTGCTATATTAATATTTTTATAGGCTAATTGTTCTAACTTAGTTAAAATCTCAGAAAGACATGATGATAAATATTCCTAGGCACAAAGGAAGTCAACATCAGTTTTATTCAACTTACACAGCAGAGCAGAACAGCTGTTTTCGAAAGTCGCTACACTTTCATCTTCAGTGCTCATGTGTATATTGTGTTTATCACCACTGTTTAGGTGGCTTAGTTGAATGTGATAACAGTTTTCTATTTACACAAATTATATTTTGAAAAACAATCCGAGAACTGTATCAACCTGATGTTAACACTTGTGTGTTATGATACCTGTGTTACCATTTGATTATTTTCTTCATGTCTCATTTTTCTGAATTTTTTGTTCCATTATACATTAAGTCAAACTTTTTTGGTTTGCATTTTATACTTAAGTATATGTGAACGTTTTTTTTTTCTTGCAATTTTCACTGGTAGCTCAAGCCAAAGCTTAAATTGTATGTGATTTTATTTTTTTGAACATTTTTATTTTGCTGTATTAATATTTTTATAGGCTAATTGTTCTAACTTAGTTAAAATCTCAGAAAGACATGATGATAAATATTCCTAGGCACAAAGGAAGTCAACATCAGTTTTATTCAACTTACACAGCAGAGTAGAACAGCTGTTTTCGAAAGTCGCTACACTTTCATCTTCAGTGCTCATGTGTATATTGTGTTTATCACCACTGTTTAGGTGGCTTAGTTGAATGTGATAACAGTTTTCTATTTACACAAATTTTATTGTGAAAAACAATCCGAGAACTGTATCAACCTGATGTTAACACTTGTGTGTTATGATACCTGTGTTACCATTTGATTATTTTCTTCATGTCTCATTTTTCTGAATTTTTTGTTCCATTATACATTAAGTCAAACTTTTTTGGTTTGAATTTTATACTTAAGTATATGTGAACGTTTTTTTTTTCCAATTTTCATTGGTAGCTCAAGCCAAAGCTTAAATTGTATGTGATTTTATTTTTTTGAAAATTTTTATTTTGCTATATTAATATTTTATAGGCTAATTGTTCTAACTTAGTTAAAATCTCAGAAAGACATGATGATAAATATTCCTAGGCACAAAGGAAGTCAACATAAGTTTTATTCAACTTACACAGCAGAGCAGAACAGCTGTTTTCGAAAGTCGCTACACTTTCATCTTCAGTGCTCATGTGTATATTGTGTTTATCACCACTGTTTAGGTGGCTTAGTTGAATGTGATAACAGTTTTCTATTTACACAAATTTTATTGTGAAAAACAATCCGAGAACTGTATCAACCTGATGTTAACACTTGTGTGTTATGATACCTGTGTTACCATTTGATTATTTTCTTCATGTCTCATTTTTCTGAATTTTTTGTTCCATTATACATTAAGTCAAACTTTTTTGGTTTGAATTTTATACTTAAGTATATGTGAACGTTTTTTTTTTCCAATTTTCATTGGTAGCTCAAGCCAAAGCTTAAATTGTATGTGATTTTATTTTTTTGAACATTTTTATTTTGCTATATTAATATTTTTATAGGCTAATTGTTCTAACTTAGTTAAAATCTCAGAAAGACATGATGATAAATATTCCTAGGCACATAGGAAGTCAACATCAGTTTTATTCAACTTACACAGCAGAGCAGAACAGCTGTTTTCGAAAGTCGCTACACTTTCATCTTCAGTGCTCATGTGTATATTGTGTTTATCACCACTGTTTAGGTGGCTTAGTTGAATGTGATAACAGTTTTCTATTTACACAAATTTTATTGTGAAAAACAATCCGAGAACTGTATCAACCTGATGTTAACACTTGTGGGTTATGATACCTGTGTTACCATTTGATTATTATCTTCATGTCTCATTTTTCTGAATTTTTTCTTCCATTATACATTAAGTCAAACTTTTTTGGTTTGAATTTTATACTTAAGTATATGTGAACGTTTTTTTTTCCAATTTTCATTGGTAGCTCAAGCCAAAGCTTAAATTGTATGTGATTTTATTTTTTTGAACATTTTTATTTTGCTATATTAATATTTTTATAGGCTAATTGTTCTAACTTAGTTAAAATCTCAGAAAGACATGATGATAAATATTCCTAGGCACATAGGAAGTCAACATCAGTTTTATTCAACTTACACAGAACAGCTGTTTTCGAAAGTCGCTACACTTTCATCTTCAGTGCTCATGTGTATATTGTGTTTATCACCACTGTTTAGGTGGCTTAGTTGAATGTGATAACAGTTTTCTATTTACACAAATTTTATTGTGAAAAACAATCCGAGAACTGTATCAACCTGATGTTAACACTTGTGGGTTATGATACCTGTGTTACCATTTGATTATTTTCTTCATGTCTCATTTTTCTGAATTTTTTGTTCCATTATACATTAAGTCAAACTTTTTTGGTTTGAATTTTATACTTAAGTATATGTGAACGTTTTTTTTTTTTTTTTTCCAATTTTAATTGGTAGGTCAAGCCAAAGCTTAAATTGTATGTGATTTTATTTTTTTGAACATTTTTATTTTGCTATATTAATATTTTTATAGGCTAATTGTTCTAACTTAGTTAAAATCTCAGAAAGACATGATGATAAATATTCCTAGGCACAAAGGAAGTCAACATCAGTTTTATTCAACTTACACAGCAGAGCAGAACAGCTGTTTTCGAAAGTCGCTACACTTTCATCTTCAGTGCTCATGTGTATATTGTGTTTATCACCACTGTTTAGGTGGCTTAGTTGAATGTGATAACAGTTTTCTATTTACACAAATTTTATTTTGAAAAACAATCCGAGAACTGTATCAACCTGATGTTAACACTTGTGTGTTATGATACCTGTGTTACCATTTGATTATTTTCTTCATGTCTCATTTTTCTGAATTTTTTGTTCCATTATACATTAAGTCAAACTTTTTTGGTTTGAATTTTATACTTAAGTATATGTGAACGTTTTTTTTCCAATTTTCATTGGTAGCTCAAGCCAAAGCTTAAATTGTATGTGATTTTATTTTTTTGAACATTTTTATTTTGCTATATTAATATTTTTATAGGCTAATTGTTCTAACTTAGTTAAAATCTCAGAAAGACATGATGATAAATATTCCTAGGCACAAAGGAAGTCAACATCAGTTTTATTCAACTTACACAGCAGAGCAGAACAGCTGTTTTCGAAAGTCGCTACACTTTCATCTTCAGTGCTCATGTGTATATTGTGTTTATCACCACTGTTTAGGTGGCTTAGTTGAATGTGATAACAGTTTTCTATTTACAGAAATTTTATTGTGAAAAACAATCCGAGAACTGTATCAACCTGATGTTAACACTTGTGTGTTATGATACCTGCGTTACCATTTGATTATTTTCTTCATGTCTCATTTTTCTGAATTTTTTGTTCCATTACACATTAAGTCAAACTTTTTTGGTTTGAATTTTATACTTAAGTATATGTGAACGTTTTTTTCCCCCAATTTTCATTGGTATCTCAAGCCAAGGCTTAAATTGTATGTGATTTTATTTTTTTGAACATTTTTATTTTGCTATATTAATATTTTTATAGGCTAATTGTTCTAACTTAGCTAAAATCTCAGAAAGACATGATGATAAATATTCCTAGGCACAAAGGAAGTCAACATCAGTTTTATTCAACTTACACAGCAGAGCAGAACAGCTGTTTTCGAAAGTCGCTACACTTTCATCTTCAGTGCTCATGTGTATATTGTGTTTATCACCACTGTTTAGGTGGCTTAGTTGAATGTGATAACAGTTTTCTATTTACACAAATTTTATTGTGAAAAACAATCCGAGAACTGTATCAACCTGATGTTAACACTTGTGTGTTATGATACCTGTGTTACCATTTGATTATTTTCTTCATGTCTCATTTTTCTGAATTTTTTGTTCCATTATACATCAATTCAAACTTTTTTGGTTTGAATTTTATACTTAAGTATATGTGAACGTTTTTTTTTTTTTTTCCAATTTTCATTGGTAGGTCAAGCCAAAGCTTAAATTGTATGTGATTTTATTTTTTTGAACATTTTTATTTTGGTATATTAATATTTTTATAGGCTAATTGTTCTAACTTAGTTAAAATCTCAGAAAGACATGATGATAAATATTCCTAGGCACAAAGGAAGTCAACATCAGTTTTATTCAACTTACACAGCAGAGCAGAACAGCTGTTTTCGAAAGTCGCTACACTTTCATCTTCAGTGCTCATGTGTATATTGTGTTTATCACCACTGTTTAGGTGGCTTAGTTGAATGTGATAACAGTTTTCTATTTACACAAATTTTATTGTGAAAAACAATCCGAGAACTGTATCAACCTGATGTTAACACTTGTGTGTTATGATACCTGTGTTACCATTTGATTATTTTCTTCATGTCTCATTTTTCTGAATTTTTTGTTCCATTATACATTAAGTCAAACTTTTTTGGTTTGAATTTTATACTTAAGTATATGTGAACGTTTTTTTTTTTTTTTTTTTCCAATTTTAATTGGTAGGTCAAGCCAAAGCTTAAATTGTATGTGATTTTATTTTTTTGAACATTTTTATTTTGCTATATTAATATTTTTATAGGCTAATTGTTCTAACTTAGTTAAAATCTCAGAAAGACATGATGATAAATATTCCTAGGCACAAAGGAAGTCAACATCAGTTTTATTCAACTTACACAGCAGAGCAGAACAGCTGTTTTCGAAAGTCGCTACACTTTCATCTTCAGTGCTCATGTGTATATTGTGTTTATCACCACTGTTTAGGTGGCTTAGTTGAATGTGATAACAGTTTTCTATTTACACAAATTTTATTTTGAAAAACAATCCGAGAACTGTATCAACCTGATGTTAACACTTGTGTGTTATGATACCTGTGTTACCATTTGATTATTTTCTTCATGTCTCATTTTTCTGAATTTTTTGTTCCATTATACATTAAGTCAAACTTTTTTGGTTTGAATTTTATACTTAAGTATATGTGAACGTTTTTTTTCCAATTTTCATTGGTAGCTCAAGCCAAAGCTTAAATTGTATGTGATTTTATTTTTTTGAACATTTTTATTTTGCTATATTAATATTTTTATAGGCTAATTGTTCTAACTTAGTTAAAATCTCAGAAAGACATGATGATAAATATTCCTAGGCACAAAGGAAGTCAACATCAGTTTTGTTCAACTTACACAGCAGAGCAGAACAGCTGTTTTCGAAAGTCGCTACACTTTCATCTTCAGTGCTCATGTGTATATTGTGTTTATCACCACTGTTTAGGTGGCTTAGTTGAATGTGATAACAGTTTTCTATTTACACAAATTTTTGTTGTGAAAAACAATCCGAGAACTGTATCAACCTGATGTTAACACTTGTGTGTTATGATACCTGCGTTACCATTTGATTATTTTCTTCATGTCTCATTTTTCTGAATTTTTTGTTCCATTACACATTAAGTCAAACTTTTTTGGTTTGAATTTTATACTTAAGTATATGTGAACGTTTTTTTCCCCCAATTTTCATTGGTATCTCAAGCCAAGGCTTAAATTGTATGTGATTTTATTTTTTTGAACATTTTTATTTTGCTATATTAATATTTTTATAGGCTAATTGTTCTAACTTAGCTAAAATCTCAGAAAGACATGATGATAAATATTCCTAGGCACAAAGGAAGTCAACATCAGTTTTATTCAACTTACACAGCAGAGCAGAACAGCTGTTTTCGAAAGTCGCTACACTTTCATCTTCAGTGCTCATGTGTATATTGTGTTTATCACCACTGTTTAGGTGGCTTAGTTGAATGTGATAACAGTTTTCTATTTACACAAATTTTATTGTGAAAAACAATCCGAGAACTGTATCAACCTGATGTTAACACTTGTGTGTTATGATACCTATGTTACCATTTGATTATTTTCTTCATGTCTCATTTTTCTGAATTTTTTGTTCCATTATACATTAATTCAAACTTTTTTGGTTTGAATTTTATACTTAAGTATATGTGAACGTTTTTTTTTTTTTTTCCAATTTTCATTGGTAGGTCAAGCCAAAGCTTAAATTGTATGTGATTTTATTTTTTTGAACATTTTTATTTTGCTATATTAATATTTTTATAGGCTAATTGTTCTAACTTAGTTAAAATCTCAGAAAGACATGATGATAAATATTCCTAGGCACAAAGGAAGTCAACATCAGTTTTATTCAACTTACACAGCAGAGCAGAACAGCTGTTTTCGAAAGTCGCTACACTTTCATCTTCAGTGCTCATGTGTATATTGTGTTTATCACCACTGTTTAGGTGGCTTAGTTGAATGTGATAACAGTTTTCTATTTACACAAATTTTATTGTGAAAAACAATCCGAGAACTGTATCAACCTGATGTTAACACTTGTGTGTTATGATACCTGTGTTACCATTTGATTATTTTCTTCATGTCTCATTTTTCTGAATTTTTTGTTCCATTATACATTAAGTCAAACTTTTTTGGTTTGAATTTTATACTTAAGTATATGTGAACGTTTTTTTTTTCTTGCAATTTTCACTGGTAGCTCAAGCCAAAGCTTAAATTGTATGTGATTTTATTTTTTTGAACATTTTTATTTTGCTGTATTAATATTTTTATAGGCTAATTGTTCTAACTTAGTTAAAATCTCAGAAAGACATGATGATAAATATTCCTAGGCACAAAGGAAGTCAACATCAGTTTTATTCAACTTACACAGCAGAGTAGAACAGCTGTTTTCGAAAGTCGCTACACTTTCATCTTCAGTGCTCATGTGTATATTGTGTTTATCACCACTGTTTAGGTGGCTTAGTTGAATGTGATAACAGTTTTCTATTTACACAAATTTTATTGTGAAAAACAATCCGAGAACTGTATCAACCTGATGTTAACACTTGTGTGTTATGATACCTGTGTTACCATTTGATTATTTTCTTCATGTCTCATTTTTCTGAATTTTTTGTTCCATTATACATTAAGTCAAACTTTTTTGGTTTGAATTTTATACTTAAGTATATGTGAACGTTTTTTTTTTTCCAATTTTCATTGGTAGCTCAAGCCAAAGCTTAAATTGTATGTGATTTTATTTTTTTGAAAATTTTTATTTTGCTATATTAATATTTTATAGGCTAATTGTTCTAACTTAGTTAAAATCTCAGAAAGACATGATGATAAATATTCCTAGGCACAAAGGAAGTCAACATAAGTTTTATTCAACTTACACAGCAGAGCAGAACAGCTGTTTTCGAAAGTCGCTACACTTTCATCTTCAGTGCTCATGTGTATATTGTGTTTATCACCACTGTTTAGGTGGCTTAGTTGAATGTGATAACAGTTTTCTATTTACACAAATTTTATTGTGAAAAACAATCCGAGAACTGTATCAACCTGATGTTAACACTTGTGTGTTATGATACCTGTGTTACCATTTGATTATTTTCTTCATGTCTCATTTTTCTGAATTTTTTGTTCCATTATACATTAAGTCAAACTTTTTTGGTTTGAATTTTATACTTAAGTATATGTGAACGTTTTTTTTTCCAATTTTCATTGGTAGCTCAAGCCAAAGCTTAAATTGTATGTGATTTTATTTTTTTGAACATTTTTATTTTGCTATATTAATATTTTTATAGGCTAATTGTTCTAACTTAGTTAAAATCTCAGAAAGACATGATGATAAATATTCCTAGGCACATAGGAAGTCAACATCAGTTTTATTCAACTTACACAGCAGAGCAGAACAGCTGTTTTCGAAAGTCGCTACACTTTCATCTTCAGTGCTCATGTGTATATTGTGCTTATCACCACTGTTTAGGTGGCTTAGTTGAATGTGATAACAGTTTTCTATTTACACAAATTTTATTGTGAAAAACAATCCGAGAACTGTATCAACCTGATGTTAACACTTGTGGGTTATGATACCTGTGTTACCATTTGATTATTATCTTCATGTCTCATTTTTCTGAATTTTTTCTTCCATTATACATTAAGTCAAACTTTTTTGGTTTGAATTTTATACTTAAGTATATGTGAACGTTTTTTTTTCCAATTTTCATTGGTAGCTCAAGCCAAAGCTTAAATTGTATGTGATTTTATTTTTTTGAACATTTTTATTTTGCTATATTAATATTTTTATAGGCTAATTGTTCTAACTTAGTTAAAATCTCAGAAAGACATGATGATAAATATTCCTAGGCACATAGGAAGTCAACATCAGTTTTATTCAACTTACACAGAACAGCTGTTTTCGAAAGTCGCTACACTTTCATCTTCAGTGCTCATGTGTATATTGTGTTTATCACCACTGTTTAGGTGGCTTAGTTGAATGTGATAACAGTTTTCTATTTACACAAATTTTATTGTGAAAAACAATCCGAGAACTGTATCAACCTGATGTTAACACTTGTGGGTTATGATACCTGTGTTACCATTTGATTATTTTCTTCATGTCTCATTTTTCTGAATTTTTTGTTCCATTATACATTAAGTCAAACTTTTTTGGTTTGAATTTTATACTTAAGTATATGTGAACGTTTTTTTTTTTTTTTTCCAATTTTAATTGGTAGGTCAAGCCAAAGCTTAAATTGTATGTGATTTTATTTTTTTGAACATTTTTATTTTGCTATATTAATATTTTTATAGGCTAATTGTTCTAACTTAGTTAAAATCTCAGAAAGACATGATGATAAATATTCCTAGGCACAAAGGAAGTCAACATCAGTTTTATTCAACTTACACAGCAGAGCAGAACAGCTGTTTTCGAAAGTCGCTACACTTTCATCTTCAGTGCTCATGTGTATATTGTGTTTATCACCACTGTTTAGGTGGCTTAGTTGAATGTGATAACAGTTTTCTATTTACACAAATTTTATTTTGAAAAACAATCCGAGAACTGTATCAACCTGATGTTAACACTTGTGTGTTATGATACCTGTGTTACCATTTGATTATTTTCTTCATGTCTCATTTTTCTGAATTTTTTGTTCCATTATACATTAAGTCAAACTTTTTTGGTTTGAATTTTATACTTAAGTATATGTGAACGTTTTTTTTTCCAATTTTCATTGGTAGCTCAAGCCAAAGCTTAAATTGTATGTGATTTTATTTTTTTGAACATTTTTATTTTGCTATATTAATATTTTTATAGGCTAATTGTTCTAACTTAGTTAAAATCTCAGAAAGACATGATGATAAATATTCCTAGGCACAAAGGAAGTCAACATCAGTTTTATTCAACTTACACAGCAGAGCAGAACAGCTGTTTTCGAAAGTCGCTACACTTTCATCTTCAGTGCTCATGTGTATATTGTGTTTATCACCACTGTTTAGGTGGCTTAGTTGAATGTGATAACAGTTTTCTATTTACAGAAATTTTATTGTGAAAAACAATCCGAGAACTGTATCAACCTGATGTTAACACTTGTGTGTTATGATACCTGCGTTACCATTTGATTATTTTCTTCATGTCTCATTTTTCTGAATTTTTTGTTCCATTACACATTAAGTCAAACTTTTTTGGTTTGAATTTTATACTTAAGTATATGTGAACGTTTTTTTCCCCCAATTTTCATTGGTATCTCAAGCCAAGGCTTAAATTGTATGTGATTTTATTTTTTTGAACATTTTTATTTTGCTATATTAATATTTTTATAGGCTAATTGTTCTAACTTAGCTAAAATCTCAGAAAGACATGATGATAAATATTCCTAGGCACAAAGGAAGTCAACATCAGTTTTATTCAACTTACACAGCAGAGCAGAACAGCTGTTTTCGAAAGTCGCTACACTTTCATCTTCAGTGCTCATGTGTATATTGTGTTTATCACCACTGTTTAGGTGGCTTAGTTGAATGTGATAACAGTTTTCTATTTACACAAATTTTATTGTGAAAAACAATCCGAGAACTGTATCAACCTGATGTTAACACTTGTGTGTTATGATACCTGTGTTACCATTTGATTATTTTCTTCATGTCTCATTTTTCTGAATTTTTTGTTCCATTATACATCAATTCAAACTTTTTTGGTTTGAATTTTATACTTAAGTATATGTGAACGTTTTTTTTTTTTTTTCCAATTTTCATTGGTAGGTCAAGCCAAAGCTTAAATTGTATGTGATTTTATTTTTTTGAACATTTTTATTTTGGTATATTAATATTTTTATAGGCTAATTGTTCTAACTTAGTTAAAATCTCAGAAAGACATGATGATAAATATTCCTAGGCACAAAGGAAGTCAACATCAGTTTTATTCAACTTACACAGCAGAGCAGAACAGCTGTTTTCGAAAGTCGCTACACTTTCATCTTCAGTGCTCATGTGTATATTGTGTTTATCACCACTGTTTAGGTGGCTTAGTTGAATGTGATAACAGTTTTCTATTTACACAAATTTTATTGTGAAAAACAATCCGAGAACTGTATCAACCTGATGTTAACACTTGTGTGTTATGATACCTGTGTTACCATTTGATTATTTTCTTCATGTCTCATTTTTCTGAATTTTTTGTTCCATTATACATTAAGTCAAACTTTTTTGGTTTGAATTTTATACTTAAGTATATGTGAACGTTTTTTTTTTTTTTTTTTTTTTTCCAATTTTAATTGGTAGGTCAAGCCAAAGCTTAAATTGTATGTGATTTTATTTTTTTGAACATTTTTATTTTGCTATATTAATATTTTTATAGGCTAATTGTTCTAACTTAGTTAAAATCTCAGAAAGACATGATGATAAATATTCCTAGGCACAAAGGAAGTCAACATCAGTTTTATTCAACTTACACAGCAGAGCAGAACAGCTGTTTTCGAAAGTCGCTACACTTTCATCTTCAGTGCTCATGTGTATATTGTGTTTATCACCACTGTTTAGGTGGCTTAGTTGAATGTGATAACAGTTTTCTATTTACACAAATTTTATTTTGAAAAACAATCCGAGAACTGTATCAACCTGATGTTAACACTTGTGTGTTATGATACCTGTGTTACCATTTGATTATTTTCTTCATGTCTCATTTTTCTGAATTTTTTGTTCCATTATACATTAAGTCAAACTTTTTTGGTTTGAATTTTATACTTAAGTATATGTGAACGTTTTTTTTCCAATTTTCATTGGTAGCTCAAGCCAAAGCTTAAATTGTATGTGATTTTATTTTTTTGAACATTTTTATTTTGCTATATTAATATTTTTATAGGCTAATTGTTCTAACTTAGTTAAAATCTCAGAAAGACATGATGATAAATATTCCTAGGCACAAAGGAAGTCAACATCAGTTTTATTCAACTTACACAGCAGAGCAGAACAGCTGTTTTCGAAAGTCGCTACACTTTCATCTTCAGTGCTCATGTGTATATTGTGTTTATCACCACTGTTTAGGTGGCTTAGTTGAATGTGATAACAGTTTTCTATTTACACAAATTTTTGTTGTGAAAAACAATCCGAGAACTGTATCAACCTGATGTTAACACTTGT
The DNA here is from genome assembly GCA_963675445.1 of Linnaemya vulpina. Taxonomy (NCBI): domain Eukaryota; kingdom Metazoa; phylum Arthropoda; class Insecta; order Diptera; family Tachinidae; genus Linnaemya; species Linnaemya vulpina. The sequence goes on from OY776276.1 coordinate 46,125,341, forward strand.
GTGTTATGATACCTGCGTTACCATTTGATTATTTTCTTCATGTCTCATTTTTCTGAATTTTTTGTTCCATTACACATTAAGTCAAACTTTTTTGGTTTGAATTTTATACTTAAGTATATGTGAACGTTTTTTTCCCCCAATTTTCATTGGTATCTCAAGCCAAGGCTTAAATTGTATGTGATTTTATTTTTTTGAACATTTTTATTTTGCTATATTAATATTTTTATAGGCTAATTGTTCTAACTTAGCTAAAATCTCAGAAAGACATGATGATAAATATTCCTAGGCACAAAGGAAGTCAACATCAGTTTTATTCAACTTACACAGCAGAGCAGAACAGCTGTTTTCGAAAGTCGCTACACTTTCATCTTCAGTGCTCATGTGTATATTGTGTTTATCACCACTGTTTAGGTGGCTTAGTTGAATGTGATAACAGTTTTCTATTTACACAAATTTTATTGTGAAAAACAATCCGAGAACTGTATCAACCTGATGTTAACACTTGTGTGTTATGATACCTGTGTTACCATTTGATTATTTTCTTCATGTCTCATTTTTCTGAATTTTTTGTTCCATTATACATCAATTCAAACTTTTTTGGTTTGAATTTTATACTTAAGTATATGTGAACGTTTTTTTTTTTTTCCAATTTTCATTGGTAGGTCAAGCCAAAGCTTAAATTGTATGTGATTTTATTTTTTTGAACATTTTTATTTTGGTATATTAATATTTTTATAGGCTAATTGTTCTAACTTAGTTAAAATCTCAGAAAGACATGATGATAAATATTCCTAGGCACAAAGGAAGTCAACATCAGTTTTATTCAACTTACACAGCAGAGCAGAACAGCTGTTTTCGAAAGTCGCTACACTTTCATCTTCAGTGCTCATGTGTATATTGTGTTTATCACCACTGTTTAGGTGGCTTAGTTGAATGTGATAACAGTTTTCTATTTACACAAATTTTATTGTGAAAAACAATCCGAGAACTGTATCAACCTGATGTTAACACTTGTGTGTTATGATACCTGTGTTACCATTTGATTATTTTCTTCATGTCTCATTTTTCTGAATTTTTTGTTCCATTATACATTAAGTCAAACTTTTTTGGTTTGAATTTTATACTTAAGTATATGTGAACGTTTTTTTTTTTTTTTTTTTCCAATTTTAATTGGTAGGTCAAGCCAAAGCTTAAATTGTATGTGATTTTATTTTTTTGAACATTTTTATTTTGCTATATTAATATTTTTATAGGCTAATTGTTCTAACTTAGTTAAAATCTCAGAAAGACATGATGATAAATATTCCTAGGCACAAAGGAAGTCAACATCAGTTTTATTCAACTTACACAGCAGAGCAGAACAGCTGTTTTCGAAAGTCGCTACACTTTCATCTTCAGTGCTCATGTGTATATTGTGTTTATCACCACTGTTTAGGTGGCTTAGTTGAATGTGATAACAGTTTTCTATTTACACAAATTTTATTTTGAAAAACAATCCGAGAACTGTATCAACCTGATGTTAACACTTGTGTGTTATGATACCTGTGTTACCATTTGATTATTTTCTTCATGTCTCATTTTTCTGAATTTTTTGTTCCATTATACATTAAGTCAAACTTTTTTGGTTTGAATTTTATACTTAAGTATATGTGAACGTTTTTTTTCCAATTTTCATTGGTAGCTCAAGCCAAAGCTTAAATTGTATGTGATTTTATTTTTTTGAACATTTTTATTTTGCTATATTAATATTTTTATAGGCTAATTGTTCTAACTTAGTTAAAATCTCAGAAAGACATGATGATAAATATTCCTAGGCACAAAGGAAGTCAACATCAGTTTTATTCAACTTACACAGCAGAGCAGAACAGCTGTTTTCGAAAGTCGCTACACTTTCATCTTCAGTGCTCATGTGTATATTGTGTTTATCACCACTGTTTAGGTGGCTTAGTTGAATGTGATAACAGTTTTCTATTTACACAAATTTTTGTTGTGAAAAACAATCCGAGAACTGTATCAACCTGATGTTAACACTTGTGTGTTATGATACCTGCGTTACCATTTGATTATTTTCTTCATGTCTCATTTTTCTGAATTTTTTGTTCCATTACACATTAAGTCAAACTTTTTTGGTTTGAATTTTATACTTAAGTATATGTGAACGTTTTTTTCCCCCAATTTTCATTGGTATCTCAAGCCAAGGCTTAAATTGTATGTGATTTTATTTTTTTGAACATTTTTATTTTGCTATATTAATATTTTTATAGGCTAATTGTTCTAACTTAGCTAAAATCTCAGAAAGACATGATGATAAATATTCCTAGGCACAAAGGAAGTCAACATCAGTTTTATTCAACTTACACAGCAGAGCAGAACAGCTGTTTTCGAAAGTCGCTACACTTTCATCTTCAGTGCTCATGTGTATATTGTGTTTATCACCACTGTTTAGGTGGCTTAGTTGAATGTGATAACAGTTTTCTATTTACACAAATTTTATTGTGAAAAACAATCCGAGAACTGTATCAACCTGATGTTAACACTTGTGTGTTATGATACCTGTGTTACCATTTGATTATTTTCTTCATGTCTCATTTTTCTGAATTTTTTGTTCCATTATACATTAATTCAAACTTTTTTGGTTTGAATTTTATACTTAAGTATATGTGAACGTTATTTTTTTTTTTTTTCCAATTTTCATTGGTAGGTCAAGCCAAAGCTTAAATTGTATGTGATTTTATTTTTTTGAACATTTTTATTTTGCTATATTAATATTTTTATAGGCTAATTGTTCTAACTTAGTTAAAATCTCAGAAAGACATGATGATAAATATTCCTAGGCACAAAGGAAGTCAACATCAGTTTTATTCAACTTACACAGCAGAGCAGAACAGCTGTTTTCGAAAGTCGCTACACTTTCATCTTCAGTGCTCATGTGTATATTGTGTTTATCACCACTGTTTAGGTGGCTTAGTTGAATGTGATAACAGTTTTCTATTTACACAAATTTTATTGTGAAAAACAATCCGAGAACTGTATCAACCTGATGTTAACACTTGTGTGTTATGATACCTGTGTTACCATTTGATTATTTTCTTCATGTCTCATTTTTCTGAATTTTTTGTTCCATTATACATTAAGTCAAACTTTTTTGGTTTGAATTTTATACTTAAGTATATGTGAATGTTTTTTTTTTCTTGCAATTTTCACTGGTAGCTCAAGCCAAAGCTTAAATTGTATGTGATTTTATTTTTTTGAACATTTTTATTTTGCTGTATTAATATTTTTATAGGCTAATTGTTCTAACTTAGTTAAAATCTCAGAAAGACATGATGATAAATATTCCTAGGCACAAAGGAAGTCAACATCAGTTTTATTCAACTTACACAGCAGAGTAGAACAGCTGTTTTCGAAAGTCGCTACACTTTCATCTTCAGTGCTCATGTGTATATTGTGTTTATCACCACTGTTTAGGTGGCTTAGTTGAATGTGATAACAGTTTTCTATTTACACAAATTTTATTGTGAAAAACAATCCGAGAACTGTATCAACCTGATGTTAACACTTGTGTGTTATGATACCTGTGTTACCATTTGATTATTTTCTTCATGTCTCATTTTTCTGAATTTTTTGTTCCATTATACATCAATTCAAACTTTTTTGGTTTGAATTTTATACTTAAGTATATGTGAACGTTTTTTTTTTTCCAATTTTCATTGGTAGGTCAAGCCAAAGCTTAAATTGTATGTGATTTTATTTTTTTGAACATTTTTATTTTGGTATATTAATATTTTTATAGGCTAATTGTTCTAACTTAGTTAAAATCTCAGAAAGACATGATGATAAATATTCCTAGGCACAAAGGAAGTCAACATCAGTTTTATTCAACTTACACAGCAGAGCAGAACAGCTGTTTTCGAAAGTCGCTACACTTTCATCTTCAGTGCTCATGTGTATATTGTGTTTATCACCACTGTTTAGGTGGCTTAGTTGAATGTGATAACAGTTTTCTATTTACACAAATTTTATTGTGAAAAACAATCCGAGAACTGTATCAACCTGATGTTAACACTTGTGTGTTATGATACCTGTGTTACCATTTGATTATTTTCTTCATGTCTCATTTTTCTGAATTTTTTGTTCCATTATACATTAAGTCAAACTTTTTTGGTTTGAATTTTATACTTAAGTATATGTGAACGTTTTTTTTTTTTTTTTTTTTTCCAATTTTAATTGGTAGGTCAAGCCAAAGCTTAAATTGTATGTGATTTTATTTTTTTGAACATTTTTATTTTGCTATATTAATATTTTTATAGGCTAATTGTTCTAACTTAGCTAAAATCTCAGAAAGACATGATGATAAATATTCCTAGGCACAAAGGAAGTCAACATCAGTTTTATTCAACTTACACAGCAGAGCAGAACAGCTGTTTTCGAAAGTCGCTACACTTTCATCTTCAGTGCTCATGTGTATATTGTGTTTATCACCACTGTTTAGGTGGCTTAGTTGAATGTGATAACAGTTTTCTATTTACACAAATTTTATTGTGAAAAACAATCCGAGAACTGTATCAACCTGATGTTAACACTTGTGTGTTATGATACCTGTGTTACCATTTGATTATTTTCTTCATGTCTCATTTTTCTGAATTTTTTGTTCCATTATACATCAATTCAAACTTTTTTGGTTTGAATTTTATACTTAAGTATATGTGAACGTTTTTTTTTTTTTTTCCAATTTTCATTGGTAGGTCAAGCCAAAGCTTAAATTGTATGTGATTTTATTTTTTTGAACATTTTTATTTTGGTATATTAATATTTTTATAGGCTAATTGTTCTAACTTAGTTAAAATCTCAGAAAGACATGATGATAAATATTCCTAGGCACAAAGGAAGTCAACATCAGTTTTATTCAACTTACACAGCAGAGCAGAACAGCTGTTTTCGAAAGTCGCTACACTTTCATCTTCAGTGCTCATGTGTATATTGTGTTTATCACCACTGTTTAGGTGGCTTAGTTGAATGTGATAACAGTTTTCTATTTACACAAATTTTATTGTGAAAAACAATCCGAGAACTGTATCAACCTGATGTTAACACTTGTGTGTTATGATACCTGTGTTACCATTTGATTATTTTCTTCATGTCTCATTTTTCTGAATTTTTTGTTCCATTATACATTAAGTCAAACTTTTTTGGTTTGAATTTTATACTTAAGTATATGTGAACGTTTTTTTTTTTTTTTTTTTTCCAATTTTAATTGGTAGGTCAAGCCAAAGCTTAAATTGTATGTGATTTTATTTTTTTGAACATTTTTATTTTGCTATATTAATATTTTTATAGGCTAATTGTTCTAACTTAGTTAAAATCTCAGAAAGACATGATGATAAATATTCCTAGGCACAAAGGAAGTCAACATCAGTTTTATTCAACTTACACAGCAGAGCAGAACAGCTGTTTTCGAAAGTCGCTACACTTTCATCTTCAGTGCTCATGTGTATATTGTGTTTATCACCACTGTTTAGGTGGCTTAGTTGAATGTGATAACAGTTTTCTATTTACACAAATTTTATTTTGAAAAACAATCCGAGAACTGTATCAACCTGATGTTAACACTTGTGTGTTATGATACCTGTGTTACCATTTGATTATTTTCTTCATGTCTCATTTTTCTGAATTTTTTGTTCCATTATACATTAAGTCAAACTTTTTTGGTTTGAATTTTATACTTAAGTATATGTGAACGTTTTTTTTTCCAATTTTCATTGGTAGCTCAAGCCAAAGCTTAAATTGTATGTGATTTTATTTTTTTGAACATTTTTATTTTGCTATATTAATATTTTTATAGGCTAATTGATCTAACTTAGTTAAAATCTCAGAAAGACATGATGATAAATATTCCTAGGCACAAAGGAAGTCAACATCAGTTTTATTCAACTTACACAGCAGAGCAGAACAGCTGTTTTCGAAAGTCGCTACACTTTCATCTTCAGTGCTCATGTGTATATTGTGTTTATCACCACTGTTTAGGTGGCTTAGTTGAATGTGATAACAGTTTTCTATTTACACAAATTTTTGTTGTGAAAAACAATCCGAGAACTGTATCAACCTGATGTTAACACTTGTGTGTTATGATACCTGCGTTACCATTTGATTATTTTCTTCATGTCTCATTTTTCTGAATTTTTTGTTCCATTACACAATAAGTCAAACTTTTTTGGTTTGAATTTTATACTTAAGTATATGTGAACGTTTTTTTCCCCCAATTTTCATTGGTATCTCAAGCCAAGGCTTAAATTGTATGTGATTTTATTTTTTTGAACATTTTTATTTTGCTATATTAATATTTTTATAGGCTAATTGTTCTAACTTAGCTAAAATCTCAGAAAGACATGATGATAAATATTCCTAGGCACAAAGGAAGTCAACATCAGTTTTATTCAACTTACACAGCAGAGCAGAACAGCTGTTTTCGAAAGTCGCTACACTTTCATCTTCAGTGCTCATGTGTATATTGTGTTTATCACCACTGTTTAGGTGGCTTAGTTGAATGTGATAACAGTTTTCTATTTACACAAATTTTATTGTGAAAAACAATCCGAGAACTGTATCAACCTGATGTTAACACTTGTGTGTTATGATACCTGTGTTACCATTTGATTATTTTCTTCATGTCTCATTTTTCTGAATTTTTTGTTCCATTATACATTAATTCAAACTTTTTTGGTTTGAATTTTATACTTAAGTATATGTGAACGTTTTTTTTTTTTTTTCCAATTTTCATTGGTAGGTCAAGCCAAAGCTTAAATTGTATGTGATTTTATTTTTTTGAACATTTTTATTTTGGTATATTAATATTTTTATAGGCTAATTGTTCTAACTTAGTTAAAATCTCAGAAAGACATGATGATAAATATTCCTAGGCACAAAGGAAGTCAACATCAGTTTTATTCAACTTACACAGCAGAGCAGAACAGCTGTTTTCGAAAGTCGCTACACTTTCATCTTCAGTGCTCATGTGTATATTGTGTTTATCACCACTGTTTAGGTGGCTTAGTTGAATGTGATAACAGTTTTCTATTTACACAAATTTTATTGTGAAAAACAATCCGAGAACTGTATCAACCTGATGTTAACACTTGTGTGTTATGATACCTGTGTTACCATTTGATTATTTTCTTCATGTCTCATTTTTCTGAATTTTTTGTTCCATTATACATTAAGTCAAACTTTTTTGGTTTGAATTTTATACTTAAGTATATGTGAACGTTTTTTTTTTTTTTCCAATTTTAATTGGTAGGTCAAGCCAAAGCTTAAATTGTATGTGATTTTATTTTTTTGAACATTTTTATTTTGCTATATTAATATTTTTATAGGCTAATTGTTCTAACTTAGTTAAAATCTCAGAAAGACATGATGATAAATATTCCTAGGCACAAAGGAAGTCAACATCAGTTTTATTCAACTTACACAGCACAGCAGAACAGCTGTTTTCGAAAGTCGCTACACTTTCATCTTCAGTGCTCATGTGTATATTGTGTTTATCACCACTGTTTAGGTGGCTTAGTTGAATGTGATAACAGTTTTCTATTTACACAAATTTTATTGTGAAAAACAATCCGAGAACTGTATCAACATGATGTTAACACTTGTGTGTTATGATACCTGTGTTACCATTTGATTATTTTCTTCATGTCTCATTTTTCTGAATTTTTCGCTCCATTATACATTAAGTCAAACTTTTTTGGTTTGAATTTTATACTTAAGTATATGTGAACGTTTTTTTTTCCCCAATTTTCATTGGTATCTCAAGCCAAGGCTTAAATTGTATGTGATTTTATTTTTTTGAACATTTTTATTTTGCTATATTAATATTTTTATAGGCTAATTGTTCTAACTTAGCTAAAATCTCAGAAAGACATGATGATAAATATTCCTAGGCACAAAGGAAGTCAACATCAGTTTTATTCAACTTACACAGCAGAGCAGAACAGCTGTTTTCGAAAGTCGCTACACTTTCATCTTCAGTGCTCATGTGTATATTGTGTTTATCACCACTGTTTAGGTGGCTTAGTTGAATGTGATAACAGTTTTCTATTTACAGAAATTTTATTGTGAAAAACAATCCGAGAACTGTATCAACCTGATGTTAACACTTGTGTGTTTTGGTACCTGTGTTACCATTTGATTATTTTCTTCATGTCTCATTTTTCTGAATTTTTTGTTCCATTATACATTAAGTAAAACTTTTTTGGTTTGAATTTTATACTTAAGTATATGTGAACGTTTTTTTTTCCAATTTTCTTTGGTAGGTCAAGCCAAAGCTTAAATTGTATGTGATTTTATTTTTTTTGAACATTTTTATTTTGCTATATTAATATTTTTATAGGCTAATTGTTCTAACTTAGTTAAAATCTCAGAAAGACATGATGATAAATATTCCTAGGCACAAAGGAAGTCAACATCAGTTTTATTCAACTTACACAGCAGAGCAGAACAGCTGTTTTCGAAAGTCGCTACACTTTCATCTTCAGTGCTCATGTGTATATTGTGTTTATCACCACTGTTTAGGTGGCTTAGTTGAATGTGATAACAGTTTTCTATTTACAGAAATTTTATTGTGAAAAACAATCCGAGAACTGTATCAACCTGATGTTAACACTTGTGTGTTTTGATACCTGTGTTACCATTTGATTATTTTCTTCATGTCTAATTTTTCTGAATTTTTTGTTCCATTATACATTAAGTAAAACTTTTTTGGTTTGAATTTTATACTTAAGTATATGTGAACGTTTTTTTTTTTCTTCCAATTTTCACTGGTAGCTCAAGCCAAAGCTTAAATTGTATGTGATTTTATTCTTTTGAACATTTTTATTTTGCTGTATTAATATTTTTATAGGCTAATTGTTCTAACTTAGTTAAAATCTCAGAAAGGCATGATGATAAATATTCCTAAGCACAAAGGAAGTCAACATCAGTTTTATTCAACTTACACAGCAGAGCAGAACAGCTGTTTTCGAAAGTCGCTACACTTTCATCTTCAGTGCTCATGTGTATATTGTGTTTATCACCACTGTTTAGGTGGCTTAGTTGAATGTGATAACAGTTTTCTATTTACACAAATTATATTTTGAAAAACAATCCGAGAACTGTATCAACCTGATGTTAACACTTGTGTGTTATGATACCTGTGTTACCATTTGATTATTTTCTTCATGTCTCATTTTTCTGAATTTTTTGTTCCATTATACATTAAGTCAAACTTTTTTGGTTTGAATTTTATACTTAAGTATATGTGAACGTTTTTTTTTTCTTGCAATTTTCACTGGTAGCTCAAGCCAAAGCTTAAATTGTATGTGATTTTATTTTTTTGAACATTTTTATTTTGCTGTATTAATATTTTTATAGGCTAATTGTTCTAACTTAGTTAAAATCTCAGAAAGACATGATGATAAATATTCCTAGGCACAAAGGAAGTCAACATCAGTTTTATTCAACTTACACAGCAGAGTAGAACAGCTGTTTTCGAAAGTCGCTACACTTTCATCTTCAGTGCTCATGTGTATATTGTGTTTATCACCACTGTTTAGGTGGCTTAGTTCAATGTGATAACAGTTTTCTATTTACACAAATTTTATTGTGAAAAACAATCCGAGAACTGTATCAACCTGATGTTAACACTTGTGTGTTATGATACCTGCGTTACCATTTGATTATTTTCTTCATGTCTCATTTTTCTGAATTTTTTGTTCCATTACACATTAAGTCAAACTTTTTTGGTTTGAATTTTATACTTAAGTATATGTGAACGTTTTTTTCCCCCAATTTTCATTGGTATCTCAAGCCAAGGCTTAAATTGTATGTGATTTTATTTTTTTGAACATTTTTATTTTGCTATATTAATATTTTTATAGGCTAATTGTTCTAACTTAGCTAAAATCTCAGAAAGACATGATGATAAATATTCCTAGGCACAAAGGAAGTCAACATCAGTTTTATTCAACTTACACAGCAGAGCAGAACAGCTGTTTTCGAAAGTCGCTACACTTTCATCTTCAGTGCTCATGTGTATATTGTGTTTATCACCACTGTTTAGGTGGCTTAGTTGAATGTGATAACAGTTTTCTATTTACACAAATTTTATTGTGAAAAACAATCCGAGAACTGTATCAACCTGATGTTAACACTTGTGTGTTATGATACCTGTGTTACCATTTGATTATTTTCTTCATGTCTCATTTTTCTGAATTTTTTGTTCCATTATACATTAATTCAAACTTTTTTGGTTTGAATTTTATACTTAAGTATATGTGAACGTTTTTTTTTTTTTTTTCCAATTTTCATTGGTAGGTCAAGCCAAAGCTTAAATTGTATGTGATTTTATTTTTTTGAACATTTTTATTTTGCTATATTAATATTTTTATAGGCTAATTGTTCTAACTTAGTTAAAATCTCAGAAAGACATGATGATAAATATTCCTAGGCACAAAGGAAGTCAACATCAGTTTTATTCAACTTACACAGCAGAGCAGAACAGCTGTTTTCGAAAGTCGCTACACTTTCATCTTCAGTGCTCATGTGTATATTGTGTTTATCACCACTGTTTAGGTGGCTTAGTTGAATGTGATAACAGTTTTCTATTTACACAAATTTTATTGTGAAAAACAATCCGAGAACTGTATCAACCTGATGTTAACACTTGTGTGTTATGATACCTGTGTTACCATTTGATTATTTTCTTCATGTCTCATTTTTCTGAATTTTTTGTTCCATTATACATTAAGTCAAACTTTTTTGGTTTGAATTTTATACTTAAGTATATGTGAACGTTTTTTTTTTTTTCCAATTTTAATTGGTAGGTCAAGCCAAAGCTTAAATTGTATGTGATTTTATTTTTTTGAACATTTTTATTTTGCTATATTAATATTTTTATAGGCTAATTGTTCTAACTTAGTTAAAATCTCAGAAAGACATGATGATAAATATTCCTAGGCACAAAGGAAGTCAACATCAGTTTTATTCAACTTACACAGCAGAGCAGAACAGCTGTTTTCGAAAGTCGCTACACTTTCATCTTCAGTGCTCATGTGTATATTGTGTTTATCACCACTGTTTAGGTGGCTTAGTTGAATGTGATAACAGTTTTCTATTTACACAAATTTTATTGTGAAAAACAATCCGAGAACTGTATCAACATGATGTTAACACTTGTGTGTTATGATACCTGTGTTACCATTTGATTATTTTCTTCATGTCTCATTTTTCTGAATTTTTCGTTCCATTATACATTAAGTCAAACTTTTTTGGTTTGAATTTTATACTTAAGTATATGTGAACGTTTTTTTTTCCCCAGTTTTCATTGGTATCTCAAGCCAAGGCTTAAATTGTATGTGATTTTATTTTTTTGAACATTTTTATTTTGCTATATTAATATTTTTATAGGCTAATTGTTCTAACTTAGCTAAAATCTCAGAAAGACATGATGATAAATATTCCTAGGCACAAAGGAAGTCAACATCAGTTTTATTCAACTTACACAGCAGAGCAGAACAGCTGTTTTCGAAAGTCGCTACACTTTCATCTTCAGTGCTCATGTGTATATTGTGTTTATCACCACTGTTTAGGTGGCTTAGTTGAATGTGATAACAGTTTTCTATTTACAGAAATTTTATTGTGAAAAACAATCCGAGAACTGTATCAACCTGATGTTAACACTTGTGTGTTTTGGTACCTGTGTTACCATTTGATTATTTTCTTCATGTCTCATTTTTCTGAATTTTTTGTTCCATTATACATTAAGTAAAACTTTTTTGGTTTGAATTTTATACTTAAGTATATGTGAACGTTTTTTTTTCCAATTTTCTTTGGTAGGTCAAGCCAAAGCTTAAATTGTATGTGATTTTATTTTTTTTGAACATTTTTATTTTGCTATATTAATATTTTTATAGGCTAATTGTTCTAACTTAGTTAAAATCTCAGAAAGACATGATGATAAATATTCCTAGGCACAAAGGAAGTCAACATCAGTTTTATTCAACTTACACAGCAGAGCAGAACAGCTGTTTTCGAAAGTCGCTACACTTTCATCTTCAGTGCTCATGTGTATATTGTGTTTATCACCACTGTTTAGGTGGCTTAGTTGAATGTGATAACAGTTTTCTATTTACAGAAATTTTATTGTGAAAAACAATCCGAGAACTGTATCAACCTGATGTTAACACTTGTGTGTTTTGATACCTGTGTTACCATTTGATTATTTTCTTCATGTCTAATTTTTCTGAATTTTTTGTTCCATTATACATTAAGTAAAACTTTTTTGGTTTGAATTTTATACTTAAGTATATGTGAACGTTTTTTTTTTCTTCCAATTTTCACTGGTAGCTCAAGCCAAAGCTTAAATTGTATGTGATTTTATTCTTTTGAACATTTTTATTTTGCTGTATTAATATTTTTATAGGCTAATTGTTCTAACTTAGTTAAAATCTCAGAAAGGCATGATGATAAATATTCCTAGGCACAAAGGAAGTCAACATCAGTTTTATTCAACTTACACAGCAGAGCAGAACAGCTGTTTTCGAAAGTCGCTACACTTTCATCTTCAGTGCTCATGTGTATATTGTGTTTATCACCACTGTTTAGGTGGCTTAGTTGAATGTGATAACAGTTTTCTATTTACACAAATTATATTTTGAAAAACAATCCGAGAACTGTATCAACCTGATGTTAACACTTGTGTGTTATGATACCTGTGTTACCATTTGATTATTTTCTTCATGTCTCATTTTTCTGAATTTTTTGTTCCATTATACATTAAGTCAAACTTTTTTGGTTTGAATTTTATACTTAAGTATATGTGAACGTTTTTTTTTTCTTGCAATTTTCATTGGTAGGTCAAGCCAAAGCTTAAATTGTATGTGATTTTATTTTTTTGGACATTTTTATTTTGCTATATTAATATTTTTATAGGCTAATTGTTCTAACTTAGTTAAAATCTCAGAAAGACATGATGATAAATATTCCTAGGCACAAAGGAAGTCAACATCAGTTTTATTCAACTTACACAGCAGAGTAGAACAGCTGTTTTCGAAAGTCGCTACACTTTCATCTTCAGTGCTCATGTGTATATTGTGTTTATCACCACTGTTTAGGTGGCTTAGTTCAATGTGATAACAGTTTTCTATTTACACAAATTTTATTGTGAAAAACAATCCGAGAACTGTATCAACCTGATGTTAACACTTGTGTGTTATGATACCTGTGTTACCATTTGATTATTTTCTTCATGTCTCATTTTTCTGAATTTTTTGTTCCATTATACATTAAGTCAAACTTTTTTGGTTTGAATTTTATACTTAAGTATATGTGAACGTTTTTTTTTTTCCAATTTTCATTGGTAGCTCAAGCCAAAGCTTAAATTGTATGTGATTTTATTTTTTTGAAAATTTTTATTTTGCTATATTAATATTTTATAGGCTAATTGTTCTAACTTAGTTAAAATCTCAGAAAGACATGATGATAAATATTCCTAGGCACAAAGGAAGTCAACATCAGTTTTATTCAACTTACACAGCAGAGCAGAACAGCTGTTTTCGAAAGTCGCTACACTTTCATCTTCAGTGCTCATGTGTATATTGTGTTTATCACCACTGTTTAGGTGGCTTAGTTGAATGTGATAACAGTTTTCTATTTACACAAATTTTATTGTGAAAAACAATCCGAGAACTGTATCAACCTGATGTTAACACTTGTGTGTTATGATACCTGTGTTACCATTTGATTATTTTCTTCATGTCTCATTTTTCTGAATTTTTTGTTCCATTATACATTAAGTCAAACTTTTTTGGTTTGAATTTTATACTTAAGTATATGTGAACGTTTTTTTTTTTCCAATTTTCATTGGTAGCTCAAGCCAAAGCTTAAATTGTATGTGATTTTATTTTTTTGAACATTTTTATTTTGCTATATTAATATTTTTATAGGCTAATTGTTCTAACTTAGTTAAAATCTCAGAAAGACATGATGATAAATATTCCTAGGCACATAGGAAGTCAACATCAGTTTTATTCAACTTACACAGCAGAGCAGAACAGCTGTTTTCGAAAGTCGCTACACTTTCATCTTCAGTGCTCATGTGTATATTGTGTTTATCACCACTGTTTAGGTGGCTTAGTTGAATGTGATAACAGTTTTCTATTTACACAAATTTTATTGTGAAAAACAATCCGAGAACTGTATCAACCTGATGTTAACATTTGTGGGTTATGATACCTGTGTTACCATTTGATTATTATCTTCATGTCTCATTTTTCTGAATTTTTTCTTCCATTATACATTAAGTCAAACTTTTTTGGTTTGAATTTTATACTTAAGTATATGTGAACGTTTTTTTTTTTCCAATTTTCATTGGTAGCTCAAGCCAAAGCTTAAATTGTATGTGATTTTATTTTTTTGAACATTTTTATTTTGCTATATTAATATTTTTATAGGCTAATTGTTCTAACTTAGTTAAAATCTCAGAAAGACATGATGATAAATATTCCTAGGCACATAGGAAGTCAACATCAGTTTTATTCAACTTACACAGAACAGCTGTTTTCGAAAGTCGCTACACTTTCATCTTCAGTGCTCATGTGTATATTGTGTTTATCACCACTGTTTAGGTGGCTTAGTTGAATGTGATAACAGTTTTCTATTTACACAAATTTTATTGTGAAAAACAATCCGAGAACTGTATCAACCTGATGTTAACACTTGTGGGTTATGATACCTGTGTTACCATTTGATTATTTTCTTCATGTCTCATTTTTCTGAATTTTTTGTTCCATTATACATTAAGTCAAACTTTTTTGGTTTGAATTTTATACTTAAGTATATGTGAACGTTTTTTTTCCCCCAATTTTCATTGGTATCTCAAGCCAAGGCTTAAATTGTATGTGATTTTATTTTTTTGAACATTTTTATTTTGCTATATTAATATTTTTATAGGCTAATTGTTCTAACTTAGCTAAAATCTCAGAAAGACATGATGATAAATATTCCTAGGCACAAAGGAAGTCAACATCAGTTTTATTCAACTTACACAGCAGAGCAGAACAGCTGTTTTCGAAAGTCGCTACACTTTCATCTTCAGTGCTCATGTGTATATTGTGTTTATCACCACTGTTTAGGTGGCTTAGTTGAATGTGATAACAGTTTTCTATTTACACAAATTTTATTGTGAAAAACAATCCGAGAACTGTATCAACCTGATGTTAACACTTGTGTGTTATGATACCTGTGTTACCATTTGATTATTTTCTTCATGTCTCATTTTTCTGAATTTTTTGTTCCATTATACATTAATTCAAACTTTTTTGGTTTGAATTTTATACTTAAGTATATGTGAACTTTTTTTTTTTCCAATTTTCATTGGTAGGTCAAGCCAAAGCTTAAATTGTATGTGATTTTATTTTTTTGGACATTTTTATTTTGCTATATTAATATTTTTATAGGCTAATTGTTCTAACTTAGTTAAAATCTCAGAAAGACATGATGATAAATATTCCTAGGCACAAAGGAAGTCAACATCAGTTTTATTCAACTTACACAGCAGAGCAGAACAGCTGTTTTCGAAAGTCGCTACACTTTCATCTTCAGTGCTCATGTGTATATTGTGTTTATCACCACTGTTTAGGTGGCTTAGTTGAATGTGATAACAGTTTTCTATTTACACAAATTTTATTGTGAAAAACAATCCGAGAACTGTATCAACCTGATGTTAACACTTGTGTGTTATGATACCTGTGTTACCATTTGATTATTTTCTTCATGTCTAATTTTTCTGAATTTTTTGTTCCATTATACATTAAGTCAAACTTTTTTGGTTTGAATTTTATACTTAAGTATATGTGAACGTTTTTTTTTTTTTTTTTTTCCAATTTTAATTGGTAGGTCAAGCCAAAGCTTAAATTGTATGTGATTTTATTTTTTTGAACATTTTTATTTTGCTATATTAATATTTTTATAGGCTAATTGTTCTAACTTAGTTAAAATCTCAGAAAGGCATGATGATAAATATTCCTAGGCACAAAGGAAGTCAACATCAGTTTTATTCAACTTACACAGCAGAGCAGAACAGCTGTTTTCGAAAGTCGCTACACTTTCATCTTCAGTGCTCATGTGTATATTGTGTTTATCACCACTGTTTAGGTGGCTTAGTTGAATGTGATAACAGTTTTCTATTTACACAAATTATATTTTGAAAAACAATCCGAGAACTGTATCAACCTGATGTTAACACTTGTGTGTTATGATACCTGTGTTACCATTTGATTATTTTCTTCATGTCTCATTTTTCTGAATTTTTTGTTCCATTATACATTAAGTCAAACTTTTTTGGTTTGAATTTTATACTTAAGTATATGTGAACGTTTTTTTTTTCTTGCAATTTTCACTGGTAGCTCAAGCCAAAGCTTAAATTGTATGTGATTTTATTTTTTTGAACATTTTTATTTTGCTGTATTAATATTTTTATAGGCTAATTGTTCTAACTTAGTTAAAATCTCAGAAAGACATGATGATAAATATTCCTAGGCACAAAGGAAGTCAACATCAGTTTTATTCAACTTACACAGCAGAGTAGAACAGCTGTTTTCGAAAGTCGCTACACTTTCATCTTCAGTGCTCATGTGTATATTGTGTTTATCACCACTGTTTAGGTGGCTTAGTTCAATGTGATAACAGTTTTCTATTTACACAAATTTTATTGTGAAAAACAATCCGAGAACTGTATCAACCTGATGTTAACACTTGTGTGTTATGATACCTGTGTTACCATTTGATTATTTTCTTCATGTCTAATTTTTCTGAATTTTTTGTTCCATTATACATTAAGTAAAACTTTTTTGGTTTGAATTTTATACTTAAGTATATGTGAACGTTTTTTTTTTCTTCCAATTTTCACTGGTAGCTCAAGCCAAAGCTTAAATTGTATGTGATTTTATTCTTTTGAACATTTTTATTTTGCTGTATTAATATTTTTATAGGCTAATTGTTCTAACTTAGTTAAAATCTCAGAAAGGCATGATGATAAATATTCCTAGGCACAAAGGAAGTCAACATCAGTTTTATTCAACTTACACAGCAGAGCAGAACAGCTGTTTTCGAAAGTCGCTACACTTTCATCTTCAGTGCTCATGTGTATATTGTGTTTATCACCACTGTTTAGGTGGCTTAGTTGAATGTGATAACAGTTTTCTATTTACACAAATTATATTTTGAAAAACAATCCGAGAACTGTATCAACCTGATGTTAACACTTGTGTGTTATGATACCTGTGTTACCATTTGATTATTTTCTTCATGTCTCATTTTTCTGAATTTTTTGTTCCATTATACATTAAGTCAAACTTTTTTGGTTTGAATTTTATACTTAAGTATATGTGAACGTTTTTTTTTTCTTGCAATTTTCACTGGTAGCTCAAGCCAAAGCTTAAATTGTATGTGATTTTATTTTTTTGAACATTTTTATTTTGCTGTATTAATATTTTTATAGGCTAATTGTTCTAACTTAGTTAAAATCTCAGAAAGACATGATGATAAATATTCCTAGGCACAAAGGAAGTCAACATCAGTTTTATTCAACTTACACAGCAGAGTAGAACAGCTGTTTTCGAAAGTCGCTACACTTTCATCTTCAGTGCTCATGTGTATATTGTGTTTATCACCACTGTTTAGGTGGCTTAGTTCAATGTGATAACAGTTTTCTATTTACACAAATTTTATTGTGAAAAACAATCCGAGAACTGTATCAACCTGATGTTAACACTTGTGTGTTATGATACCTGTGTTACCATTTGATTATTTTCTTCATGTCTCATTTTTCTGAATTTTTTGTTCCATTATACATTAAGTCAAACTTTTTTGGTTTGAATTTTATACTTAAGTATATGTGAACGTTTTTTTTTTCCAATTTTCATTGGTAGCTCAAGCCAAAGCTTAAATTGTATGTGATTTTATTTTTTTGAAAATTTTTATTTTGCTATATTAATATTTTATAGGCTAATTGTTCTAACTTAGTTAAAATCTCAGAAAGACATGATGATAAATATTCCTAGGCACAAAGGAAGTCAACATCAGTTTTATTCAACTTACACAGCAGAGCAGAACAGCTGTTTTCGAAAGTCGCTACACTTTCATCTTCAGTGCTCATGTGTATATTGTGTTTATCACCACTGTTTAGGTGGCTTAGTTGAATGTGATAACAGTTTTCTATTTACACAAATTTTATTGTGAAAAACAATCCGAGAACTGTATCAACCTGATGTTAACACTTGTGTGTTATGATACCTGTGTTACCATTTGATTATTTTCTTCATGTCTCATTTTTCTGAATTTTTTGTTCCATTATACATTAAGTCAAACTTTTTTGGTTTGAATTTTATACTTAAGTATATGTGAACGTTTTTTTTTTTTCCAATTTTCATTGGTAGCTCAAGCCAAAGCTTAAATTGTATGTGATTTTATTTTTTTGAACATTTTTATTTTGCTATATTAATATTTTTATAGGCTAATTGTTCTAACTTAGTTAAAATCTCAGAAAGACATGATGATAAATATTCCTAGGCACATAGGAAGTCAACATCAGTTTTATTCAACTTACACAGCAGAGCAGAACAGCTGTTTTCGAAAGTCGCTACACTTTCATCTTCAGTGCTCATGTGTATATTGTGTTTATCACCACTGTTTAGGTGGCTTAGTTGAATGTGATAACAGTTTTCTATTTACACAAATTTTATTGTGAAAAACAATCCGAGAACTGTATCAACCTGATGTTAACATTTGTGGGTTATGATACCTGTGTTACCATTTGATTATTATCTTCATGTCTCATTTTTCTGAATTTTTTCTTCCATTATACATTAAGTCAAACTTTTTTGGTTTGAATTTTATACTTAAGTATATGTGAACGTTTTTTTTTTTCCAATTTTCATTGGTAGCTCAAGCCAAAGCTTAAATTGTATGTGATTTTATTTTTTTGAACATTTTTATTTTGCTATATTAATATTTTTATAGGCTAATTGTTCTAACTTAGTTAAAATCTCAGAAAGACATGATGATAAATATTCCTAGGCACATAGGAAGTCAACATCAGTTTTATTCAACTTACACAGAACAGCTGTTTTCGAAAGTCGCTACACTTTCATCTTCAGTGCTCATGTGTATATTGTGTTTATCACCACTGTTTAGGTGGCTTAGTTGAATGTGATAACAGTTTTCTATTTACACAAATTTTATTGTGAAAAACAATCCGAGAACTGTATCAACCTGATGTTAACACTTGTGGGTTATGATACCTGTGTTACCATTTGATTATTTTCTTCATGTCTCATTTTTCTGAATTTTTTGTTCCATTATACATTAAGTCAAACTTTTTTGGTTTGAATTTTATACTTAAGTATATGTGAACGTTTTTTTTCCCCCAATTTTCATTGGTATCTCAAGCCAAGGCTTAAATTGTATGTGATTTTATTTTTTTGAACATTTTTATTTTGCTATATTAATATTTTTATAGGCTAATTGTTCTAACTTAGCTAAAATCTCAGAAAGACATGATGATAAATATTCCTAGGCACAAAGGAAGTCAACATCAGTTTTATTCAACTTACACAGCAGAGCAGAACAGCTGTTTTCGAAAGTCGCTACACTTTCATCTTCAGTGCTCATGTGTATATTGTGTTTATCACCACTGTTTAGGTGGCTTAGTTGAATGTGATAACAGTTTTCTATTTACACAAATTTTATTGTGAAAAACAATCCGAGAACTGTATCAACCTGATGTTAACACTTGTGTGTTATGATACCTGTGTTACCATTTGATTATTTTCTTCATGTCTCATTTTTCTGAATTTTTTGTTCCATTATACATTAATTCAAACTTTTTTGGTTTGAATTTTATACTTAAGTATATGTGAACTTTTTTTTTTTCCAATTTTCATTGGTAGGTCAAGCCAAAGCTTAAATTGTATGTGATTTTATTTTTTTGGACATTTTTATTTTGCTATATTAATATTTTTATAGGCTAATTGTTCTAACTTAGTTAAAATCTCAGAAAGACATGATGATAAATATTCCTAGGCACAAAGGAAGTCAACATCAGTTTTATTCAACTTACACAGCAGAGCAGAACAGCTGTTTTCGAAAGTCGCTACACTTTCATCTTCAGTGCTCATGTGTATATTGTGTTTATCACCACTGTTTAGGTGGCTTAGTTGAATGTGATAACAGTTTTCTATTTACACAAATTTTATTGTGAAAAACAATCCGAGAACTGTATCAACCTGATGTTAACACTTGTGTGTTATGATACCTGTGTTACCATTTGATTATTTTCTTCATGTCTAATTTTTCTGAATTTTTTGTTCCATTATACATTAAGTCAAACTTTTTTGGTTTGAATTTTATACTTAAGTATATGTGAACGTTTTTTTTTTTTTTTTTTCCAATTTTAATTGGTAGGTCAAGCCAAAGCTTAAATTGTATGTGATTTTATTTTTTTGAACATTTTTATTTTGCTATATTAATATTTTTATAGGCTAATTGTTCTAACTTAGTTAAAATCTCAGAAAGACATGATGATAAATATTCCTAGGCACAAAGAAAGTCAACATCAGTTTTATTCAACTTACACAGCAGAGCAGAACAGCTGTTTTCGAAAGTCGCTACACTTTCATCTTCAGTGCTCATGTGTATATTGTGTTTATCACCACTGTTTAGGTGGCTTAGTTGAATGTGATAACAGTTTTCTATTTACACAAATTTTATTTTGAAAAACAATCCGAGAACTGTATCAACCTGATGTTAACACTTGTGTGTTATGATACCTGTGTTACCATTTGATTATTTTCTTCATGTCTCATTTTTCTGAATTTTTTGTTCCATTATACATTAAGTCAAACTTTTTTGGTTTGAATTTTATACTTAAGTATATGTGAACGTTTTTTTCCAATTTTCATTGGTAGCTCAAGCCAAAGCTTAAATTGTATGTGATTTTATTTTTTTGAACATTTTTATTTTGCTATATTAATATTTTTATAGGCTAATTGTTCTAACTTAGTTAAAATCTCAGAAAGACATGATGATAAATATTCCTAGGCACAAAGGAAGTCAACATCAGTTTTATTCAACTTACACAGCAGAGCAGAACAGCTGTTTTCGAAAGTCGCTACACTTTCATCTTCAGTGCTCATGTGTATATTGTGTTTATCACCACTGTTTAGGTGGCTTAGTTGAATGTGATAACAGTTTTCTATTTACACAAATTTTTGTTGTGAAAAACAATCCGAGAACTGTATCAACCTGATGTTAACACTTGTGTGTTATGATACCTGCGTTACCATTTGATTATTTTCTTCATGTCTCATTTTTCTGAATTTTTTGTTCCATTACACATTAAGTCAAACTTTTTTGGTTTGAATTTTATACTTAAGTATATGTGAACGTTTTTTTCCCCCAATTTTCATTGGTATCTCAAGCCAAGGCTTAAATTGTATGTGATTTTATTTTTTTGAACATTTTTATTTTGCTATATTAATATTTTTATAGGCTAATTGTTCTAACTTAGCTAAAATCTCAGAAAGACATGATGATAAAGATTCCTAGGCACAAAGGAAGTCAACATCAGTTTTATTCAACTTACACAGCAGAGCAGAACAGCTGTTTTCGAAAGTCGCTACACTTTCATCTTCAGTGCTCATGTGTATATTGTGTTTATCACCACTGTTTAGGTGGCTTAGTTGAATGTGATAACAGTTTTCTATTTACACAAATTTTATTGTGAAAAACAATCCGAGAACTGTATCAACCTGATGTTAACACTTGTGTGTTATGATACCTGTGTTACCATTTGATTATTTTCTTCATGTCTCATTTTTCTGAATTTTTTGTTCCATTATACATTAATTCAAACTTTTTTGGTTTGAATTTTATACTTAAGTATATGTGAACGTTTTTTTTTTTCCAATTTTCATTGGTAGGTCAAGCCAAAGCTTAAATTGTATGTGATTTTATTTTTTTGAACATTTTTATTTTGCTATATTAATATTTTTATAGGCTAATTGTTCTAACTTAGTTAAAATCTCAGAAAGACATGATGATAAATATTCCTAGGCACAAAGGAAGTCAACATCAGTTTTATTCAACTTACACAGCAGAGCAGAACAGCTGTTTTCGAAAGTCGCTACACTTTCATCTTCAGTGCTCATGTGTATATTGTGTTTATCACCACTGTTTAGGTGGCTTAGTTGAATGTGATAACAGTTTTCTATTTACACAAATTTTATTGTGAAAAACAATCCGAGAACTGTATCAACCTGATGTTAACACTTGTGTGTTATGATACCTGTGTTACCATTTGATTATTTTCTTCATGTCTCATTTTTCTGAATTTTTTGTTCCATTATACATTAAGTCAAACTTTTTTGGTTTGAATTTTATACTTAAGTATATGTGAACGTTTTTTTTTTTTTTCCAATTTTAATTGGTAGGTCAAGCCAAAGCTTAAATTGTATGTGATTTTATTTTTTTGAACATTTTTATTTTGCTATATTAATATTTTTATAGGCTAATTGTTCTAACTTAGTTAAAATCTCAGAAAGACATGATGATAAATATTCCTAGGCACAAAGGAAGTCAACATCAGTTTTATTCAACTTACACAGCAGAGCAGAACAGCTGTTTTCGAAAGTCGCTACACTTTCATCTTCAGTGCTCATGTGTATATTGTGTTTATCACCACTGTTTAGGTGGCTTAGTTGAATGTGATAACAGTTTTCTATTTACACAAATTTTATTGTGAAAAACAATCCGAGAACTGTATCAACATGATGTTAACACTTGTGTGTTATGATACCTGTGTTACCATTTGATTATTTTCTTCATGTCTCATTTTTCTGAATTTTTTGTTCCATTATACATTAAGTAAAACTTTTTTGGTTTGAATTTTATACTTAAGTATATGTGAACGTTTTTTTTTCCAATTTTCTTTGGTAGGTCAAGCCAAAGCTTAAATTGTATGTGATTTTATTCTTTTGAACATTTTTATTTTGCTGTATTAATATTTTTATAGGCTAATTGTTCTAACTTAGTTAAAATCTCAGAAAGGCATGATGATAAATATTCCTAGGCACAAAGGAAGTCAACATCAGTTTTATTCAACTTACACAGCAGAGCAGAACAGCTGTTTTCGAAAGTCGCTACACTTTCATCTTCAGTGCTCATGTGTATATTGTGTTTATCACCACTGTTTAGGTGGCTTAGTTGAATGTGATAACAGTTTTCTATTTACAGAAATTTTATTGTGAAAAACAATCCGAGAACTGTATCAACCTGATTTTAACACTTGTGTGTTTTGGTACCTGTGTTACCATTTGATTATTTTCTTCATGTCTCATTTTTCTGAATTTTTTGTTCCATTATACATTAAGTAAAACTTTTTTGGTTTGAATTTTATACTTAAGTATATGTGAACGTTTTTTTTTCCAATTTTCTTTGGTAGGTCAAGCCAAAGCTTAAATTGTATGTGATTTTATTTTTTTTGAACATTTTTATTTTGCTATATTAATATTTTTATAGGCTAATTGTTCTAACTTAGTTAAAATCTCAGAAAGACATGATGATAAATATTCCTAGGCACAAAGGAATTCAACATCAGTTTTATTCAACTTACACAGCAGAGCAGAACAGCTGTTTTCGAAAGTCGCTACACTTTCATCTTCAGTGCTCATGTGTATATTGTGTTTATCACCACTGTTTAGGTGGCTTAGTTGAATGTGATAACAGTTTTCTATTTACAGAAATTTTATTGTGAAAAACAATCCGAGAACTGTATCAACCTGATGTTAACACTTGTGTGTTTTGATACCTGTGTTACCATTTGATTATTTTCTTCATGTCTAATTTTTCTGAATTTTTTGTTCCATTATACATTAAGTAAAACTTTTTTGGTTTGAATTTTATACTTAAGTATATGTGAACGTTTTTTTTTTCTTCCAATTTTCACTGGTAGCTCAAGCCAAAGCTTAAATTGTATGTGATTTTATTCTTTTGAACATTTTTATTTTGCTGTATTAATATTTTTATAGGCTAATTGTTCTAACTTAGTTAAAATCTCAGAAAGGCATGATGATAAATATTCCTAGGCACAAAGGAAGTCAACATCAGTTTTATTCAACTTACACAGCAGAGCAGAACAGCTGTTTTCGAAAGTCGCTACACTTTCATCTTCAGTGCTCATGTGTATATTGTGTTTATCACCACTGTTTAGGTGGCTTAGTTGAATGTGATAACAGTTTTCTATTTACACAAATTATATTTTGAAAAACAATCCGAGAACTGTATCAACCTGATGTTAACACTTGTGTGTTATGATACCTGTGTTACCATTTGATTATTTTCTTCATGTCTCATTTTTCTGAATTTTTTGTTCCATTATACATTAAGTCAAACTTTTTTGGTTTGAATTTTATACTTAAGTATATGTGAACGTTTTTTTTCCAATTTTCTTTGGTAGGTCAAGCCAAAGCTTAAATTGTATGTGATTTTATTTTTTTGAACATTTTTATTTTGCTATATTAATATTTTTATAGGCTAATTGTTCTAACTTAGTTAAAATCTCAGAAAGACATGATGATAAATATTCCTAGGCACAAAGGAAGTCAACATCAGTTTTATTCAACTTACACAGCAGAGCAGAACAGCTGTTTTCGAAAGTCGCTACACTTTCATCTTCAGTGCTCATGTGTATATTGTGTTTATCACCACTGTTTAGGTGGCTTAGTTGAATGTGATAACAGTTTTCTATTTACACAAATTTTATTTTGAAAAACAATCCGAGAACTGTATCAACCTGATGCTAACACTTGTGTGTTATGATACCTGTGTTACCATTTGATTATTTTCTTCATGTCTCATTTTTCTGAATTTTTTGTTCCATTATACATTAAGTCAAACTTTTTTGGTTTGAATTTTATACTTAAGTATATGTGAACGTTTTTTTCCAATTTTCATTGGTAGCTCAAGCCAAAGCTTAAATTGTATGTGATTTTATTTTTTTGAACATTTTTATTTTGCTATATTAATATTTTTATAGGCTAATTGTTCTAACTTAGTTAAAATCTCAGAAAGACATGATGATAAATATTCCTAGGCACAAAGGAAGTCAACATCAGTTTTATTCAACTTACACAGCAGAGCAGAACAGCTGTTTTCGAAAGTCGCTACACTTTCATCTTCAGTGCTCATGTGTATATTGTGTTTATCACCACTGTTTAGGTGGCTTAGTTGAATGTGATAACAGTTTTCTATTTACACAAATTTTTGTTGTGAAAAACAATCCGAGAACTGTATCAACCTGATGTTAACACTTGTGTGTTATGATACCTGCGTTACCATTTGATTATTTTCTTCATGTCTCATTTTTCTGAATTTTTTGTTCCATTACACATTAAGTCAAACTTTTTTGGTTTGAATTTTATACTTAAGTATATGTGAACGTTTTTTTCCCCCAATTTTCATTGGTATCTCAAGCCAAGGCTTAAATTGTATGTGATTTTATTTTTTTGAACATTTTTATTTTGCTATATTAATATTTTTATAGGCTAATTGTTCTAACTTAGCTAAAATCTCAGAAAGACATGATGATAAATATTCCTAGGCACAAAGGAAGTCAACATCAGTTTTATTCAACTTACACAGCAGAGCAGAACAGCTGTTTTCGAAAGTCGCTACATTTTCATCTTCAGTGCTCATGTGTATATTGTGTTTATCACCACTGTTTAGGTGGCTTAGTTGAATGTGATAACAGTTTTCTATTTACACAAATTTTATTGTGAAAAACAATCCGAGAACTGTATCAACCTGATGTTAACACTTGTGTGTTATGATACCTGTGTTACCATTTGATTATTTTCTTCATGTCTCATTTTTCTGAATTTTTTGTTCCATTATACATTAATTCAAACTTTTTTGGTTTGAATTTTATACTTAAGTATATGTGAACGTTTTTTTTTTTCCAATTTTCATTGGTAGGTCAAGCCAAAGCTTAAATTGTATGTGATTTTATTTTTTTGAACATTTTTATTTTGCTATATTAATATTTTTATAGGCTAATTGTTCTAACTTAGTTAAAATCTCAGAAAGACATGATGATAAATATTCCTAGGCACAAAGGAAGTCAACATCAGTTTTATTCAACTTACACAGCAGAGCAGAACAGCTGTTTTCGAAAGTCGCTACACTTTCATCTTCAGTGCTCATGTGTATATTGTGTTTATCACCACTGTTTAGGTGGCTTAGTTGAATGTGATAACAGTTTTCTATTTACACAAATTTTATTGTGAAAAACAATCCGAGAACTGTATCAACCTGATGTTAACACTTGTGTGTTATGATACCTGTGTTACCATTTGATTATTTTCTTCATGTCTCATTTTTCTGAATTTTTTGTTCCATTATACATTAAGTCAAACTTTTTTGGTTTGAATTTTATACTTAAGTATATGTGAACGTTTTTTTTTTTCCAATTTTAATTGGTAGGTCAAGCCAAAGCTTAAATTGTATGTGATTTTATTTTTTTGAACATTTTTATTTTGCTATATTAATATTTTTATAGGCTAATTGTTCTAACTTAGTTAAAATCTCAGAAAGACATGATGATAAATATTCCTAGGCACAAAGGAAGTCAACATCAGTTTTATTCAACTTACACAGCAGAGCAGAACAGCTGTTTTCGAAAGTCGCTACACTTTCATCTTCAGTGCTCATGTGTATATTGTGTTTATCACCACTGTTTAGGTGGCTTAGTTGAATGTGATAACAGTTTTCTATTTACACAAATTTTATTGTGAAAAACAATCCGAGAACTGTATCAACATGATGTTAACACTTGTGTGTTATGATACCTGTGTTACCATTTGATTATTTTCTTCATGTCTCATTTTTCTGAATTTTTCGTTCCATTATACATTAAGTCAAACTTTTTTGGTTTGAATTTTATACTTAAGTATATGTGAACGTTTTTTTTCCCCCAATTTTCATTGGTATCTCAAGCCAAGGCTTAAATTGTATGTGATTTTATTTTTTTGAACATTTTTATTTTGCTATATTAATATTTTTATAGGCTAATTGTTCTAACTTAGCTAAAATCTCAGAAAGACATGATGATAAATATTCCTAGGCACAAAGGAAGTCAACATCAGTTTTATTCAACTTACACAGCAGAGCAGAACAGCTGTTTTCGAAAGTCGCTACACTTTCATCTTCAGTGCTCATGTGTATATTGTGTTTATCACCACTGTTTAGGTGGCTTAGTTGAATGTGATAACAGTTTTCTATTTACAGAAATTTTATTGTGAAAAACAATCCGAGAACTGTATCAACCTGATTTTAACACTTGTGTGTTTTGGTACCTGTGTTACCATTTGATTATTTTCTTCATGTCTCATTTTTCTGAATTTTTTGTTCCATTATACATTAAGTAAAACTTTTTTGGTTTGAATTTTATACTTAAGTATATGTGAACGTTTTTTTTTTCCAATTTTCTTTGGTAGGTCAAGCCAAAGCTTAAATTGTATGTGATTTTATTTTTTTTGAACATTTTTATTTTGCTATATTAATATTTTTATAGGCTAATTGTTCTAACTTAGTTAAAATCTCAGAAAGACATGATGATAAATATTCCTAGGCACAAAGGAATTCAACATCAGTTTTATTCAACTTACACAGCAGAGCAGAACAGCTGTTTTCGAAAGTCGCTACACTTTCATCTTCAGTGCTCATGTGTATATTGTGTTTATCACCACTGTTTAGGTGGCTTAGTTGAATGTGATAACAGTTTTCTATTTACAGAAATTTTATTGTGAAAAACAATCCGAGAACTGTATCAACCTGATGTTAACACTTGTGTGTTTTGATACCTGTGTTACCATTTGATTATTTTCTTCATGTCTAATTTTTCTGAATTTTTTGTTCCATTATACATTAAGTAAAACTTTTTTGGTTTGAATTTTATACTTAAGTATATGTGAACGTTTTTTTTTTTCTTCCAATTTTCACTGGTAGCTCAAGCCAAAGCTTAAATTGTATGTGATTTTATTCTTTTGAACATTTTTATTTTGCTGTATTAATATTTTTATAGGCTAATTGTTCTAACTTAGTTAAAATCTCAGAAAGGCATGATGATAAATATTCCTAGGCACAAAGGAAGTCAACATCAGTTTTATTCAACTTACACAGCAGAGCAGAACAGCTGTTTTCGAAAGTCGCTACACTTTCATCTTCAGTGCTCATGTGTATATTGTGTTTATCACCACTGTTTAGGTGGCTTAGTTGAATGTGATAACAGTTTTCTATTTACACAAATTATATTTTGAAAAACAATCCGAGAACTGTATCAACCTGATGTTAACACTTGTGTGTTATGATACCTGTGTTACCATTTGATTATTTTCTTCATGTCTCATTTTTCTGAATTTTTTGTTCCATTATACATTAAGTCAAACTTTTTTGGTTTGAATTTTATACTTAAGTATATGTGAACGTTTTTTTTCCAATTTTCTTTGGTAGGTCAAGCCAAAGCTTAAATTGTATGTGATTTTATTTTTTTGAACATTTTTATTTTGCTATATTAATATTTTTATAGGCTAATTGTTCTAACTTAGTTAAAATCTCAGAAAGACATGATGATAAATATTCCTAGGCACAAAGGAAGTCAACATCAGTTTTATTCAACTTACACAGCAGAGCAGAACAGCTGTTTTCGAAAGTCGCTACACTTTCATCTTCAGTGCTCATGTGTATATTGTGTTTATCACCACTGTTTAGGTGGCTTAGTTGAATGTGATAACAGTTTTCTATTTACAGAAATTTTATTGTGAAAAACAATCCGAGAACTGTATCAACCTGATGTTAACACTTGTGTGTTTTGGTACCTGTGTTACCATTTGATTATTTTCTTCATGTCTCATTTTTCTGAATTTTTTGTTCCATTATACATTAACTAAAACTTTTTTGGTTTGAATTTTATACTTAAGTATATGTGAACGTTTTTTTTTCCAATTTTCATTGGTAGCTCAAGCCAAAGCTTAAATTGTATGTGATTTTAATTTTTTGAAAATTTTTATTTTGCTATATTAATATTTTATAGGCTAATTGTTCTAACTTAGTTAAAATCTCAGAAAGACATGATGATAAATATTCCTAGGCACAAAGGAAGTCAACATCAGTTTTATTCAACTTACACAGCAGAACAGAACAGCTGTTTTCGAAAGTCGCTACACTTTCATCTTCAGTGCTCATGTGTATATTGTGTTTATCACCACTGTTTAGGTGGCTTAGTTGAATGTGATAACAGTTTTCTATTTACACAAATTTTATTGTGATAAACAATCCGAGAACTGTATCAACCTGATGTTAACACTTGTGTGTTATGATACCTGTGTTACCATTTGATTATTTTCTTCATGTCTCATTTTTCTGAATTTTTTGTTCCATTATACATTAAGTCAAACTTTTTTGGTTTGAATTTTATACTTAAGTATATGTGAACGTTTTTTTTTTCTTGCAATTTTCACTGGTAGCTCAAGCCAAAGCTTAAATTGTATGTGATTTTATTTTTTTGAACATTTTTATTTTGCTGTATTAATATTTTTATAGGCTAATTGTTCTAACTTAGTTAAAATCTCAGAAAGACATGATGATAAATATTCCTAGGCACAAAGGAAGTCAACATCAGTTTTATTCAACTTACACAGCAGAGTAGAACAGCTGTTTTCGAAAGTCGCTACACTTTCATCTTCAGTGCTCATGTGTATATTGTGTTTATCACCACTGTTTAGGTGGCTTAGTTGAATGTGATAACAGTTTTCTATTTACACAAATTTTATTGTGATAAACAATCCGAGAACTGTATCAACCTGATGTTAACACTTGTGTGTTATGATACCTGTGTTACCATTTGATTATTTTCTTCATGTCTCATTTTTCTGAATTTTTTGTTCCATTATACATTAAGTCAAACTTTTTTGGTTTGAATTTTATACTTAAGTATATGTGAACGTTTTTTTTCCAATTTTCATTGGTAGCTCAAGCCAAAGCTTAAATTGTATGTGATTTTATTTTTTTGAAAATTTTTATTTTCCTATATTAATATTTTATAGGCTAATTGTTCTAACTTAGTTAAAATCTCAGAAAGACATGATGATAAATATTCCTAGGCACAAAGGAAGTCAACATCAGTTTTATTCAACTTACACAGCAGAGCAGAACAGCTGTTTTCGAAAGTCGCTACACTTTCATCTTCAGTGCTCATGTGTATATTGTGTTTATCACCACTGTTTAGGTGGCTTAGTTGAATGTGATAACAGTTTTCTATTTACACAAATTTTATTGTGAAAAACAATCCGAGAACTGTATCAACCTGATGTTAACACTTGTGTGTTATGATACCTGTGTTACCATTTGATTATTTTCTTCATGTCTCATTTTTCTGAATTTTTTGTTCCATTATACATTAAGTCAAACTTTTTTGGTTTGAATTTTATACTTAAGTATATTTGAACGTTTTTTTTTTTCCAATTTTCATTGGTAGCTCAAGCCAAAGCTTAAATTGTATGTGATTTTATTTTTTTGAACATTTTTATTTTGCTATATTAATATTTTTATAGGCTAATTGTTCTAACTTAGTTAAAATCTCAGAAAGACATGATGATAAATATTCCTAGGCACATAGGAAGTCAACATCAGTTTTATTCAACTTACACAGAACAGCTGTTTTCGAAAGTCGCTACACTTTCATCTTCAGTGCTCATGTGTATATTGTGTTTATCACCACTGTTTAGGTGGCTTAGTTGAATGTGATAACAGTTTTCTATTTACACAAATTTTATTGTGAAAAACAATCCGAGAACTGTATCAACCTGATGTTAACACTTGTGGGTTATGATACCTGTGTTACCATTTGATTATTTTCTTCATGTCTCATTTTTCTGAATTTTTTGTTCCATTATACATTAAGTCAAACTTTTTTGGTTTGAATTTTATACTTAAGTATATGTGAACGTTTTTTTTCCCCCAATTTTCATTGGTATCTCAAGCCAAGGCTTAAATTGTATGTGATTTTATTTTTTTGAACATTTTTATTTTGCTATATTAATATTTTTATAGGCTAATTGTTCTAACTTAGCTAAAATCTCAGAAAGACATGATGATAAATATTCCTAGGCACAAAGGAAGTCAACATCAGTTTTATTCAACTTACACAGCAGAGCAGAACAGCTGTTTTCGAAAGTCGCTACACTTTCATCTTCAGTGCTCATGTGTATATTGTGTTTATCACCACTGTTTAGGTGGCTTAGTTGAATGTGATAACAGTTTTCTATTTACACAAATTTTATTGTGAAAAACAATCCGAGAACTGTATCAACCTGATGTTAACACTTGTGTGTTATGATACCTGTGTTACCATTTGATTATTTTCTTCATGTCTCATTTTTCTGAATTTTTTGTTCCATTATACATTAATTCAAACTTTTTTGGTTTGAATTTTATACTTAAGTATATGTGAACTTTTTTTTTTTCCAATTTTCATTGGTAGGTCAAGCCAAAGCTTAAATTGTATGTGATTTTATTTTTTTGGACATTTTTATTTTGCTATATTAATATTTTTATAGGCTAATTGTTCTAACTTAGTTAAAATCTCAGAAAGACATGATGATAAATATTCCTAGGCACAAAGGAAGTCAACATCAGTTTTATTCAACTTACACAGCAGAGCAGAACAGCTGTTTTCGAAAGTCGCTACACTTTCATCTTCAGTGCTCATGTGTATATTGTGTTTATCACCACTGTTTAGGTGGCTTAGTTGAATGTGATAACAGTTTTCTATTTACAGAAATTTTATTGTGAAAAACAATCCGAGAACTGTATCAACCTGATGTTAACACTTGTGTGTTTTGATACCTGTGTTACCATTTGATTATTTTCTTCATGTCTAATTTTTCTGAATTTTTTGTTCCATTATACATTAAGTAAAACTTTTTTGGTTTGAATTTTATACTTAAGTATATGTGAACGTTTTTTTTTTTCTTCCAATTTTCACTGGTAGCTCAAGCCAAAGCTTAAATTGTATGTGATTTTATTCTTTTGAACATTTTTATTTTGCTGTATTAATATTTTTATAGGCTAATTGTTCTAACTTAGTTAAAATCTCAGAAAGGCATGATGATAAATATTCCTAGGCACAAAGGAAGTCAACATCAGTTTTATTCAACTTACACAGCAGAGCAGAACAGCTGTTTTCGAAAGTCGCTACACTTTCATCTTCAGTGCTCATGTGTATATTGTGTTTATCACCACTGTTTAGGTGGCTTAGTTGAATGTGATAACAGTTTTCTATTTACACAAATTTTATTGTGAAAAACAATCCGAGAACTGTATCAACCTGATGTTAACACTTGTGTGTTATGATACCTGTGTTACCATTTGATTATTTTCTTCATGTCTCATTTTTCTGAATTTTTTGTTCCATTATACATTAAGTCAAACTTTTTTGGTTTGAATTTTATACTTAAGTATATGTGAACGTTTTTTTTTTTTTCCAATTTTAATTGGTAGGTCAAGCCAAAGCTTAAATTGTATGTGATTTTATTTTTTTGAACATTTTTATTTTGCTATATTAATATTTTTATAGGCTAATTGTTCTAACTTAGTTAAAATCTCAGAAAGACATGATGATAAATATTCCTAGGCACAAAGGAAGTCAACATCAGTTTTATTCAACTTACACAGCAGAGCAGAACAGCTGTTTTCGAAAGTCTCTACACTTTCATCTTCAGTGCTCATGTGTATATTGTGTTTATCACCACTGTTTAGGTGGCTTAGTTGAATGTGATAACAGTTTTCTATTTACACAAATTTTATTGTGAAAAACAATCCGAGAACTGTATCAACATGATGTTAACACTTGTGTGTTATGATACCTGTGTTACCATTTGATTATTTTCTTCATGTCTCATTTTTCTGAATTTTTCGTTCCATTATACATTAAGTCAAACTTTTTTGGTTTGAATTTTATACTTAAGTATATGTGAACGTTTTTTTTCCCCCAATTTTCATTGGTATCTCAAGCCAAGGCTTAAATTGTATGTGATTTTATTTTTTTGAACATTTTTATTTTGCTATATTAATATTTTTATAGGCTAATTGTTCTAACTTAGCTAAAATCTCAGAAAGACATGATGATAAATATTCCTAGGCACAAAGGAAGTCAACATCAGTTTTATTCAACTTACACAGCAGAGCAGAACAGCTGTTTTCGAAAGTCGCTACACTTTCATCTTCAGTGCTCATGTGTATATTGTGTTTATCACCACTGTTTAGGTGGCTTAGTTGAATGTGATAACAGTTTTCTATTTACAGAAATTTTATTGTGAAAAACAATCCGAGAACTGTATCAACCTGATGTTAACACTTGTGTGTTTTGGTACCTGTGTTACCATTTGATTATTTTCTTCATGTCTCATTTTTCTGAATTTTTTGTTCCATTATACATTAAGTAAAACTTTTTTGGTTTGAATTTTATACTTAAGTATATGTGAACGTTTTTTTTTCCAATTTTCTTTGGTAGGTCAAGCCAAAGCTTAAATTGTATGTGATTTTATTTTTTTTGAACATTTTTATTTTGCTATATTAATATTTTTATAGGCTAATTGTTCTAACTTAGTTAAAATCTCAGAAAGACATGATGATAAATATTCCTAGGCACAAAGGAAGTCAACATCAGTTTTATTCAACTTACACAGCAGAGCAGAACAGCTGTTTTCGAAAGTCGCTACACTTTCATCTTCAGTGCTCATGTGTATATTGTGTTTATCACCACTGTTTAGGTGGCTTAGTTGAATGTGATAACAGTTTTCTATTTACAGAAATTTTATTGTGAAAAACAATCCGAGAACTGTATCAACCTGATGTTAACACTTGTGTGTTTTGATACCTGTGTTACCATTTGATTATTTTCTTCATGTCTAATTTTTCTGAATTTTTTGTTCCATTATACATTAAGTAAAACTTTTTTGGTTTGAATTTTATACTTAAGTATATGTGAACGTTTTTTTTTTCTTCCAATTTTCACTGGTAGCTCAAGCCAAAGCTTAAATTGTATGTGATTTTATTCTTTTGAACATTTTTATTTTGCTGTATTAATATTTTTATAGGCTAATTGTTCTAACTTAGTTAAAATCTCAGAAAGGCATGATGATAAATATTCCTAGGCACAAAGGAAGTCAACATCAGTTTTATTCAACTTACACAGCAGAGCAGAACAGCTGTTTTCGAAAGTCGCTACACTTTCATCTTCAGTGCTCATGTGTATATTGTGTTTATCACCACTGTTTAGGTGGCTTAGTTGAATGTGATAACAGTTTTCTATTTACACAAATTATATTTTGAAAAACAATCCGAGAACTGTATCAACCTGATGTTAACACTTGTGTGTTATGATACCTGTGTTACCATTTGATTATTTTCTTCATGTCTCATTTTTCTGAATTTTTTGTTCCATTATACATTAAGTCAAACTTTTTTGGTTTGAATTTTATACTTAAGTATATGTGAACGTTTTTTTTTTTCTTGCAATTTTCACTGGTAGCTCAAGCCAAAGCTTAAATTGTATGTGATTTTATTTTTTTGAACATTTTTATTTTGCTGTATTAATATTTTTATAGGCTAATTGTTCTAACTTAGTTAAAATCTCAGAAAGACATGATGATAAATATTCCTAGGCACAAAGGAAGTCAACATCAGTTTTATTCAACTTACACAGCAGAGTAGAACAGCTGTTTTCGAAAGTCGCTACACTTTCATCTTCAGTGCTCATGTGTATATTGTGTTTATCACCACTGTTTAGGTGGCTTAGTTCAATGTGATAACAGTTTTCTATTTACACAAATTTTATTGTGAAAAACAATCCGAGAACTGTATCAACCTGATGTTAACACTTGTGTGTTATGATACCTGCGTTACCATTTGATTATTTTCTTCATGTCTCATTTTTCTGAATTTTTTGTTCCATTACACATTAAGTCAAACTTTTTTGGTTTGAATTTTATACTTAAGTATATGTGAACGTTTTTTTCCCCCAATTTTCATTGGTATCTCAAGCCAAGGCTTAAATTGTATGTGATTTTATTTTTTTGAACATTTTTATTTTGCTATATTAATATTTTTATAGGCTAATTGTTCTAACTTAGCTAAAATCTCAGAAAGACATGATGATAAATATTCCTAGGCACAAAGGAAGTCAACATCAGTTTTATTCAACTTACACAGCAGAGCAGAACAGCTGTTTTCGAAAGTCGCTACACTTTCATCTTCAGTGCTCATGTGTATATTGTGTTTATCACCACTGTTTAGGTGGCTTAGTTGAATGTGATAACAGTTTTCTATTTACACAAATTTTATTGTGAAAAACAATCCGAGAACTGTATCAACCTGATGTTAACACTTGTGTGTTATGATACCTGTGTTACCATTTGATTATTTTCTTCATGTCTCATTTTTCTGAATTTTTTGTTCCATTATACATTAATTCAAACTTTTTTGGTTTGAATTTTATACTTAAGTATATGTGAACGTTTTTTTTTTTTTTTTTTTCCAATTTTCATTGGTAGGTCAAGCCAAAGCTTAAATTGTATGTGATTTTATTTTTTTGAACATTTTTATTTTGCTATATTAATATTTTTATAGGCTAATTGTTCTAACTTAGTTAAAATCTCAGAAAGACATGATGATAAATATTCCTAGGCACAAAGGAAGTCAACATCAGTTTTATTCAACTTACACAGCAGAGCAGAACAGCTGTTTTCGAAAGTCGCTACACTTTCATCTTCAGTGCTCATGTGTATATTGTGTTTATCACCACTGTTTAGGTGGCTTAGTTGAATGTGATAACAGTTTTCTATTTACACAAATTTTATTGTGAAAAACAATCCGAGAACTGTATCAACCTGATGTTAACACTTGTGTGTTATGATACCTGTGTTACCATTTGATTATTTTCTTCATGTCTCATTTTTCTGAATTTTTTGTTCCATTATACATTAAGTCAAACTTTTTTGGTTTGAATTTTATACTTAAGTATATGTGAACGTTTTTTTTTTTTTTTTCCAATTTTAATTGGTAGGTCAAGCCAAAGCTTAAATTGTATGTGATTTTATTTTTTTGAACATTTTTATTTTGCTATATTAATATTTTTATAGGCTAATTGTTCTAACTTAGTTAAAATCTCAGAAAGACATGATGATAAATATTCCTAGGCACAAAGGAAGTCAACATCAGTTTTATTCAACTTACACAGCAGAGCAGAACAGCTGTTTTCGAAAGTCGCTACACTTTCATCTTCAGTGCTCATGTGTATATTGTGTTTATCACCACTGTTTAGGTGGCTTAGTTGAATGTGATAACAGTTTTCTATTTACACAAATTTTATTGTGAAAAACAATCCGAGAACTGTATCAACATGATGTTAACACTTGTGTGTTATGATACCTGTGTTACCATTTGATTATTTTCTTCATGTCTCATTTTTCTGAATTTTTCGTTCCATTATACATTAAGTCAAACTTTTTTGGTTTGAATTTTATACTTAAGTATATGTGAACGTTTTTTTTCCCCCAGTTTTCATTGGTATCTCAAGCCAAGGCTTAAATTGTATGTGATTTTATTTTTTTGAACATTTTTATTTTGCTATATTAATATTTTTATAGGCTAATTGTTCTAACTTAGTTAAAATCTCAGAAAGACATGATGATAAATATTCCTAGGCACAAAGGAAGTCAACATCAGTTTTATTCAACTTACACAGCAGAGCAGAACAGCTGTTTTCGAAAGTCGCTACACTTTCATCTTCAGTGCTCATGTGTATATTGTGTTTATCACCACTGTTTAGGTGGCTTAGTTGAATGTGATAACAGTTTTCTATTTACAGAAATTTTATTGTGAAAAACAAACCGAGAACTGTATCAACCTGATGTTAACACTTGTGTGTTTTGATACCTGTGTTACCATTTGATTATTTTCTTCATGTCTAATTTTTCTGAATTTTTTGTTCCATTATACATTAAGTAAAACTTTTTTGGTTTGAATTTTATACTTAAGTATATGTGAACGTTTTTTTTTTCTTCCAATTTTCACTGGTAGCTCAAGCCAAAGCTTAAATTGTATGTGATTTTATTCTTTTGAACATTTTTATTTTGCTGTATTAATATTTTTATAGGCTAATTGTTCTAACTTAGTTAAAATCTCAGAAAGGCATGATGATAAATATTCCTAGGCACAAAGGAAGTCAACATCAGTTTTATTCAACTTACACAGCAGAGCAGAACAGCTGTTTTCGAAAGTCGCTACACTTTCATCTTCAGTGCTCATGTGTATATTGTGTTTATCACCACTGTTTAAGTGGCTTAGTTCAATGTGATAACAGTTTTCTATTTACACAAATTTTATTGTGAAAAACAATCCGAGAACTGTATCAACCTGATGTTAACACTTGTGTGTTATGATACCTGTGTTACCATTTGATTATTTTCTTCATGTCTCATTTTTCTGAATTTTTTGTTCCATTATACATTAAGTCAAACTTTTTTGGTTTGAATTTTATACTTAAGTATATGTGAACGTTTTTTTTTTCTTGCAATTTTCACTGGTAGCTCAAGCCAAAGCTTAAATTGTATGTGATTTTATTTTTTTGAAAATTTTTATTTTGCTGTATTAATATTTTTATAGGCTAATTGTTCTAACTTAGTTAAAATCTCAGAAAGACATGATGATAAATATTCCTAGGCACAAAGGAAGTCAACATCAGTTTTATTCAACTTACACAGCAGAGTAGAACAGCTGTTTTCGAAAGTCGCTACACTTTCATCTTCAGTGCTCATGTGTATATTGTGTTTATCACCACTGTTTAAGTGGCTTAGTTCAATGTGATAACAGTTTTCTATTTACACAAATTTTATTGTGAAAAACAATCCGAGAACTGTATCAACCTGATGTTAACACTTGTGTGTTATGATACCTGTGTTACCATTTGATTATTTTCTTCATGTCTCATTTTTCTGAATTTTTTGTTCCATTATACATTAAGTCAAACTTTTTTGGTTTGAATTTTATACTTAAGTATATGTGAACGTTTTTTTTTCCAATTTTCATTGGTAGCTCAAGCCAAAGCTTAAATTGTATGTGATTTTATTTTTTTGAAAATTTTTATTTTGCTATATTAATATTTTATAGGCTAATTGTTCTAACTTAGTTAAAATCTCAGAAAGACATGATGATAAATATTCCTAGGCACAAAGGAAGTCAACATCAGTTTTATTCAACTTACACAGCAGAGCAGAACAGCTGTTTTCGAAAGTCGCTACACTTTCATCTTCAGTGCTCATGTGTATATTGTGTTTATCACCACTGTTTAGGTGGCTTAGTTGAATGTGATAACAGTTTTCTATTTACACAAATTTTATTGTGAAAAACAATCCGAGAACTGTATCAACCTGATGTTAACACTTGTGTGTTATGATACCTGTGTTACCATTTGATTATTTTCTTCATGTCTCATTTTTCTGAATTTTTTGTTCCATTATACATTAAGTCAAACTTTTTTGGTTTGAATTTTATACTTAAGTATATGTGAACGTTTTTTTTTTTTCCAATTTTCATTGGTAGCTCAAGCCAAAGCTTAAATTGTATGTGATTTTATTTTTTTGAACATTTTTATTTTGCTATATTAATATTTTTATAGGCTAATTGTTCTAACTTAGTTAAAATCTCAGAAAGACATGATGATAAATATTCCTAGGCACATAGGAAGTCAACATCAGTTTTATTCAACTTACACAGCAGAGCAGAACAGCTGTTTTCGAAAGTCGCTACACTTTCATCTTCTGTGCTCATGTGTATATTGTGTTTATCACCACTGTTTAGGTGGCTTAGTTGAATGTGATAACAGTTTTCTATTTACACAAATTTTATTGTGAAAAACAATCCGAGAACTGTATCAACCTGATGTTAACACTTGTGGGTTATGATACCTGTGTTACCATTTGACTATTATCTTCATGTCTCATTTTTCTGAATTTTTTCTTCCATTATACATTAAGTCAAACTTTTTTGGTTTGAATTTTATACTTAAGTATATGTGAACGTTTTTTTTTTTTTTTCCAATTTTCATTGGTAGCTCAAGCCAAAGCTTAAATTGTATGTGATTTTATTTTTTTGAACATTTTTATTTTGCTATATTAATATTTTTATAGGCTAATTGTTCTAACTTAGTTAAAATCTCAGAAAGACATGATGATAAATATTCCTAGGCACATAGGAAGTCAACATCAGTTTTATTCAACTTACACAGAACAGCTGTTTTCGAAAGTCGCTACACTTTCATCTTCAGTGCTCATGTGTATATTGTGTTTATCACCACTGTTTAGGTGGCTTAGTTGAATGTGATAACAGTTTTCTATTTACACAAATTTTATTGTGAAAAACAATCCGAGAACTGTATCAACCTGATGTTAACACTTGTGGGTTATGATACCTGTGTTACCATTTGATTATTTTCTTCATGTCTCATTTTTCTGAATTTTTTGTTCCATTATACATTAAGTCAAACTTTTTTGGTTTGAATTTTATACTTAAGTATATGTGAACGTTTTTTTTGCCCCAATTTTCATTGGTATCTCAAGCCAAGGCTTAAATTGTATGTGATTTTATTTTTTTGAACATTTTTATTTTGCTATATTAATATTTTTATAGGCTAATTGTTCTAACTTAGCTAAAATCTCAGAAAGACATGATGATAAATATTCCTAGGCACAAAGGAAGTCAACATCAGTTTTATTCAACTTACACAGCAGAGCAGAACAGCTGTTTTCGAAAGTCGCTACACTTTCATCTTCAGTGCTCATGTGTATATTGTGTTTATCACCACTGTTTAGGTGGCTTAGTTGAATGTGATAACAGTTTTCTATTTACACAAATTTTATTGTGAAAAACAATCCGAGAACTGTATCAACCTGATGTTAACACTTGTGTGTTATGATACCTGTGTTACCATTTGATTATTTTCTTCATGTCTCATTTTTCTGAATTTTTTGTTCCATTATACATTAATTCAAACTTTTTTGGTTTGAATTTTATACTTAAGTATATGTGAACTTTTTTTTTTTCCAATTTTCATTGGTAGCTCAAGCCAAAGCTTAAATTGTATGTGATTTTATTTTTTTGGACATTTTTATTTTGCTATATTAATATTTTTATAGGCTAATTGTTCTAACTTAGTTAAAATCTCAGAAAGACATGATGATAAATATTCCTAGGCACAAAGGAAGTCAACATCAGTTTTATTCAACTTACACAGCAGAGCAGAACAGCTGTTTTCGAAAGTCGCTACACTTTCATCTTCAGTGCTCATGTGTATATTGTGTTTATCACCACTGTTTAGGTGGCTTAGTTGAATGTGATAACAGTTTTCTATTTACACAAATTTTTGTTGTGAAAAACAATCCGAGAACTGTATCAACCTGATGTTAACACTTGTGTGTTATGATACCTGCGTTACCATTTGATTATTTTCTTCATGTCTCATTTTTCTGAATTTTTTGTTCCATTACACATTAAGTCAAACTTTTTTGGTTTGAATTTTATACTTAAGTATATGTGAACGTTTTTTTCCCCCAATTTTCATTGGTATCTCAAGCCAAGGCTTAAATTGTATGTGATTTTATTTTTTTGAACATTTTTATTTTGCTATATTAATATTTTTATAGGCTAATTGTTCTAACTTAGCTAAAATCTCAGAAAGACATGATGATAAATATTCCTAGGCACAAAGGAAGTCAACATCAGTTTTATTCAACTTACACAGCAGAGCAGAACAGCTGTTTTCGAAAGTCGCTACACTTTCATCTTCAGTGCTCATGTGTATATTGTGTTTATCACCACTGTTTAGGTGGCTTAGTTGAATGTGATAACAGTTTTCTATTTACACAAATTTTATTGTGAAAAACAATCCGAGAACTGTATCAACCTGATGTTAACACTTGTGTGTTATGATACCTGTGTTACCATTTGATTATTTTCTTCATGTCTCATTTTTCTGAATTTTTTGTTCCATTATACATTAATTCAAACTTTTTTGGTTTGAATTTTATACTTAAGTATATGTGAACGTTTTTTTTTTCCAATTTTCATTGGTAGGTCAAGCCAAAGCTTAAATTGTATGTGATTTTATTTTTTTGAACATTTTTATTTTGCTATATTAATATTTTTATAGGCTAATTGTTCTAACTTAGTTAAAATCTCAGAAAGACATGATGATAAATATTCCTAGGCACAAAGGAAGTCAACATCAGTTTTATTCAACTTACACAGCAGAGCAGAACAGCTGTTTTCGAAAGTCGCTACACTTTCATCTTCAGTGCTCATGTGTATATTGTGTTTATCACCACTGTTTAGGTGGCTTAGTTGAATGTGATAACAGTTTTCTATTTACACAAATTTTATTGTGAAAAACAATCCGAGAACTGTATCAACCTGATGTTAACACTTGTGTGTTATGATACCTGTGTTACCATTTGATTATTTTCTTCATGTCTCATTTTTCTGAATTTTTTGTTCCATTATACATTAAGTCAAACTTTTTTGGTTTGAATTTTATACTTAAGTATATGTGAACGTTTTTTTTTTTTTTTCCAATTTTAATTGGTAGGTCAAGCCAAAGCTTAAATTGTATGTGATTTTATTTTTTTGAACATTTTTATTTTGCTATATTAATATTTTTATAGGCTAATTGTTCTAACTTAGTTAAAATCTCAGAAAGACATGATGATAAATATTCCTAGGCACAAAGGAAGTCAACATCAGTTTTATTCAACTTACACAGCAGAGCAGAACAGCTGTTTTCGAAAGTCGCTACACTTTCATCTTCAGTGCTCATGTGTATATTGTGTTTATCACCACTGTTTAGGTGGCTTAGTTGAATGTGATAACAGTTTTCTATTTACACAAATTTTATTGTGAAAAACAATCCGAGAACTGTATCAACATGATGTTAACACTTGTGTGTTATGATACCTGTGTTACCATTTGATTATTTTCTTCATGTCTCATTTTTCTGAATTTTTCGTTCCATTATACATTAAGTCAAACTTTTTTGGTTTGAATTTTATACTTAAGTATATGTGAACGTTTTTTTTCCCCCAATTTTCATTGGTATCTCAAGCCAAGGCTTAAATTGTATGTGATTTTATTTTTTTGAACATTTTTATTTTGCTATATTAATATTTTTATAGGCTAATTGTTCTAACTTAGCTAAAATCTCAGAAAGACATGATGATAAATATTCCTAGGCACAAAGGAAGTCAACATCAGTTTTATTCAACTTACACAGCAGAGCAGAACAGCTGTTTTCGAAAGTCGCTACACTTTCATCTTCAGTGCTCATGTGTATATTGTGTTTATCACCACTGTTTAGGTGGCTTAGTTGAATGTGATAACAGTTTTCTATTTACAGAAATTTTATTGTGAAAAACAATCCGAGAACTGTATCAACCTGATTTTAACACTTGTGTGTTTTGGTACCTGTGTTACCATTTGATTATTTTCTTCATGTCTCATTTTTCTGAATTTTTTGTTCCATTATACATTAAGTAAAACTTTTTTGGTTTGAATTTTATACTTAAGTATATGTGAACGTTTTTTTTTTCCAATTTTCTTTGGTAGGTCAAGCCAAAGCTTAAATTGTATGTGATTTTATTTTTTTTGAACATTTTTATTTTGCTATATTAATATTTTTATAGGCTAATTGTTCTAACTTAGTTAAAATCTCAGAAAGACATGATGATAAATATTCCTAGGCACAAAGGAATTCAACATCAGTTTTATTCAACTTACACAGCAGAGCAGAACAGCTGTTTTCGAAAGTCGCTACACTTTCATCTTCAGTGCTCATGTGTATATTGTGTTTATCACCACTGTTTAGGTGGCTTAGTTGAATGTGATAACAGTTTTCTATTTACAGAAATTTTATTGTGAAAAACAATCCGAGAACTGTATCAACCTGATGTTAACACTTGTGTGTTTTGATACCTGTGTTACCATTTGATTATTTTCTTCATGTCTAATTTTTCTGAATTTTTTGTTCCATTATACATTAAGTAAAACTTTTTTGGTTTGAATTTTATACTTAAGTATATGTGAACGTTTTTTTTTTCTTCCAATTTTCACTGGTAGCTCAAGCCAAAGCTTAAATTGTATGTGATTTTATTCTTTTGAACATTTTTATTTTGCTGTATTAATATTTTTATAGGCTAATTGTTCTAACTTAGTTAAAATCTCAGAAAGGCATGATGATAAATATTCCTAGGCACAAAGGAAGTCAACATCAGTTTTATTCAACTTACACAGCAGAGCAGAACAGCTGTTTTCGAAAGTCGCTACACTTTCATCTTCAGTGCTCATGTGTATATTGTGTTTATCACCACTGTTTAGGTGGCTTAGTTGAATGTGATAACAGTTTTCTATTTACACAAATTATATTTTGAAAAACAATCCGAGAACTGTATCAACCTGATGTTAACACTTGTGTGTTATGATACCTGTGTTACCATTTGATTATTTTCTTC
The DNA here is from genome assembly GCA_963675445.1 of Linnaemya vulpina. Lineage (NCBI taxonomy): Eukaryota > Metazoa > Arthropoda > Insecta > Diptera > Tachinidae > Linnaemya > Linnaemya vulpina. Next base: position 46,169,038 of record OY776276.1, read on the forward strand.
ATGTCTCATTTTTCTGAATTTTTTGTTCCATTATACATTAAGTCAAACTTTTTTGGTTTGAATTTTATACTTAAGTATATGTGAACGTTTTTTTTTTCTTGCAATTTTCACTGGTAGCTCAAGCCAAAGCTTAAATTGTATGTGATTTTATTTTTTTGAAAATTTTTATTTTGCTGTATTAATATTTTTATAGGCTAATTGTTCTAACTTAGTTAAAATCTCAGAAAGACATGATGATAAATATTCCTAGGCACAAAGGAAGTCAACATCAGTTTTATTCAACTTACACAGCAGAGTAGAACAGCTGTTTTCGAAAGTCGCTACACTTTCATCTTCAGTGCTCATGTGTATATTGTGTTTATCACCACTGTTTAAGTGGCTTAGTTCAATGTGATAACAGTTTTCTATTTACACAAATTTTATTGTGAAAAACAATCCGAGAACTGTATCAACCTGATGTTAACACTTGTGTGTTATGATACCTGTGTTACCATTTGATTATTTTCTTCATGTCTCATTTTTCTGAATTTTTTGTTCCATTATACATTAAGTCAAACTTTTTTGGTTTGAATTTTATACTTAAGTATATGTGAACGTTTTTTTTTCCAATTTTCATTGGTAGCTCAAGCCAAAGCTTAAATTGTATGTGATTTTATTTTTTTGAAAATTTTTATTTTGCTATATTAATATTTTATAGGCTAATTGTTCTAACTTAGTTAAAATCTCAGAAAGACATGATGATAAATATTCCTAGGCACAAAGGAAGTCAACATCAGTTTTATTCAACTTACACAGCAGAGCAGAACAGCTGTTTTCGAAAGTCGCTACACTTTCATCTTCAGTGCTCATGTGTATATTGTGTTTATCACCACTGTTTAGGTGGCTTAGTTGAATGTGATAACAGTTTTCTATTTACACAAATTTTATTGTGAAAAACAATCCGAGAACTGTATCAACCTGATGTTAACACTTGTGTGTTATGATACCTGTGTTACCATTTGATTATTTTCTTCATGTCTCATTTTTCTGAATTTTTTGTTCCATTATACATTAAGTCAAACTTTTTTGGTTTGAATTTTATACTTAAGTATATGTGAACGTTTTTTTTTTTCCAATTTTCATTGGTAGCTCAAGCCAAAGCTTAAATTGTATGTGATTTTATTTTTTTGAACATTTTTATTTTGCTATATTAATATTTTTATAGGCTAATTGTTCTAACTTAGTTAAAATCTCAGAAAGACATGATGATAAATATTCCTAGGCACATAGGAAGTCAACATCAGTTTTATTCAACTTACACAGCAGAGCAGAACAGCTGTTTTCGAAAGTCGCTACACTTTCATCTTCAGTGCTCATGTGTATATTGTGTTTATCACCACTGTTTAGGTGGCTTAGTTGAATGTGATAACAGTTTTCTATTTACACAAATTTTATTGTGAAAAACAATCCGAGAACTGTATCAACCTGATGTTAACACTTGTGGGTTATGATACCTGTGTTACCATTTGACTATTATCTTCATGTCTCATTTTTCTGAATTTTTTCTTCCATTATACATTAAGTCAAACTTTTTTGGTTTGAATTTTATACTTAAGTATATGTGAACGTTTTTTTTTTTTTCCAATTTTCATTGGTAGCTCAAGCCAAAGCTTAAATTGTATGTGATTTTATTTTTTTGAACATTTTTATTTTGCTATATTAATATTTTTATAGGCTAATTGTTCTAACTTAGTTAAAATCTCAGAAAGACATGATGATAAATATTCCTAGGCACATAGGAAGTCAACATCAGTTTTATTCAACTTACACAGAACAGCTGTTTTCGAAAGTCGCTACACTTTCATCTTCAGTGCTCATGTGTATATTGTGTTTATCACCACTGTTTAGGTGGCTTAGTTGAATGTGATAACAGTTTTCTATTTACACAAATTTTATTGTGAAAAACAATCCGAGAACTGTATCAACCTGATGTTAACACTTGTGGGTTATGATACCTGTGTTACCATTTGATTATTTTCTTCATGTCTCATTTTTCTGAATTTTTTGTTCCATTATACATTAAGTCAAACTTTTTTGGTTTGAATTTTATACTTAAGTATATGTGAACGTTTTTTTTGCCCCAATTTTCATTGGTATCTCAAGCCAAGGCTTAAATTGTATGTGATTTTATTTTTTTGAACATTTTTATTTTGCTATATTAATATTTTTATAGGCTAATTGTTCTAACTTAGCTAAAATCTCAGAAAGACATGATGATAAATATTCCTAGGCACAAAGGAAGTCAACATCAGTTTTATTCAACTTACACAGCAGAGCAGAACAGCTGTTTTCGAAAGTCGCTACACTTTCATCTTCAGTGCTCATGTGTATATTGTGTTTATCACCACTGTTTAGGTGGCTTAGTTGAATGTGATAACAGTTTTCTATTTACACAAATTTTATTGTGAAAAACAATCCGAGAACTGTATCAACCTGATGTTAACACTTGTGTGTTATGATACCTGTGTTACCATTTGATTATTTTCTTCATGTCTCATTTTTCTGAATTTTTTGTTCCATTATACATTAATTCAAACTTTTTTGGTTTGAATTTTATACTTAAGTATATGTGAACTTTTTTTTTTTCCAATTTTCATTGGTAGCTCAAGCCAAAGCTTAAATTGTATGTGATTTTATTTTTTTGGACATTTTTATTTTGCTATATTAATATTTTTATAGGCTAATTGTTCTAACTTAGTTAAAATCTCAGAAAGACATGATGATAAATATTCCTAGGCACAAAGGAAGTCAACATCAGTTTTATTCAACTTACACAGCAGAGCAGAACAGCTGTTTTCGAAAGTCGCTACACTTTCATCTTCAGTGCTCATGTGTATATTGTGTTTATCACCACTGTTTAGGTGGCTTAGTTGAATGTGATAACAGTTTTCTATTTACACAAATTTTATTGTGAAAAACAATCCGAGAACTGTATCAACCTGATGTTAACACTTGTGTGTTATGATACCTGTGTTACCATTTGATTATTTTCTTCATGTCTCATTTTTCTGAATTTTTTGTTCCATTATACATTAATTCAAACTTTTTTGGTTTGAATTTTATACTTAAGTATATGTGAACGTTTTTTTTTTCCAATTTTCATTGGTAGGTCAAGCCAAAGCTTAAATTGTATGTGATTTTATTTTTTTGAACATTTTTATTTTGCTATATTAATATTTTTATAGGCTAATTGTTCTAACTTAGTTAAAATCTCAGAAAGACATGATGATAAATATTCCTAGGCACAAAGGAAGTCAACATCAGTTTTATTCAACTTACACAGCAGAGCAGAACAGCTGTTTTCGAAAGTCGCTACACTTTCATCTTCAGTGCTCATGTGTATATTGTGTTTATCACCACTGTTTAGGTGGCTTAGTTGAATGTGATAACAGTTTTCTATTTACACAAATTTTATTGTGAAAAACAATCCGAGAACTGTATCAACCTGATGTTAACACTTGTGTGTTATGATACCTGTGTTACCATTTGATTATTTTCTTCATGTCTCATTTTTCTGAATTTTTTGTTCCATTATACATTAAGTCAAACTTTTTTGGTTTGAATTTTATACTTAAGTATATGTGAACGTTTTTTTTTTTTTTTCCAATTTTAATTGGTAGGTCAAGCCAAAGCTTAAATTGTATGTGATTTTATTTTTTTGAACATTTTTATTTTGCTATATTAATATTTTTATAGGCTAATTGTTCTAACTTAGTTAAAATCTCAGAAAGACATGATGATAAATATTCCTAGGCACAAAGGAAGTCAACATCAGTTTTATTCAACTTACACAGCAGAGCAGAACAGCTGTTTTCGAAAGTCGCTACACTTTCATCTTCAGTGCTCATGTGTATATTGTGTTTATCACCACTGTTTAGGTGGCTTAGTTGAATGTGATAACAGTTTTCTATTTACACAAATTTTATTGTGAAAAACAATCCGAGAACTGTATCAACATGATGTTAACACTTGTGTGTTATGATACCTGTGTTACCATTTGATTATTTTCTTCATGTCTCATTTTTCTGAATTTTTCGTTCCATTATACATTAAGTCAAACTTTTTTGGTTTGAATTTTATACTTAAGTATATGTGAACGTTTTTTTTCCCCCAATTTTCATTGGTATCTCAAGCCAAGGCTTAAATTGTATGTGATTTTATTTTTTTGAACATTTTTATTTTGCTATATTAATATTTTTATAGGCTAATTGTTCTAACTTAGCTAAAATCTCAGAAAGACATGATGATAAATATTCCTAGGCACAAAGGAAGTCAACATCAGTTTTATTCAACTTACACAGCAGAGCAGAACAGCTGTTTTCGAAAGTCGCTACACTTTCATCTTCAGTGCTCATGTGTATATTGTGTTTATCACCACTGTTTAGGTGGCTTAGTTGAATGTGATAACAGTTTTCTATTTACAGAAATTTTATTGTGAAAAACAATCCGAGAACTGTATCAACCTGATTTTAACACTTGTGTGTTTTGGTACCTGTGTTACCATTTGATTATTTTCTTCATGTCTCATTTTTCTGAATTTTTTGTTCCATTATACATTAAGTAAAACTTTTTTGGTTTGAATTTTATACTTAAGTATATGTGAACGTTTTTTTTTTCCAATTTTCTTTGGTAGGTCAAGCCAAAGCTTAAATTGTATGTGATTTTATTTTTTTTGAACATTTTTATTTTGCTATATTAATATTTTTATAGGCTAATTGTTCTAACTTAGTTAAAATCTCAGAAAGACATGATGATAAATATTCCTAGGCACAAAGGAATTCAACATCAGTTTTATTCAACTTACACAGCAGAGCAGAACAGCTGTTTTCGAAAGTCGCTACACTTTCATCTTCAGTGCTCATGTGTATATTGTGTTTATCACCACTGTTTAGGTGGCTTAGTTGAATGTGATAACAGTTTTCTATTTACAGAAATTTTATTGTGAAAAACAATCCGAGAACTGTATCAACCTGATGTTAACACTTGTGTGTTTTGATACCTGTGTTACCATTTGATTATTTTCTTCATGTCTAATTTTTCTGAATTTTTTGTTCCATTATACATTAAGTAAAACTTTTTTGGTTTGAATTTTATACTTAAGTATATGTGAACGTTTTTTTTTTTCTTCCAATTTTCACTGGTAGCTCAAGCCAAAGCTTAAATTGTATGTGATTTTATTCTTTTGAACATTTTTATTTTGCTGTATTAATATTTTTATAGGCTAATTGTTCTAACTTAGTTAAAATCTCAGAAAGGCATGATGATAAATATTCCTAGGCACAAAGGAAGTCAACATCAGTTTTATTCAACTTACACAGCAGAGCAGAACAGCTGTTTTCGAAAGTCGCTACACTTTCATCTTCAGTGCTCATGTGTATATTGTGTTTATCACCACTGTTTAGGTGGCTTAGTTGAATGTGATAACAGTTTTCTATTTACACAAATTATATTTTGAAAAACAATCCGAGAACTGTATCAACCTGATGTTAACACTTGTGTGTTATGATACCTGTGTTACCATTTGATTATTTTCTTCATGTCTCATTTTTCTGAATTTTTTGTTCCATTATACATTAAGTCAAACTTTTTTGGTTTGAATTTTATACTTAAGTATATGTGAACGTTTTTTTTCCAATTTTCTTTGGTAGGTCAAGCCAAAGCTTAAATTGTATGTGATTTTATTTTTTTGAACATTTTTATTTTGCTATATTAATATTTTTATAGGCTAATTGTTCTAACTTAGTTAAAATCTCAGAAAGACATGATGATAAATATTCCTAGGCACAAAGGAAGTCAACATCAGTTTTATTCAACTTACACAGCAGAGCAGAACAGCTGTTTTCGAAAGTCGCTACACTTTCACCTTCAGTGCTCATGTGTATATTGTGTTTATCACCACTGTTTAGGTGGCTTAGTTGAATGTGATAACAGTTTTCTATTTACAGAAATTTTATTGTGAAAAACAATCCGAGAACTGTATCAACCTGATGTTAACACTTGTGTGTTTTGGTACCTGTGTTACCATTTGATTATTTTCTTCATGTCTCATTTTTCTGAATTTTTTGTTCCATTATACATTAACTAAAACTTTTTTGGTTTGAATTTTATACTTAAGTATATGTGAACGTTTTTTTTTCCAATTTTCATTGGTAGCTCAAGCCAAAGCTTAAATTGTATGTGATTTTAATTTTTTGAAAATTTTTATTTTGCTATATTAATATTTTATAGGCTAATTGTTCTAACTTAGTTAAAATCTCAGAAAGACATGATGATAAATATTCCTAGGCACAAAGGAAGTCAACATCAGTTTTATTCAACTTACACAGCAGAACAGAACAGCTGTTTTCGAAAGTCGCTACACTTTCATCTTCAGTGCTCATGTGTATATTGTGTTTATCACCACTGTTTAGGTGGCTTAGTTGAATGTGATAACAGTTTTCTATTTACACAAATTTTATTGTGATAAACAATCCGAGAACTGTATCAACCTGATGTTAACACTTGTGTGTTATGATACCTGTGTTACCATTTGATTATTTTCTTCATGTCTCATTTTTCTGAATTTTTTGTTCCATTATACATTAAGTCAAACTTTTTTGGTTTGAATTTTATACTTAAGTATATGTGAACGTTTTTTTTTTCTTGCAATTTTCACTGGTAGCTCAAGCCAAAGCTTAAATTGTATGTGATTTTATTTTTTTTGAACATTTTTATTTTGCTGTATTAATATTTTTATAGGCTAATTGTTCTAACTTAGTTAAAATCTCAGAAAGACATGATGATAAATATTCCTAGGCACAAAGGAAGTCAACATCAGTTTTATTCAACTTACACAGCAGAGTAGAACAGCTGTTTTCGAAAGTCGCTACACTTTCATCTTCAGTGCTCATGTGTATATTGTGTTTATCACCACTGTTTAGGTGGCTTAGTTCAATGTGATAACAGTTTTCTATTTACACAAATTTTATTGTGAAAAACAATCCGAGAACTGTATCAACCTGATGTTAACACTTGTGTGTTATGATACCTGCGTTACCATTTGATTATTTTCTTCATGTCTCATTTTTCTGAATTTTTTGTTCCATTACACATTAAGTCAAACTTTTTTGGTTTGAATTTTATACTTAAGTACATGTGAACGTTTTTTTCCCCCAATTTTCATTGGTATCTCAAGCCAAGGCTTAAATTGTATGTGATTTTATTTTTTTGAACATTTTTATTTTGCTATATTAATATTTTTATAGGCTAATTGTTCTAACTTAGCTAAAATCTCAGAAAGACATGATGATAAATATTCCTAGGCACAAAGGAAGTCAACATCAGTTTTATTCAACTTACACAGCAGAGCAGAACAGCTGTTTTCGAAAGTCGCTACACTTTCATCTTCAGTGCTCATGTGTATATTGTGTTTATCACCACTGTTTAGGTGGTTTAGTTGAATGTGATAACAGTTTTCTATTTACACAAATTTTATTGTGAAAAACAATCCGAGAACTGTATCAACCTGATGTTAACACTTGTGTGTTATGATACCTGTGTTACCATTTGATTATTTTCTTCATGTCTCATTTTTCTGAATTTTTTGTTCCATTATACATTAATTCAAACTTTTTTGGTTTGAATTTTATACTTAAGTATATGTGAACGTTTTTTTTTTTTTTTTTCCAATTTTCATTGGTAGGTCAAGCCAAAGCTTAAATTGTATGTGATTTTATTTTTTTGAACATTTTTATTTTGCTATATTTATATTTTTATAGGCTAATTGTTCTAACTTAGTTAAAATCTCAGAAAGACATGATGATAAATATTCCTAGGCACAAAGGAAGTCAACATCAGTTTTATTCAACTTACACAGCAGAGCAGAACAGCTGTTTTCGAAAGTCGCTACACTTTCATCTTCAGTGCTCATGTGTATATTGTGTTTATCACCACTGTTTAGGTGGCTTAGTTGAATGTGATAACAGTTTTCTATTTACACAAATTTTATTGTGAAAAACAATCCGAGAACTGTATCAACCTGATGTTAACACTTGTGTGTTATGATACCTGTGTTACCATTTGATTATTTTCTTCATGTCTCATTTTTCTGAATTTTTTGTTCCATTATACATTAAGTCAAACTTTTTTGGTTTGAATTTTATACTTAAGTATATGTGAACGTTTTTTTTTTTTTTCCAATTTTAATTGGTAGGTCAAGCCAAAGCTTAAATTGTATGTGATTTTATTTTTTTGAACATTTTTATTTTGCTATATTAATATTTTTATAGGCTAATTGTTCTAACTTAGTTAAAATCTCAGAAAGACATGATGATAAATATTCCTAGGCACAAAGGAAGTCAACATCAGTTTTATTCAACTTACACAGCAGAGCAGAACAGCTGTTTTCGAAAGTCGCTACACTTTCATCTTCAGTGCTCATGTGTATATTGTGTTTATCACCACTGTTTAGGTGGCTTAGTTGAATGTGATAACAGTTTTCTATTTACACAAATTTTATTGTGAAAAACAATCCGAGAACTGTATCAACATGATGTTAACACTTGTGTGTTATGATACCTGTGTTACCATTTGATTATTTTCTTCATGTCTCATTTTTCTGAATTTTTCGTTCCATTATACATTAAGTCAAACTTTTTTGGTTTGAATTTTATACTTAAGTATATGTGAACGTTTTTTTTTCCCCAGTTTTCATTGGTATCTCAAGCCAAGGCTTAAATTGTATGTGATTTTATTTTTTTGAACATTTTTATTTTGCTATATTAATATTTTTATAGGCTAATTGTTCTAACTTAGCTAAAATCTCAGAAAGACATGATGATAAATATTCCTAGGCACAAAGGAAGTCAACATCAGTTTTATTCAACTTACACAGCAGAGCAGAACAGCTGTTTTCGAAAGTCGCTACACTTTCATCTTCAGTGCTCATGTGTATATTGTGTTTATCACCACTGTTTAGGTGGCTTAGTTGAATGTGATAACAGTTTTCTATTTACAGAAATTTTATTGTGAAAAACAATCCGAGAACTGTATCAACCTGATGTTAACACTTGTGTGTTTTGGTACCTGTGTTACCATTTGATTATTTTCTTCATGTCTCATTTTTCTGAATTTTTTGTTCCATTATACATTAAGTAAAACTTTTTTGGTTTGAATTTTATACTTAAGTATATGTGAACGTTTTTTTTCCAATTTTCTTTGGTAGGTCAAGCCAAAGCTTAAATTGTATGTGATTTTATTTTTTTTGAACATTTTTATTTTGCTATATTAATATTTTTATAGGCTAATTGTTCTAACTTAGTTAAAATCTCAGAAAGACATGATGATAAATATTCCTAGGCACAAAGGAAGTCAACATCAGTTTTATTCAACTTACACAGCAGAGCAGAACAGCTGTTTTCGAAAGTCGCTACACTTTCATCTTCAGTGCTCATGTGTATATTGTGTTTATCACCACTGTTTAGGTGGCTTAGTTGAATGTGATAACAGTTTTCTATTTACAGAAATTTTATTGTGAAAAACAATCCGAGAACTGTATCAACCTGATGTTAACACTTGTGTGTTTTGATACCTGTGTTACCATTTGATTATTTTCTTCATGTCTAATTTTTCTGAATTTTTTGTTCCATTATACATTAAGTAAAACTTTTTTGGTTTGAATTTTATACTTAAGTATATGTGAACGTTTTTTTTTTCTTCCAATTTTCACTGGTAGCTCAAGCCAAAGCTTAAATTGTATGTGATTTTATTCTTTTGAACATTTTTATTTTGCTGTATTAATATTTTTATAGGCTAATTGTTCTAACTTAGTTAAAATCTCAGAAAGGCATGATGATAAATATTCCTAGGCACAAAGGAAGTCAACATCAGTTTTATTCAACTTACACAGCAGAGCAGAACAGCTGTTTTCGAAAGTCGCTACACTTTCATCTTCAGTGCTCATGTGTATATTGTGTTTATCACCACTGTTTAGGTGGCTTAGTTGAATGTGATAACAGTTTTCTATTTACACAAATTATATTTTGAAAAACAATCCGAGAACTGTATCAACCTGATGTTAACACTTGTGTGTTATGATACCTGTGTTACCATTTGATTATTTTCTTCATGTCTCATTTTTCTGAATTTTTTGTTCCATTATACATTAAGTCAAACTTTTTTGGTTTGAATTTTATACTTAAGTATATGTGAACGTTTTTTTTTTCTTGCAATTTTCACTGGTAGCTCAAGCCAAAGCTTAAATTGTATGTGATTTTATTTTTTTGAAAATTTTTATTTTGCTGTATTAATATTTTTATAGGCTAATTGTTCTAACTTAGTTAAAATCTCAGAAAGACATGATGATAAATATTCCTAGGCACAAAGGAAGTCAACATCAGTTTTATTCAACTTACACAGCAGAGTAGAACAGCTGTTTTCGAAAGTCGCTACACTTTCATCTTCAGTGCTCATGTGTATATTGTGTTTATCACCACTGTTTAGGTGGCTTAGTTCAATGTGATAACAGTTTTCTATTTACACAAATTTTATTGTGAAAAACAATCCGAGAACTGTATCAACCTGATGTTAACACTTGTGTGTTATGATACCTGTGTTACCATTTGATTATTTTCTTCATGTCTCATTTTTCTGAATTTTTTGTTCCATTATACATTAAGTCAAACTTTTTTGGTTTGAATTTTATACTTAAGTATATGTGAACGTTTTTTTTTCCAATTTTCATTGGTAGCTCAAGCCAAAGCTTAAATTGTATGTGATTTTATTTTTTTGAAAATTTTTATTTTGCTATATTAATATTTTATAGGCTAATTGTTCTAACTTAGTTAAAATCTCAGAAAGACATGATGATAAATATTCCTAGGCACAAAGGAAGTCAACATCAGTTTTATTCAACTTACACAGCAGAGCAGAACAGCTGTTTTCGAAAGTCGCTACACTTTCATCTTCAGTGCTCATGTGTATATTGTGTTTATCACCACTGTTTAGGTGGCTTAGTTGAATGTGATAACAGTTTTCTATTTACACAAATTTTATTGTGAAAAACAATCCGAGAACTGTATCAACCTGATGTTAACACTTGTGTGTTATGATACCTGTGTTACCATTTGATTATTTTCTTCATGTCTCATTTTTCTGAATTTTTTGTTCCATTATACATTAAGTCAAACTTTTTTGGTTTGAATTTTATACTTAAGTATATGTGAACGTTTTTTTTTTTTCCAATTTTCATTGGTAGCTCAAGCCAAAGCTTAAATTGTATGTGATTTTATTTTTTTTAACATTTTTATTTTGCTATATTAATATTTTTATAGGCTAATTGTTCTAACTTAGTTAAAATCTCAGAAAGACATGATGATAAATATTCCTAGGCACATAGGAAGTCAACATCAGTTTTATTCAACTTACACAGCAGAGCAGAACAGCTGTTTTCGAAAGTCGCTACACTTTCATCTTCAGTGCTCATGTGTATATTGTGTTTATCACCACTGTTTAGGTGGCTTAGTTGAATGTGATAACAGTTTTCTATTTACACAAATTTTATTGTGAAAAACAATCCGAGAACTGTATCAACCTGATGTTAACACTTGTGGGTTATGATACCTGTGTTACCATTTGATTATTATCTTCATGTCTCATTTTTCTGAATTTTTTCTTCCATTATACATTAAGTCAAACTTTTTTGGTTTGAATTTTATACTTAAGTATATGTGAGCGTTTTTTTTTTTCCAATTTTCATTGGTAGCTCAAGCCAAAGCTTAAATTGTATGTGATTTTATTTTTTTGAACATTTTTATTTTGCTATATTAATATTTTTATAGGCTAATTGTTCTAACTTAGTTAAAATCTCAGAAAGACATGATGATAAATATTCCTAGGCACATAGGAAGTCAACATCAGTTTTATTCAACTTACACAGAACACCTGTTTTCGAAAGTCGCTACACTTTCATCTTCAGTGCTCATGTGTATATTGTGTTTATCACCACTGTTTAGGTGGCTTAGTTGAATGTGATAACAGTTTTCTATTTACACAAATTTTATTGTGAAAAACAATCCGAGAACTGTATCAACCTGATGTTAACACTTGTGGGTTATGATACCTGTGTTACCATTTGATTATTTTCTTCATGTCTCATTTTTCTGAATTTTTTGTTCCATTATACATTAAGTCAAACTTTTTTGGTTTGAATTTTATACTTAAGTATATGTGAACGTTTTTTTTGCCCCAATTTTCATTGGTATCTCAAGCCAAGGCTTAAATTGTATGTGATTTTATTTTTTTGAACATTTTTATTTTGCTATATTAATATTTTTATAGGCTAATTGTTCTAACTTAGTTAAAATCTCAGAAAGACATGATGATAAATATTCCTAGGCACAAAGGAAGTCAACATCAGTTTTATTCAACTTACACAGCAGAGCAGAACAGCTGTTTTCGAAAGTCGCTACACTTTCATCTTCAGTGCTCATGTGTATATTGTGTTTATCACCACTGTTTAGGTGGCTTAGTTGAATGTGATAACAGTTTTCTATTTACACAAATTTTATTGTGAAAAACAATCCGAGAACTGTATCAACCTGATGTTAACACTTGTGTGTTATGATACCTGTGTTACCATTTGATTATTTTCTTCATGTCTCATTTTTCTGAATTTTTTGTTCCATTATACATTAAGTCAAACTTTTTTGGTTTGAATTTTATACTTAAGTATATGTGAACGTTTTTTTTTTTTTTTTCCAATTTTAATTGGTAGGTCAAGCCAAAGCTTAAATTGTATGTGATTTTATTTTTTTGAACATTTTTATTTTGCTATATTAATATTTTTATAGGCTAATTGTTCTAACTTAGTTAAAATCTCAGAAAGACATGATGATAAATATTCCTAGGCACAAAGGAAGTCAACATCAGTTGTATTCAACTTACACAGCAGAGCAGAACAGCTGTTTTCGAAAGTCGCTACACTTTCATCTTCAGTGCTCATGTGTATATTGTGTTTATCACCACTGTTTAGGTGGCTTAGTTGAATGTGATAACAGTTTTCTATTTACACAAATTTTATTGTGAAAAACAATCCGAGAACTGTATCAACATGATGTTAACACTTGTGTGTTATGATACCTGTGTTACCATTTGATTATTTTCTTCATGTCTCATTTTTCTGAATTTTTCGTTCCATTATACATTAAGTCAAACTTTTTTGGTTTGAATTTTATACTTAAGTATATGTGAACGTTTTTTTTCCCCCAATTTTCATTGGTATCTCAAGCCAAGGCTTAAATTGTATGTGATTTTATTTTTTTGAACATTTTTATTTTGCTATATTAATATTTTTATAGGCTAATTGTTCTAACTTAGCTAAAATCTCAGAAAGACATGATGATAAATATTCCTAGGCACAAAGGAAGTCAACATCAGTTTTATTCAACTTACACAGCAGAGCAGAACAGCTGTTTTCGAAAGTCGCTACACTTTCATCTTCAGTGCTCATGTGTATATTGTGTTTATCACCACTGTTTAGGTGGCTTAGTTGAATGTGATAACAGTTTTCTATTTACAGAAATTTTATTGTGAAAAACAATCCGAGAACTGTATCAACCTGATTTTAACACTTGTGTGTTTTGGTACCTGTGTTACCATTTGATTATTTTCTTCATGTCTCATTTTTCTGAATTTTTTGTTCCATTATACATTAAGTAAAACTTTTTTGGTTTGAATTTTATACTTAAGTATATGTGAACGTTTTTTTTTCCAATTTTCTTTGGTAGGTCAAGCCAAAGCTTAAATTGTATGTGATTTTATTTTTTTTGAACATTTTTATTTTGCTATATTAATATTTTTATAGGCTAATTGTTCTAACTTAGTTAAAATCTCAGAAAGACATGATGATAAATATTCCTAGGCACAAAGGAATTCAACATCAGTTTTATTCAACTTACACAGCAGAGCAGAACAGCTGTTTTCGAAAGTCGCTACACTTTCATCTTCAGTGCTCATGTGTATATTGTGTTTATCACCACTGTTTAGGTGGCTTAGTTGAATGTGATAACAGTTTTCTATTTACAGAAATTTTATTGTGAAAAACAATCCGAGAACTGTATCAACCTGATGTTAACACTTGTGTGTTTTGATACCTGTGTTACCATTTGATTATTTTCTTCATGTCTAATTTTTCTGAATTTTTTGTTCCATTATACATTAAGTAAAACTTTTTTGGTTTGAATTTTATACTTAAGTATATGTGAACGTTTTTTTTTTTCTTCCAATTTTCACTGGTAGCTCAAGCCAAAGCTTAAATTGTATGTGATTTTATTCTTTTGAACATTTTTATTTTGCTGTATTAATATTTTTATAGGCTAATTGTTCTAACTTAGTTAAAATCTCAGAAAGGCATGATGATAAATATTCCTAGGCACAAAGGAAGTCAACATCAGTTTTATTCAACTTACACAGCAGAGCAGAACAGCTGTTTTCGAAAGTCGCTACACTTTCATCTTCAGTGCTCATGTGTATATTGTGTTTATCACCACTGTTTAGGTGGCTTAGTTGAATGTGATAACAGTTTTCTATTTACACAAATTATATTTTGAAAAACAATCCGAGAACTGTATCAACCTGATGTTAACACTTGTGTGTTATGATACCTGTGTTACCATTTGATTATTTTCTTCATGTCTCATTTTTCTGAATTTTTTGTTCCATTATACATTAAGTCAAACTTTTTTGGTTTGAATTTTATACTTAAGTATATGTGAACGTTTTTTTTCCAATTTTCTTTGGTAGGTCAAGCCAAAGCTTAAATTGTATGTGATTTTATTTTTTTGAACATTTTTATTTTGCTATATTAATATTTTTATAGGCTAATTGTTCTAACTTAGTTAAAATCTCAGAAAGACATGATGATAAATATTCCTAGGCACAAAGGAAGTCAACATCAGTTTTATTCAACTTACACAGCAGAGCAGAACAGCTGTTTTCGAAAGTCGCTACACTTTCATCTTCAGTGCTCATGTGTATATTGTGTTTATCACCACTGTTTAGGTGGCTTAGTTGAATGTGATAACAGTTTTCTATTTACAGAAATTTTATTGTGAAAAACAATCCGAGAACTGTATCAACCTGATGTTAACACTTGTGTGTTTTGGTACCTGTGTTACCATTTGATTATTTTCTTCATGTCTCATTTTTCTGAATTTTTTGTTCCATTATACATTAACTAAAACTTTTTTGGTTTGAATTTTATACTTAAGTATATGTGAACGTTTTTTTTTCCAATTTTCATTGGTAGCTCAAGCCAAAGCTTAAATTGTATGTGATTTTAATTTTTTGAAAATTTTTATTTTGCTATATTAATATTTTATAGGCTAATTGTTCTAACTTAGTTAAAATCTCAGAAAGACATGATGATAAATATTCCTAGGCACAAAGGAAGTCAACATCAGTTTTATTCAACTTACACAGCAGAACAGAACAGCTGTTTTCGAAAGTCGCTACACTTTCATCTTCAGTGCTCATGTGTATATTGTGTTTATCACCACTGTTTAGGTGGCTTAGTTGAATGTGATAACAGTTTTCTATTTACACAAATTTTATTGTGATAAACAATCCGAGAACTGTATCAACCTGATGTTAACACTTGTGTGTTATGATACCTGTGTTACCATTTGATTATTTTCTTCATGTCTCATTTTTCTGAATTTTTTGTTCCATTATACATTAAGTCAAACTTTTTTGGTTTGAATTTTATACTTAAGTATATGTGAACGTTTTTTTTTTCTTGCAATTTTCACTGGTAGCTCAAGCCAAAGCTTAAATTGTATGTGATTTTATTTTTTTGAACATTTTTATTTTGCTGTATTAATATTTTTATAGGCTAATTGTTCTAACTTAGTTAAAATCTCAGAAAGACATGATGATAAATATTCCTAGGCACAAAGGAAGTCAACATCAGTTTTATTCAACTTACACAGCAGAGTAGAACAGCTGTTTTCGAAAGTCGCTACACTTTCATCTTCAGTGCTCATGTGTATATTGTGTTTATCACCACTGTTTAGGTGGCTTAGTTGAATGTGATAACAGTTTTCTATTTACACAAATTTTATTGTGATAAACAATCCGAGAACTGTATCAACCTGATGTTAACACTTGTGTGTTATGATACCTGTGTTACCATTTGATTATTTTCTTCATGTCTCATTTTTCTGAATTTTTTGTTCCATTATACATTAAGTCAAACTTTTTTGGTTTGAATTTTATACTTAAGTATATGTGAACGTTTTTTTTCCAATTTTCATTGGTAGCTCAAGCCAAAGCTTAAATTGTATGTGATTTTATTTTTTTGAAAATTTTTATTTTCCTATATTAATATTTTATAGGCTAATTGTTCTAACTTAGTTAAAATCTCAGAAAGACATGATGATAAATATTCCTAGGCACAAAGGAAGTCAACATCAGTTTTATTCAACTTACACAGCAGAGCAGAACAGCTGTTTTCGAAAGTCGCTACACTTTCATCTTCAGTGCTCATGTGTATATTGTGTTTATCACCACTGTTTAGGTGGCTTAGTTGAATGTGATAACAGTTTTCTATTTACACAAATTTTATTGTGAAAAACAATCCGAGAACTGTATCAACCTGATGTTAACACTTGTGTGTTATGATACCTGTGTTACCATTTGATTATTTTCTTCATGTCTCATTTTTCTGAATTTTTTGTTCCATTATACATTAAGTCAAACTTTTTTGGTTTGAATTTTATACTTAAGTATATTTGAACGTTTTTTTTTCCAATTTTCATTGGTAGCTCAAGCCAAAGCTTAAATTGTATGTGATTTTATTTTTTTGAACATTTTTATTTTGCTATATTAATATTTTTATAGGCTAATTGTTCTAACTTAGTTAAAATCTCAGAAAGACATGATGATAAATATTCCTAGGCACATAGGAAGTCAACATCAGTTTTATTCAACTTACACAGAACAGCTGTTTTCGAAAGTCGCTACACTTTCATCTTCAGTGCTCATGTGTATATTGTGTTTATCACCACTGTTTAGGTGGCTTAGTTGAATGTGATAACAGTTTTCTATTTACACAAATTTTATTGTGAAAAACAATCCGAGAACTGTATCAACCTGATGTTAACACTTGTGGGTTATGATACCTGTGTTACCATTTGATTATTTTCTTCATGTCTCATTTTTCTGAATTTTTTGTTCCATTATACATTAAGTCAAACTTTTTTGGTTTGAATTTTATACTTAAGTATATGTGAACGTTTTTTTTCCCCCAATTTTCATTGGTATCTCAAGCCAAGGCTTAAATTGTATGTGATTTTATTTTTTTGAACATTTTTATTTTGCTATATTAATATTTTTATAGGCTAATTGTTCTAACTTAGCTAAAATCTCAGAAAGACATGATGATAAATATTCCTAGGCACAAAGGAAGTCAACATCAGTTTTATTCAACTTACACAGCAGAGCAGAACAGCTGTTTTCGAAAGTCGCTACACTTTCATCTTCAGTGCTCATGTGTATATTGTGTTTATCACCACTGTTTAGGTGGCTTAGTTGAATGTGATAACAGTTTTCTATTTACACAAATTTTATTGTGAAAAACAATCCGAGAACTGTATCAACCTGATGTTAACACTTGTGTGTTATGATACCTGTGTTACCATTTGATTATTTTCTTCATGTCTCATTTTTCTGAATTTTTTGTTCCATTATACATTAATTCAAACTTTTTTGGTTTGAATTTTATACTTAAGTATATGTGAACTTTTTTTTTCCAATTTTCATTGGTAGGTCAAGCCAAAGCTTAAATTGTATGTGATTTTATTTTTTTGAACATTTTTATTTTGCTATATTAATATTTTTATAGGCTAATTGTTCTAACTTAGTTAAAATCTCAGAAAGACATGATGATAAATATTCCTAGGCACAAAGGAAGTCAACATCAGTTTTATTCAACTTACACAGCAGAGCAGAACAGCTGTTTTCGAAAGTCGCTACACTTTCATCTTCAGTGCTCATGTGTATATTGTGTTTATCACCACTGTTTAGGTGGCTTAGTTGAATGTGATAACAGTTTTCTATTTACACAAATTTTATTGTGAAAAACAATCCGAGAACTGTATCAACCTGATCTTAACACTTGTGTGTTATGATACCTGTGTTACCATTTGATTATTTTCTTCATGTCTCATTTTTCTGAATTTTTTGTTCCATTATACATTAAGTCAAACTTTTTTGGTTTGAATTTTATACTTAAGTATATGTGAACGTTTTTTTTTTTTTTTCCAATTTTAATTGGTAGGTCAAGCCAAAGCTTAAATTGTATGTGATTTTATTTTTTTGAACATTTTTATTTTGCTATATTAATATTTTTATAGGCTAATTGTTCTAACTTAGTTAAAATCTCAGAAAGACATGATGATAAATATTCCTAGGCACAAAGGAAGTCAACATCAGTTTTGTTCAACAAGTTGTTATAGTCAAGCACTAGCTACTTCATGCTTATAATCAGTTTGCCGACGGCAGAACTGTCTTATTTCATATAGATGTTGTGTGCCAAGGTGACCGACACTTGTTCTTTATTCCATACAAAAAATTAAATTAAATTAAAATTTTCATATAATGTGCCTAAATTCATATATATTTACTACATATAGAGATATATATTATATGAAAATTTACATAACTTAATGAATCCAATTTAATGGAACTATTTTCATATAACTTAATATATTTTATTGAATATATGTTATATTCTATATAATATTTCATACTTGTTATGTTGTTTTCTCAAGTTTTGCATAACATCAAATAATATCAATTATATGAAAACGATATTTGTATAACTTAATGAATCCAATCTAATGGAACTATTTTCATATAACTTAATATATTTTATTGAATATATGTTATATTCTATATAATATTTCATACTTGTTATGTTGTTTTCTCAAGTTTTGCATAACATCAAATAATATCAATTATATGAAAACGATACAAAGTTAAAAAAATTTTAGTTATCGTTTATTAAATATTGTTTATCGACATATGAATTATTTTTAAACCACATGAAAATTTACATAACTTAATGAATCCAATTTATTGGAACTATTTTCATATAACTTAATATATTTTATTGAATATATGTTATATTCTATATAATATTTCATACTTGTTATGTTGTTTTCTCAAGTTTTGCATAACATCAAATAATATCAATTATATGAAAACGATACAAAGTTAAAAAAATTTTAGTTATCGTTTACTAAATATTGTTTATCGACATATGAATTATTTTTAAACCATATGAAAATTTACATAACTTAATGAATCCAATTTAATGGAACTATTTTCATATAACTTAATATATTTTATTGAATATATGTTATATTCTATATAATATTTCATACTTGTTATGTTGTTTTCTCAAGTTTTGCATAACATCAAATAATATCAATTATATGAAAACGATATGTGTATAACTTAATGAATCCAATCTAATGGAACTATTTTCATATAACTTAATATATTTTACTGAATATATGTTATATTCTATATAATATTTTATACTTATGTTGTTTTCTCAAGTTTTGCATAACATCAAATAATATCAATTATATGAAAACGATACAAAGTTAAAAAAATTTTAGTTATCGTTTACTAAATATTGTTTATCGACATATGCATTATTTTTAAACCATCCAACCATCTATTTTATTATTCGGTACTTTGATAGTTATGCATCGATTTTAGAGTACATAATACTATATATAAAAGAACTTCGCCTTACACACTATGTTCTTCTTTATATTTTAACATCTTTATTTATATCAACTTAATATATTTTATTGAATATATGTTTTATTCTATATAATATTTCATACTTGTTATGTTGTTTTCTCAAGTTTTGCATAACATCAAATAATATCAATTATATGAAAACGATACAAAGTTAAAAAAATTTTAGTTATCGTTTACTAAATATTGTTTATCGACATATGCATTATTTTTAAACCATCC